>OX123192.2:73063219-73600156 GCA_944739405.2 Euclidia mi
TAACACTTTCAGTATTTTATACTGTGCCGTTGGTGTCATACAGACTGAAAGTATTGTTTGGTTTTCTACACTTAAGATTTAGTTTGTAGACAGACCTTTGAAAATGAAGAAGTTTATAAAAAATCCCCTTCTTAAAAGGCTTTAATTTCCGTTGTATGGACCATATTAAGCTCAGCTTCGTTGAGGAAGCATATACTACGACTGCCTCAATTCAGTGTAAGGCAAGTGAAACCCGGAATACAGTTTGCTAGTAGGATAATATTACTTCACTTAGAGGTATTCCACAAACACACCATGCAAAAGAGGACCGTAGGCATAGCCAGTACGTCGATATATCTGTAGGTCGACCTAAGCTCCGTATATCCAAGGATGTTTTGGTCGATTGACGAAATTGGATTAGCTTTTGCATATTCATGTAAGTCCCTTATCTATAGAATGTATAAGTTACGATAAGGTCTTGGTGCTTTTATACAATGTAATTACTATTCACCTGAGCCAATGTGTTCTTGAACTGATTCATTTGTTTAGGTGAAGAAGGTCAGAATAGTATTATTTCAAGGGTATTCAAAGGGTGTGACGCGTCTTTGGTCAATATAAATGAGGATTGTCCGATGTCAAAAGAAGTAACAACAAGTATAATTGGAATAAAGAAACGCAAAAAGGGGAAAAAGTGGTGGAATCAGCAATGTGAAACAGTAATAGAGGCAAGAAGAAAATATAAAATCATGTCAGAACAGAACAGTCACTGGCAAAGCACATACAATACGGTTAGACTGGAGGCAAAGAAAATAATAAAAAGAGCCAAAAGACAACACCTTGATAACATTGTGAGGGAGATGGAACAGCTTATAAGGGCAAATCACTCTAGAAAGTTTTATATGGAGATCAGGGAAGTAAGGAAAGGATACCAACCATCCACCCAAATATTGGAGAACGACCATGGAGACTTAGTCGCTGACAAGGCAGAAATTGATAACATGTGGCGTCAATACTTTCAACAGCTATTAAATTGCCATCCGCCAGAGGAACCTATAAGCCAACTAATGGAGGATAATCGGCAGGAGATAGAACCCCCTAGCTTTAGCGAAGTCCGAAGTGCAATTAGTAGGCTTCAAAACAATAAGGCATCGGGTATTGATGGCATACCAGCTGAATTATGGAAGTATGGAGGAGACGTAGTGCACTCTCAACTTTTTAAACTTCTGTCAAAGGTCTGGGATTTAGAGAAACAACCACAAGAGTGGAACACGGGCATTATTGTTCCCATTCATAAAAAAGGGTCCAAGAAGAGATGCACAAACTATCGAGGAATTGCTCTACTACCGACAGCGTATAAGGTCTTATCATATGTACTCTTAAAAAGGCTGGAACCGTACGCGGAACAGATCTTAGGAGACTATCAGTGTGGGTTTAGGCGAAATCGCAGTACAGTAGACCAGATATTTCTTCTTAAACAGGTAATGGAAAAGAAATGGGAATACGCCAAGAGTATGCACTCGCTATTTGTAGATTTTAAGAAAGCATACGATAGCGTGGACCGAAGATCTATGTTCATCATATTGAGGAACTTTGGAATTCCTAAAAAACTGGTTGACATGGTCGTGGCTGCTACGGGTGAGAGCAAAATGCGGGTAAAAGTGGGTGGTGAGCTTGGCGACGATTTTGCTGTACTTACCGGACTGAAACAGGGAGATGCTCTGTCGCCTATGCTCTTTAATTTAGTTTTAGAATACGTTCTTAAGAAAATATTAACGTTGGAATCAGGACTGGAACTGAATGGGAGACATACAGTGATAGGGTACGCAGATGATTTAGCCCTGTTGGCGGACAACAGTGTAGCAGTTGCGGACGCTGCTAAGATCCTGGAAGAAGAGGCACGAAAAGTTGGACTCGAGATCAACCATGACAAGACTGAATACCTTCACTTAAAACGATACAAGAACACCAGAGAAAAGCGACAAGACCTTAAGGTGGCTAACACGACGTACAAAGGTGTATCGAAATTTAAATATCTCGGATGTATGCTAACGGATACAAACACGAGGGAAGAAGAGATCGAAATCCGCATCCAGAACACCCTGCGATGCAGTGCAGCCTTACATAAGGTTTTGGTGTCCAAGCATCTCAGTAGAAAAACAAAACTTCGCATTTACAAAACCGTAATAAGACCTATACTGATGTACGGCTGTGAGGCTTGGACACTAACCCTTAGGGAGGAGAACAAACTTCTCACCACAGAAAGAAAAGTTCTCCGGAAGATCTTGGGTCCAGTAAAAAGACAGGATGGTAGCTGGAGAATTCGCAAAAATGCTGAAATTGAAGACCTAGTGGCTGAGCCCAATATCATCGGCATCATAAAATCACACCGGCTGCGCTGGCTTGGACATATTGAACGCATGGAAGAAGATCGAGGTGTCAAAAAAGCCTATCTGGGTCGGCCGTCCGGACGACGACCGGTGGGTCGTCCCAAGTACAGATGGAGTGATGTGGTGGAGTCGGATCTGCGTGAGCTTGGGGTCAGTGAATGGCGAGAAATCGTGCAAGACCGAGCGAAATGGAAATCCCTTGTTTCGGAGGCCAAGACTCACTTCGGGTCACTGAGCCAACGGAGTAAGTAAGTATTGTCCGATGTCGGGTTTCTATCAACGTTGAGTTTTCGTCTGCAAACCTATTTAATAGGACAAGCTATTTAGATGACATTTTGATTGTAGCAGGATACAAAATAGTTTTATAGTACTAAATTCTTGAGCGAAATGCGAAATTTAATTAGAAATATTTAATAACTATGTACCATTTTTGTTTTTTTTTTATGCTGGTGGGCACATTAGTGAAGGTTTCATTATTCCCAATATTTAAGATTGATGATAGTTTTGCCTCACAAATTGTTATTTCGTTATGAGTAATCTGTGTTTCGATTGAATGAGTGTTTGTTTAGATACATGTGAGAGATATGTAATAATATCTAGGCTGTGGGCTGAAATTACTGATATCCAAGTATTTATACATAATATGTAAAAGGATAGTGGCAGTTAAATGACACTGACATGACGTTTGACAGTTAAACTGTCAAACGTGTAAATAAGGTGTACCTATATAAGTCGACAGGCTCGGCTAGTCCGTCCTATTCTCCTTCGACGACTGCTCAGGTACGATATGGTTCTGACTATTTAACTGCCACTGTGTTTCAATATTGTGTTTCTTGTTCTTTTGTTTAATCGTCTAGGAAATAATGTAAGATGGTGTAATCATTATCTTATTGATATTGATTGTGGGTAGTTTGATCGTTTGTGAAATACTAAAGATTGTAATATAAGATAGAATAATATACTGTGGATCAAGTTGTATCAATGAGATTCATTATATACCTGTGGTGTACATTTAGTAAATTGTATTAATGCTAAATAATGCTTATTATGTTCTGTTGTAAGACAGACCTTTGTAGTAATATAAAACTACCCACAAAATTGATATTTGATATAGATTGGCTGTACCCCTGTTTGTTCATTATTGAAAAGAATGACCAAGAGTTTTATTGCCCGTTCTTTCTCTTGGTTCTATGTCTTTGCTTTGCGAACTGGGCTCTAAATGTAAATGTATAATCACGAAGTAATCTAAAAAATATATCCTTGTGCCAAACTGAATAAATGAAAGTATGATTTGATAGTTGTCTCTTTTATTTATCAAAACTGTCTGTACACTATAGGGAGCTTCTCTGATTCTGACATCAGAAGTGGGATAAATTTGCGCCCACAATACTAATACATCCAATTGCAAGTTCCAGAGTCTCCTCATCGTGATGCCATGATTCTGCCTAAGCCCGTCACTGCACCGTTCAGCTGACGACGGAGAACGATTGCCCTACGATCCAGTAGCAACGTTGCCGAGAGCAAGCCGGTGGATGAGTACCAACTACATATCTTAACGATCTGCAACAGTATGCTGAAGCCAACAGCAACAACCAACTGCAAACGCTGGTAATGTACTTCCACCAAGATTATAGCCATGAATGGTCGAAAAATATGACTGTTGTGTTTATGTGGTACCAGGTTATTTTAACATGTTCATCAAAAATGTATCTGAGTATAAAACTATGTAGGTAATAGCGGAAAAGTTACAGAAAATGTATAATAGATTTTTAAAGTAGCCGATATTGTTCTAATCTGTTGGAATTTAAATAGTTTTTGTAGTGATTGACCGAGACTCGGTATGAGCATTGGCTGTGTTGTGCTTTGTTGATAACTCTTTCTAGTGTGCTGATTAGCATAATCGTCCTGCATATTTGAATTCCAAGAATGAAGTGCTCTGACGAATCTTTTCATTACAAGTCGAATATGAAATGATGGTAGGTAGAATACATTTCAGAGATTTCTTCATTATTTTGTTGGCTGTGCAGACCAATATTGCGGTGTAGGAATGTGCCTTAGCTCCATAAGCTGTAGTTAAGTTTTCGCCACAATTACCAAATTAATCAGTTCATGCTATATAGTTTTATTTAATCTGATCCAAACTATAACGAAAGAAAAAAAAGAATAAGAATATTTTAATGTTAAGCTCTTGAATGTGTTGCCCTGGAGATAAGAATACGAAACTGTATATTTATCTTCAACATATCTTTGAAATATACTCGTATTTTTAACTGGTTAATAATTGTTTATGGCACAAAAATTTGTGTATAGAATTACAATTAATAATGCACTTTCTATAATTTTGTAGTGAGTAATTGTCATGTATCCAGATAATTTCCACCAGTTTACTTGCAATAGACATGCTTATGATTTTGTCACTTTGATTTCTATTGGAAGAACAAAACCAAATAGCTTCCATTTGTCTCGGAGGCACCACATTTGAATGACATGTTGTAAAGATAACCTATGAGTTTTGTATAACTATTACTACAAGCGAACTTTTGTGTGTAGGTACAGAAATATTCTTTATTATATCAAGCGGGTCTGTGTCTAGCTAGATCATATCGATAAAATGATAGTTTCGTTTAGTAACTATTTCCTTTTATTTTTTAAACATACCTCATCCTCCTGAGGCCTGAGGGTATATGCTACGTCTAAATATATAGCTCGAGGTATTTTTATTAAAAAGTAGTTATTGAAGAATGTTTTTATATTACATAGGATTAAATTGACTTGTAAAGAAAGTGACATCATTTTGCTTATGTCTGGCACTATTAGATGGCAGTGTATCCAATATTTTCAAGTAGTGTTATTTTGGTTGATAATTTCCTGTTATTTATAACGATAATAGCAGATAAAATAGTTAAAATGAAATGTGTAATAAATGCAGACATATGTCTAATTAAATGGATCTGAAATAAGCTATTCAACTAAATTGATTCAATTTGAAAATAGTTCCAAATTACATCACTGATTTTTTTTCGAAAACATTCTCGTAGTTTATTTATCCATTCTCGGAAATAATACAAATAAATTCAATAAATTAATAAAATATGAGACGGTATTTATTTTTATCTGCTTTTATTCATTGAAATTATGTAATTTTTATTATGAAGTGCCATGTGTTAAACTTTAAACCTATTTAGACCATATAGTAATAATCAATCTTAGGATTAGCTCTCGGTAATGAACTATCTTATCAATTTAGTATCTCTGGTATAAACACTGCGATAGATAAGCTATTTAGAGATATTTTTTATGCAAAGATATATGTGTACATGTACTTTGTGTGGTTCAATTGTAGGAGACCATGGCAATAATGATTAAAATGGTATTTAATCATTCTGGGTGCTTGAAGGGTTTTGTTTATTTATTTTAAACAATACTTACATGTGAGCTGCCTATTTTTATACCAAACCTCTTACGAATCGTCAAATCTTAATTATAATGAAACTGAATGAACCAGATACCTAACGTAAAATACGTAAAAAAAAACAATTAAAAACGATGTCAGTGTTCTGATTGTGTAAATGGAATGAAAATAGCCACAATCACATGATAGAATTGATAAATTAAACTGAAATTGATGAAATTAAATAAGAAGAATAAGTATTTGTATAAGTACATTGATGTTTTT
This sequence comes from Euclidia mi, assembly GCA_944739405.2. Classification (NCBI taxonomy): domain Eukaryota; kingdom Metazoa; phylum Arthropoda; class Insecta; order Lepidoptera; family Erebidae; genus Euclidia; species Euclidia mi. The sequence goes on from OX123192.2 coordinate 73,069,262, forward strand.
AAGTGTTACGACCTAAATTAATAAATCTAGGTATGTATATTTGACTTATAGATATTGAAATATTAACCGACTGGTCTGAATTAAACTTATTTTAACTAGTGTCTGGTTTGACTTTCTACACGACTATTTATTATACCGTTTCTTACCAAGAGTACTTTTACTGGCATTGGCGTCTAGTTTAACTTTAGGCAGTTCACTGACTATTGGTAACATAAATAAACTATTAACTAAATTGGTTCATTCTTTTTTACTAGTTATTTATTTATACTCTTGTACTGTTTGTACCTGCAATACATTCAGGTCAATTCAGATTATAGCATTCCATACTGTACATTTACGGGTGGTAGTCTTACAATTAGGAAACAATTATTATGGAACACTTTTAGGAGAGAGGAGCAGTTTAGTAATATACTATAATAGTCTATATATTATACCTAGGTGCATTTGATATATTATAGTTAAAAGATGTATTATAGTAACATGCTATAATAGGATCTGCTGCATTTATTATTCTAAATTGATAACATTTTAGTGTATAATTACGACAGATATCAATTTTGATTATGATAAGATACATTTATAGTTTTTCCTACAGTTAATTTTTGTGGAATATAATGAAGAACTTTGTACTTTTAGATAGCTACGATTTATAGATTAATAACGTTTAGATATTCTTTGATGACATAGTAGCTTTTACAGATAACATTTTTTTTGTTTTCTTACAAAAGTATTTAAGTTAAATAAAATTTTAAAATACATATACAAAGAAAATAAAAGGACGGTCTTACTATAGGTTAGAGGTTCCGATAACCATACACAGCATTACATATAAACTTCTTCTAAACATGGATCGATAATGTAGGTAGCAGTGATGATATAAAGGTATCTGTAAATATCTATAATAATGTGATAACATCGATTTATTCATTGATGATTAAATAGTTGACGATGATTGAATTATTATTGATGATTAACTTACCGATGGTTAAGAAGTTGATGATAATGCTGGCAATGATGACCATGTTGATGATAATGAATTTGATAATAATTTTGATAATGATTTCATAATGATTTTGATAATGATTTTGATAATGATTTTGATAATGATTTTGATGATGACTTTGATGATGATTTTGATGATGATTTTGATGAAGATTTTGATTTTGATGATGATTTTGATAATCATTTTGATGATGATATTGATAATCATTTTGATGTTGATGATATTGCTAATCATTTTGATGTTGATGATATTGATAATAATTTTGATGTTGATGATATTGATCATATTGCCTACGAACTGCTGAAGTCTTTCGCCATAATATAAATAATATTGATTGTGGGTAGTTTGATCGTTTGTGAGATACTAAAGATTGTAATATAAGATAGAATAATATACTGTGGATCAAGTTGTATCAATGAGATTCATTATATACCTGTGGTGTACATTTAGTAAATTGTATTAATGCTAAATAATGCTTATTATGTTCTGTTGTAAAACAGACCTTTCTAGTAATATAAAACTACCCACAACATTGATATTTGATATAGATTGGCTGTACCACTGTTTGTTCATTATTGAAAAGAATGACCAAGAGTTTTATTGCCCGTTCTTTCTCTTGGTTCTATGTCTTTGCTTTGCGAACTGGGCTCTAAATGTAAATGTAGAATCACGACGTAATCTAAAAAATATATCCTTGTGCCAAACTGAATAAATGAAAGTATGATTTGATAGTTGTCTCTTTTATTTATCAAAACTGTCTCTACACTATAGGGAGCTTCTCTGATTCTGACACCTGCAATACAGATAGAGAGCAGTGCTTTGAATAAATGTTGGAATCTGGGCTCTAAGACCAATGTTACAGACCTGTTTCTAGAAACGTCTTTTATCACATTTCAGTACCAAGAAATTCTCAAAAGCATTAATATTTTCAGAACTATGCCTAAAAATCACTGTCTCAGAGAAGAGTTAAACTTACGGAATGGTTGCCAGATAAGAAGTAAACAGCTAAATAATTAATCCCGTTTGTATATGCCATTTACAAGTAAAAGATGAGAGATGAGAGGAAAAGATGAGTGAGTACACTGTATTTCGCGTAAATTTGGTACGGTTCGTAACAAAATGTAAGTTCCGACAATCCAGCGCGCGCGACTCACAACGTATATCTTCTTGTGTTTAGGCAATTCTGTCTGTCAATTTCACACGGCATCCGCGCTTGCTTGACGCCAGGCTGGGCGCCTAATCAATAAATACAGATTTACATAAAAGCGTAGTTCTTAAGGATTTTGTTGTGTCAATTCCAAGTGGAGACTGTCTCCAGTTTAGTTTGTAGTTGGCGCCGTTGGCGGCGCTGGCGTCGTTCTCCGTGTCTCTTGCTCTCGTAGTTAAGATACACAGGAGGAAAGTTCGCCTTCTCTCTTGCTCTCGTAGAGACAGCTGTCACAGCGCGACTGCCACGCCACCAAGCGGCAATTTGAGTCACAGAAAGTTTGTCTTCAGAGCGCCAATAAGAAATGCGCCTCTATGTAAATATCTGAGCTCTTAGGCCTAGTGCACAGCGCCAAGTGTCAAAGACACCATTGGTCGACGTGATTCCGGCAATATTCCAGTTGCATCCTAAACTTCAGCCTTATAACCTGAATGCTTCTTTCTAGTCTCACCAAATTCTGGGAATGTAGAAGACATTTTGTGTACTTTTTACGACTGTAGAATTGAATTAAGATCGTCAGAAATGGTCGGCTGAACTTTATGATCTGTAAAACAAAACGTAACTCATTAAAACTGTTCGGAACTGTTGTTTCGTTTAAGCAAAAGTTTAAATTAAATAATCTTGGTCTCTCGCTAACTATGTTACGACTTATGTGAATAGTTTTGCGTCCGTAGACTATTGTTTGTACAAATAAAAAAGTTGTTATTGGTTGTGAGTTATATAGTTTGTCATTTTAATGTCTTAATCCAATCAACGCTAAGAACTATGACCGCGCAACAATACTGCGATATCAACATCATTACGAAAGAAGTGTATCGAATAAGAATTAATGGAGTATATCGAGCAGGGAGATGTCGCGTAGAGGACGCCCAAGACGGATTTACGCCAACCAAATTGGTAACGTACTGCAAAAGGGCCAAATCAAAAGTACCCCCCGACAAGCATGCATGACGAGTTTAATGAATGTTGAGGAAGCGAAAGAGGTATATTTGAACCGGAGCATTTGGCGTTCCATTGCCTGTGCCTACTCTTATGGGAGACAGGCGTGACGTTTAGATATATACCGACATAGATCAACACCATTATTCTACTTCGTTACTCTTTGAAAGAGCAATTACCCTTGACCACCTATTCAGCTGGATTCAGCTATGCTATTCAATTCAAAAATCTCAAACAGTAAATGTGTCTTCCTTATTAATGTAATGCTATTGAAAAAGCCGTAATCACACTAACATAACGTGAGGTTTAGGTAGAAATACCTTTGATAACCACGAGTTTATCAGGTTAATTGCGATCGTACTCACAAACTCAAGTTTAAAGTCTACACACCCCATAATTCATCTATTTACGAATACATGTATTGATAATTTATAGACGTAGAGATATTTACTCCTTACACGTTTAACTTATCACACTATTTTTCATACATAAAGCAGAATAGAAAGGTTTTTAAAACCTTGCAGAATATGTAACATTCTACGACACATTAAAATTCCTTAAATCTAAAACCTTTCACATGTCTTACTTCTCAAAAGATATTAGAACTGCCTCAAACTAATTTAACCCGTAGATAACAAAGTTGAGTCATAATCCAATAACTGCGAACATATTTTCAGAAGGTAACTGACGTAAATAATCCATAAATAATAAACCTTGAGCATGTTAATGGTACGTCTGCTTTTGACAGGAAATTTCCCTGTGAAATAATGAAGACAGAATATTGAGGCTGGCATGAGAAATTATAATATTGTGTTAGGATTTGCTTATATAGGAAAGAGGCTAATAAAAATGTTGTAAGGTGTGTCGTCATTTATTTTGGTTTGGTCGCTTGATCGAACGGTTGCTCGAATACATCCATTTGAGAGCCCGAACCCAGCTCAGATAAAAAAGAATAATGTGTAATGTTAATTATCACTTGATGAACGGTAAAAGAAAATACGTGAGGTAACATGCATGCCTCAATGACCTCCATAATCAGAACTTTCAGACAATATTGTAGGTTGTGCTGTAATGTTCTCAAAAGACGTGAAAAGTCTGCCAACCCGCACTTGGCCTATAAATAATTGATTAGAGGCATAAGTGCATGTTATAGGAGATCTTACTTTTTGTGTCTACAATCGCCATAAAGACTAAGCTGTATCTATGTTTTTGTAATTGACCTGATACGTGTATTGACGGATTATGAATACAAAATGTCACTTTCCCATTTCGTTCCGTGGGTGACGTAAGAGATGGCTAAATTAAAAAACTAAAAAAATTGAGTTTATTTGCGAAGTAACGGAAATTTCGACTTTCAACCCTGTATCAACCCTTTTCGCCAGGCTTACCATGCTACATCTTACAGGAGGATTTGCTTACTGTATCCAGTAGGCCAATGAATGGTCCTGTTGCTTCACTGTGCTCCTCTGTAGCAAAATAGAAGAGGCTTAAGTCTAGCAGTGGACTGCAAAAAGTTCTTGATCTCATCATAGAGGAAATGTGTCGTTTTTTATCTCGTTTCTGGCACGGTTCTAGCACTGCTTAACAAATTACCTAAAGCTTGGCTAGATCTCAATACAGTATAAAAGAAATCTGTAATCATTTCTGGCATACAATGGTCATTAAAATGTCACATGTGTTTCTACTTCATGTCAATTCTTGTTGACTTTTATTATTTAATATTTTATTATTTAAACATTTTATGTTATTCTGTTGTAAACATTTAAGTGATCATCGTCTATTTTCTCTCAGCAAGTTTAGAATCAATATTTTCATGGCATATTTTATTATAAATTTGCTTAATGTGGCAATTATATGTGATGTAGTCGTAAATGAGAGAAAATAAAAGTATTATTTCGTTTCTTCTAACTTCAAATGGGTAGTGTTGTACGTCTACAAAACCACGCACCGTGCGAAGGCAGCTTAATACGTGTGATTGTCAGAATGCAGCGATTTTACATGAACGCGTCAACAATATTTTACACCCATCAGAAAAAAATAACTTGTAAGAGATAATCTTGGCACTAGTCCATATCGCCAAATTGAAAGTGAAATTTACCTAAACAGAATAGTCACAGCCATACACATATAAACATGTGGTATAAGAGAGAGGTTACACCACATTTTTACTGAATTTGTAAGACAATATTTTTAGCAATGGACAGCAAAATATAATATTTAGCCATTCCATTCTCTTCGCTCGTACATCTGAACCATTGAAAATGAAAACAACAATAAATCGTCTGATTTCGTCCTTGAGAGAGCTTTTTAGGCGAGTTAAATTGTGTGGAAGAAGAATTTCACCTTACGATTCAAGTACGATTTATGTACGGTCCAATTATTATGTGAAAGTACCTATATATTTATAATATGTATATTTATACATTAGGTAAGTAACGTATATGTAGGTAGGTGAATCTATTTAGATACATGACAGTATTTGCGAAGGTCAAAGGTGGGCAGGAGAATCTACCTAAGTGTCAATGACTGAAGCAGTTAACCGTGAAAATTTAAGTAATATGCCTTAGGTCAAGTTGACGGAAGTGACTGAGATATAAGATAATTATAGTACAATATAAGAGAAAGGGACAGAGAGAAGCTTGAGGTGCAAATTGAGAAAATCAAGTATGATGGACAAAGTAAATGAGCAAAATAAAGCTCAAAGGCCAATCGCTTAAAGCGAAACGGATGGTGTAGGACATTGGTCCGCTTTATCAACAAAGTGAAAAAAATTATAAAATAGATGTCCTACTGGATGTGTAAGGGTGTTGCCGGTTGCTCAAAACCACAAAGCCAACTTATTTAACATACATACATACATGTACTCACGCCTTCTTCCCGTCTGAGTAGACAGAGACAACAGAACGCCACTTGCTTATATCCTTACAAACCTCACAACTCTAAACAAACTCATTACTCTTTTCATACAGGCTCGCCGGTTTCGGGTACTTCGGACCTTGCCGTTTTTTAAGACGTCCCTAATTTGGTCGAGGAATGTCTGAGAAGGTCTGCCGCGACCGACTTGCCCACACACATTTGCATTATAGATCTGATTCGTCATTCTTTCTTCACTCATTTACTTCGTATCCACTTATATAAATCTACGCAAACAGTCCATCTCATCAAAGTTTTAAACTGGCTCATCACATGACATGACAATAACATTGTTACGATTGAACAAATTCTGTACCTTAATAATTTTAAGATAAGTCCTTAAGCACCTAACTTTCTAGAAATATTTTTAAATTAATCAAAATAGGTCAGACGTTGACTAATTAGCAAATAATTCTAAAATGATTAGTACTTAAGGTTTATTTACAACGAAGCCTGGTATAAAGATATTTTAGACAGTAACTTGCCAGAAATAATGTAAAGCTGGTGTCTTAATTATTTCTTGTATTTCTTCGTAAGATCTAGATATTAATAGATTGACCTATTGTATTACACAAAAGAGTCATGTAAATAATTTTATCCAGTAACATCTAAATTGTAATGTTTGTAAAGCCGTTTTTTTCTCCGCTACAGGTACAAAGTGATATCAGTGGAAAAGTTTTTATAATTAATCAATGTACATAAAATGGTTTCTTTAATGACTGAACGGTCAGTTCTGGGCGCATGAAGCTGAAATTTCACATAATTATACATCTGTTCTTTGGGGAGCCAGGGGAGCACTAAGAGAGGTTTTTTTTAAATGCGTCTTTATATGGAGGCAGAAACGTCCCACGTAGGTGATGCCGCGGGCGATGTCTACTTGATTGTAAGAATTTAAGTACAGTCGAGAGACTTACATACATCTACGCCCAGGTGTGGCCAGCAGGTCTAATTACAATTAAAACCACGGCGCTCGCCATTTACTTTAAGAAGTTAAATGCGTATTAAATTGTTAATTATCGTTTTCTAAACGTTGAAAGAAAACATCGTGAGAAAAACTGCATGACTGAGACTTTTCCAAAATGTTCGCGGAAGTCTGCCAACCCGCACTTGGCTATGAACTGTTTTACCTTTGTCAAAGTGAGAAGAGGCCCGTTGTCAGCAGAGGGACAGTTTATGTACGGGACTGGTGATGTTATAAAAATAATAATCTCTATAAATCAGAATGTTATAAAGTTTTTTGTGTTAGGCGTCTGATCGTTTACCACCAGACAGCAGTGTTACGTCATCTTCGTTTTAGATAGGAAAACAGTCTATCTTTTTCGTAGTGAAGTAAATAACAAACCTTGATTGATTGCACGGGCTGTTTCCGCAACTCCACGTCTTGGCGCGTATTTTGCGTGCGGGTGGGAATGGTGTCTTCATTCGAGCCACCCCAGCTCTTCGAGGAAGGCCAGCAGACTCTTGATGTGGCCCACTGCCTCCATAACAAACCTTACATTTATTTTACATCGTTTTGTTTATTCAACAAAGCCAGCTAATAAGTTTCTAGGGACTACGGAAGTAGTGAACGACAAGGAACCATAGTAGTTTCATCATGTCTCTCCGTGGTTTTATTCGGAGGCTATAATAAAACATAATAAGTCAAGGAGATGTATGTGCTTACACTCCTGTCATTTCTACTGCAAAACATTTTGACCATGTCACCAAAACTAAACAATATTAAACTTTATCGATTGATAGCACGAAGAATTTTCTTTGACAATTTTCTATTCAGTGAACTCTTTGCGAAATATTTTGTATGAACAATTATTCACAATAGACAGAGCGGTTAGCGCTATCAACAGACCTATTGAATTTCTCTTTTCTGTCTATTCAACCTATTAAGTTACAAAACAATTAAGTAACGATGAAAAATATCACGTCTAATTACACTTCACAAAGTAAGAACTGTCTTTCTCTCTGGTTCAACAGACTTAAAATTAATTTTACGATCGACAAATTGAAGATTATGCTTGAGTAGGTACACAAAGTAAAGGCAGCTACGGAACCACATCGTGCGAAGCCCAGCACAAGCTTGACCGGCTTTTTATCACTCACTTAGCCTATACAAGAATGCGAACGCAATAGATTTTCATCCCGTGCGATGATAAAGGGGTTATAACATTTTATGCCAATACGTTTTAGTCGTAAAAATAATCAGATATAGATCTGTTTTCCCTCAATTTGAAACCAATAAAGTTTACGTAAAAACGTTTCATGGTAAAAGAATAAGTAATTCTTTTATTTATACTCGTTCGCTCAAAGGCTGCGTTAAATTGTATCATTAGGAATTTTGCGGTACGTTTGAATTGATGGCCTATGATTATCTACTTACATAACGATTGATTTGGTTTGCATATCGAAAAAGTAGGTAATCCGTCTTAGGATAAAATTTCGCGGTATTTTATTCAATTTTAAAATAGATAGGCAATCGATTTTAAACTCTGTCAGGCCCTCCGCGACCACGACAACACAAAAGGTAAGCCGATTGAAACGTCGGAGAAAAACAGAGGTCAATAATACTTTATAATTAATTAATTTTAAAAAGCGGCGACAGCTTAGTAGTGTATGTCGATGGAGTTGGGTTCGATCCCCAGGTACCCCGGGCACACACCTGAGTTTTCTAAGTTATGTGTATATTAAAAATTTTAATTATCGCTCGCTTAATAATGTGTCCGGTAGACGGCAATAGGCTCGCCTGCCAGTACATTGTAACCGAAACATAACTGGTGAAGTAAAGTTGTGTAATACACCTTTGTCTATCCCTTCGGGGATAAAGGCGTGAAGTTATGTTATGTAGTTAATTACCTTATGTAGTTATAACCCGCTTAGTAAAAGTAAGATGAGAAACATATCATATTATATTTTGTATACTTTTGAGATGGAAAATAATCGATAGATTAATTCTATATTTTCTTAATAATCAATTTGTGATAGCAGTCGGAAACAGAAGTGAAAATAGACGCACTAAAACCCAAAACTAATCTGCGAGTTGGTTTAGGCCTAAGTTCGTTTAGATATTATTTTATTCACAGAAAGTTTATATATTTCCTAGAATCATTCCCGATTGTAAACAATTCCTAGAAAATACATATTGCTAAAATAAATCCATCCAATCCACACTTCCTAAAAGTGGTTTAAATTGCCTAGAAATGTACACAATTTCTTGGTTTCATTCGTTTCCATTAACACAAATAATATTATCCCACATAGGTATAAGTACCTACGTTTATTTTCTAGTACGTCAAATTTATGACGTTCGTCCTGAATTACAAGTACCAAGGGTAGAATTTATTGAATCATTTGAAAGGTAGGTACGACGGGTGTTCTACTTATATTAAAGCTTCCACTCAAATTTGAGTAGCCTATTGAGACGGGAATTCAATCTAACAAAATTTTTCAGCCAGCATTTTAGTGCGTAAAATCAAAAGTAGATTTGCCTTATATTACGCAACGGTGACAGAGATATTTATTTTGTATTAAAAATAATGTAAGAATGTACTGCTGGAAAACTATAATTATGGTCAACGTCATAGCTCTTCGAATAGTCAAGCTTAAAAGGCAATGGGCAGGGCCCATCTCTTTACGAACCGTTGGCTGTTGGAGCAGGAAGATCCTAGAATAGCGGCCTCGGATTACGCAGCACGGGTACTAATCCCGCAAGACGGGTCGACGATTTTATGCGGTTGGATGTAAGCGGCTCAAGTTCAGTATATGTGAAGAACCTTGTCGCGAACTATCTGATATGATGATGATGAATATTATTGATGAACATAAAAATATTCAGGACTACATACATACATACATCTTGCTTACAGCAGTATGTGCTGTTTTCAGCATGTATACCTGATAGTTCAGAAATGTGCTAGTTGCTCGCATATTCAGGTTCAAAATCAGATTTTAGGTTCCTTACGACAATCAATTTATTCCTTGTGAGAGAATGGTCTTTCTACAATTATGAAATTACTTGAAATTAAAGAAATAGAAATTTCTTAATTAGATAATTAGCAATCATGTATATTATGTATTATGTTTGTAGTATTAAGTAAAACATGTGCGTACGGATCGGCTGTGCACAGTCTTGCATAATGACGGCACCATATGTTGCTAATTATCTTACGTGAGATTTAGGTATGTATATTAACATAAAGCCAGTTGTGTAGTATTTATTATAGTTTCTTATGATAATTGTAATTATGTAATAGTCTACTTATTTAGTCTTTCTGGGCGAGATTTAAAATTTGTATTTTGTGTGATTGTGAGCGAATGAATATTAAATTGTTTTAGGCAAAATGAAGCCATAGTAATTTGAGAAGAATTAACGCACTATTTGGATTATAATTATGGATCACACAAAGTGTTGTCTCGTGTAGTAATTGAATCCATAACACGCCACCCTAAACACATATATCACCCAGGGTTATTAAAAAATGAGGTTCTTGCCGAATTAGCTTCGAAATATGAGGGGTGGTGCCAGATTTTTACTGACGGATCAAAAAGTGTGCAGGGTTTGGGGGCTGGATTTTATCATCAAAACTTAAACTATAAGGTTAGTTTGAAGACTACCACTGATGTATCCATAATGACGCTGGAACTACTTGCAATATGTAATGCTCTGTCTTATGCACTTGAAAATCATTTTCATAACAGACAGCAAAAGTGCTCTTCAACACGTGGCTCGGTGCGCCTCTGATTGCAGAGGTGCATCGATAGCCTACGATATACTTAATTTTATCCATTGCTTCAATAAAAATGGCAGGACACTCGTATTGCAGTGGGTTCCAGCACACATAGGCTTAAGGGGTAATGAGGAGGCTGACCGGATATCAAAGTTGGGTCCGGTAATGGGGAGAGAACTAATATATGAACCTGACTACTGGGAATATTCTTCAAAATTTAAGGGGGTAGTTTTTAGTAAATGGCAAGAGTACTTTGACAATGTGTCCAAAGAAAAAGGAATTTGGTATAAGGCAATCCAGAGTGAGCCTCTTCGTGCGCCATGGTTTTCTTCTAGTATTAATTTAAGTAGGAAATATATTAAGTTAGCATTAAGACTTCGTTCTGGACACTACCCATCGGCAAAGTTTGCCCATCTAATGCAAAAAGCGGCATCACCTAATTGTGACACATGTGGGAAAGTCGAGGATGTTTACCATTTGCTGATGGAGTGTGTTAAGAACGAAAGTGAAAGAGAACGTTTTTTTAAGGAATGTAATTTAAATAAGTTAGATATGGGAATAATATTATCTATTTTAGCAGCTCCTACCTCCAAATTATGTAGGAAATTATGTAGCATTATATCTGATTAGTTAATTTTGTCGTTCTCTTGTCCGATAACTGGAATCAGGCACAATGGAGTTCACGTGCCAATTTTGGACAAAAACTCCTTAAACAATAAAGAATAAAATATATATATATATATATAACACACGGCTCAGTGTCAAGCGGCGAAGCGGCCGCTTGATTCAATACGCCAAACCTGTAGTCAAATACAGTACCTTGTACTTTAATCGTTGTTTTTGTGCTTTGTATCAAAAATAGAATATATTGGTCTAATCAAGAACACAAAAAACGTATTTCTACCCATCTCTATAACTAACTCACAGATATGACTTTACACGAATATATATCTATCGACAAAAAGCACACTCACATATCTTCATCATCTTAATATATAAAATCCTTGCGTTACTGACTGACTGACAGACATGCTGCAGCCGAAACTTTTGGGCGCAGGAAGCTGAAATTTGGCATGTATGTTCCTTGGAGACCGTAGGGGTGCACTAAGAAGGGATTTACCGAAATTCCCAAGGGATCGGCCAAAACGGGTAAATTTAAAAAAAATGCGGGCGTAGCTGCTGGCGTCCTCTAGTCTTAATATATAAAATCCTTGCGTTACTGACTGACTGGCAGACACGCTACAGCCGAAACTATTGGGCGCAGGATGCTGAAATTTGGCATGTATGTTCCTTGGGGACCGTAGGGGTGCATTAAGAAGGGATTTCCCGAAATTCCCACGGGATCGGCCAAACCGGGTAAATTTAAAAAAAATGCAGGCGTAGCTGCTGGCGGCCTCTAGTATAATATATTTTATATTTATATTACCGAGAGTGGTGTGGGGTAAAAGAAGATGTAGTGACAAGCATCGAGAAAGGCATGTTAAGATGGTTTGGGCACATGGAGAGGATGGATGAGGAAAGACTGACAAAGAAGATATATAAGGCAAGTGTGAATAGGACAGGATGAAGGGGAAGACCTAGGCGGACGTTCTCTGACCAGATTGGAGACATCCTAAAAAAGGACAGGTCAGAAGTACCCTAAACAGAAGAGCATGCATGAGAAACTTGATGGGAGTGAATGAAGCAAGAGAGGTATGTCAGGATCGTTGCAAATGGCGTTCCGTAGTCTCTGCATACCCCTCCTGAAAACAGGCGTGAGTCTATGTATGTATGTATGTATAATATATTTCCTACTACAACAATAACATTTCGGCTGCCTTTTATTTTCCTCTGTATTCAACGTCCCCTCAGATAAGAAAACAAAAGCAATTTATTAAGTTCCCGCATTAATTCTAATCCAATTACATTACTAACGTAGTGCCATACAAAATCTTTTGAGCACAAATTGTCTAATGTAATGAAGAAAAGTTACTTGTATGGCTAAATGGATATTTGTATGAGACGCCTTTTGGATGATCAGAAGGCTTAGAGTATGAATAATATTATATATTTCTCTTGCTTTTCTTTATAGACTCACGCCTGTAATCCCCGAAGGAGTGGGCAGAGGTGTAATATTACATTCACATTTCGCCATGAATTTGTAGGTCCCACGTAATAGGGGGCGAGCCTATTACTGCCACCGGGCACATCACCAGACTCCGCGCTGCGAACCCGGGACCCCCGATTAGCAGTCGCATACGCTATCCACTGGGCCACGGAGGCAGTTTCTCTTGGTATGCCAAAAAACTTACTGCTGAAAGGTATAACTTTTAATTGCACATGTAAGACTTATAAGCAGCTCAGGCCAGTTCACGGGAGTAATTCTAACGCAATTTCCGTGGCTCCGCCATTTGATGGAATCGGATGGAGTAATACCATTGTGGTTGAAAAATTGCGCCACTGACCGTTTGGCCTTTTAATGGCAGTGGCCGTTATACATTGCGTGTTTCCTTAGAATGTGATTATCGCTGCCTTTAGCTACACATTCATACGAAGTGATCAAAATACTGAAACTTGCGCACTCCGGGCACTCGCCTCGCGCCCGCTCAAGGAACGCGCACGCCCAATGTGAGATCGGCCTTCCATCAAGCCAAAGTCAAAGTCAAAATCATTTATTCATTTAGGCCACAAAGTGACGCTTATGAACGTCAAAAATTAAAGTTAATTACTAGATGATTCTACAGTTACATTTACTGCCACGTTGGCAATGCAATAGGTAGAACCACGAGAAAGAACGGGCAATAAAATTCAAATTCAAATTCAAATTCAAAATTATTTATTGCCATGATTAACCTATACTTACAGATGACAAATAATAAATATTGATTGATTTTAATAAAACTCGTGTCCACTCTTTTTAACTGCCAGTATAATGGTTTTACATGTTATCTTTGTAAGGAGCTGCAAGTGTTTCACATTGTGGGTTATTTACTAATGCAAAAGTTAATAATTATTGATATCATACTGAAGCAATAAATTAAATTCATTTGGTAGAGCTATCCGTTGGATCATTTGCCTATAACACAAAAATCTTCCGTCTGCCAACTGTTTAGCGGCTGTTTACTACCGTACTCCATAAAACAAGACTAACAATGAATATAAACTTTATTTACATAATTATAATTCCAAATTTTATATTCTAATAAGGCCCTTTAGTACATAGACTACAATAGATTATTACCTATAAAATGAAATAATAAACTATTCTCTATACAAATTTAAATGTCAGAGGAAGAAATATCGTAAAAAATCGGCCTTAATATAAAAGAGTTAGGTACCCATAAATTATATTATTGGTGGTAAAACCAGGGTTTGTTCTGTAGAAAGTATTTCTTCAAGTTGTATTCATAGATTAAAATGTATCTCACGCCTTTATCCCCGAAAGGACAGGCAGAGATGTATTACACACCCACACTTCGCCAGCTATGTTTCGGTCCCAATGTAATAGGCGGCGAGCCTAATGCCATCTACCGGGCACATTATTTAGCGAGTGATAATTACCATTTATAACACACATATAATTACATATATTATTTAAATTTATAGACAACGTTAGACTAGTGGAGAGACCAACAGACTGCTACGTAGAGGGTTATAGCTAATTTTTCTAAATGTAATGTAAAGCGTATAAAATAGTTAATTATCTGTTGCCCCGTGCCTTGGCGAGCATATTAAGCCATCGTCGGTCCCAGCTGTCTTCAAGATCTTTGATAGTCTTTACATCTGTATAATAAGTTAATCTTTAGTTAAAGTTCATCAAAATCGGTTCTATGGTTTCTTTATAAACCGTCAAATTCACATACTTTGTCAAAACACAGTCCATACATAATACTAGAAATACAAGAGTGTGTTTGTTTGTTTATTTATTTCATTGTTTTTAGACTTTTTTTCATGTTGCAATGGAGCGATGTTATTTTTGTGTTGATGTGAGTGTTGATGGAGAGGATGGGTGACGAAAGTCTGACCAAGAAGTTATATAAGACAAGTGTGAATGGGACAGGAGGAAGACCTAGGCAGGCGTTCTCTGACCGATCTGATCAGAGAATGTCCGCAAAAAAAGGACAGGTAACAAGTACCTTTAACCAACGAGCATGCATGAGAAGTTTGATGAGAATGAATGAAGCAATAGAAATATGTAAGGATCGTTGCAAATGGCGTTCAGAAGTCTCTGCCTACCCCTCCGGGAAACAGGCGTAATCTATGTATGTATGTATTGTTTCTTAACAACTTGAAGATTAATAGTGTAATTCAATAGTCAATTAAATTGACTACCTCGTTGGTTTCGCGGCATAAATGTGCGCGTGGGATTGGGAGGTCTCGGGTTCGAGTCCCGGGTCGGGCAAAGTGTTATTGGGTTTTTCCGTTAGGAAATTCTCAGAAGCAGCACAGAGTTTGGTAATGTTGTGGTTCCCGGTTCGGCAATAGGACCTACAAATTCATGGCGAAATGTGGGTGTAATATTACACCTCTGCCTACCCCTTCAGGGTTACAGGCGTGATTTTAGAAAAAAAAAATAAGTCCAAAGGTATTGGTTGCAACTGGGATAACGCTAGGATGTTGATGAGAATACAATTAGACTTACCATTACATCCAAGCAAGCTATTGGCTAGTCTGTCATAACTTCTCACAAGGCGCTTATATCAAGCGCCTTCTAACAAACTATTATTAAACTTCATTCCCCTGTAAGAACGCTTTAACAAGATTTTCGTTGTAGACGAAGTTTGGAATACAAACAGTATACAAACCGGTAATGTGTTTGAAAGTTGCATCTATATATGCATCGATACTGAGCTCAATGTATATGTAAAATAATTAACTTGAGCCAAGTTTTCGAAACTTAGTCGGAGCATAAGAAAAGGCTACTTAAAGTAAATGCAATAAGGACTAGATTCACTTACATAGAGGACTCGTCGTATTTTTAGTTCAAGATGTTTATCTTCGAAATAGGAAAAGGTCGCTAACAAGAAAAAGAAATATTATTTCAAGTGTATCTCACAAATTAGGTACATAAATGTGTTAAATATCTGATAACCTTGTCCAAGTACAGACTATCAGATATTTGCGTGAGAAAACGCCTGTGGTATAGATCTGATAATAAAACAGCAATCCAGTGGGATACATCGTAAAAATAATAAATCAAGAATTATTATGATAATGATGATGATGACCTTGTTTAGGAAATTAATATAATTTAATTGACTATTGAATTACACTATTAATCTTCAAGCTGTTATCCTTGCAAATGATATTCATGAACCTAGAAATGATTACTCTTTCTAAACCCTTTCACATGAAGGTTTCACGTATGACACAATGCAAATGATTTAAAATGGTTACATCGTTGTTTTGTTCACACACTTTCTCTTAGCCAGGTTTCATGTAAAATTACTACACCATAAAACAGTACCTATCTCTCTCAATTTTTCTTATATAATAAAAAGCATGGATATTCTCTGTTTCTCATTATTAAAACCATAGACATTAAAATAATATATATAAATTCTTCTTCACATATACTTTAAAATTCTGCATAAACAGCATGTCATACATGATGCCCTTTTGGCAAGCTATTCCTAATAGCATTTAATACAATATCCAACACAAAGTTAATTATGAAAATATGTTTTCATATTCTCCAAGGACAACTTAATTCTATCATAAAAGTAATTTTCTTACTTACAACGCAGTAAAGCAGCAGTGTATAGTTTAATCGTCAGTCGTTGCTTACTTTTTATCACTTCATACATTTACGACCTACACCCTTATAATATTTTCATAAAGAAGAAGGTCCGAAATATTGGCTAGCTTTTTAAAATGATGGCATTGGGTAGGTACTGATAAGATTGAGGTTTAATATAAAATGGCGCTGTTGTAAGATTTGAATAGAATGTTGTATGCGATTTTGAAACGTAGTATCTTGTTATACAGTGTATTTTTATTTCAGTTGACTATGGGTTTGAATGTTAAGGGTACCAGATTATAAATCATAAATGCATTCGTAAGGCGTTAGAAACGTCTCAAGCTGTCCATGTTTGTCGATGACATAGAGCGCGTAAAGCCGAAGGCATACATAATTATTATTACATAGGTACTACGTATAGGTCTACGCAGTGGATCCAATGCAGCGCTCGCAGCAAGCACCGCGGCTTGGTAAGCCGCAAGTCGTGCCGCGAACCATATTCTATACATAATTATATTATTGTCGTTTCTGTAGCGAAAACACATTGGCAGCCATGTTTTAAGGTAATCAACATCGTCCTAGTGTGTTATCCCGAAAGACTAGACAGTCTTGGATGCAGCCTGGGATCCCAGGAGCCCGCTTAGTAGTCTAACCAGATTCAACAGAAAATTAGCTTAGCTAGTAATCTTAAAGACCTTTATAGGTACTTGTCTTTACTGTCACGTCATTTCACAATCTAAACTGCTGAAGCCGATATCTCTTCATAACACAATAACTATCATAAAAAAAAAATCTGCGACTAGGACGAAAATATTCTGCAGCGCACATTCTTTGCCCATACATCACAGTAAACACATTACAAGTCATCAGCGTCACAATGAAGAGACAAACTCAAAACTAACTTCATATCACGACACCTACATCTCATAGAAAAACAACTTACGCAAAAAATGCCCCAACAAAACGTTCTCAGATAGCATCCACAAATATTTTGTTTAGAAACCTTTCCTACGTGAACATGGCAAACATCTGTTCGAAGAACCACTTTTGAATAAATTTCAAGCAAGCTCAAACGAAATGTAGGTAAGTATGACCAGATCAAAGTGAAATATGAACTGTTCACTGCTCATGTTTAGGTAGCAAGCGGCTTTTTAGGTCTTTAGGCTGCTGTAGTGATGCATTATGTTATTTATTGGCGGTGTATACTTGTTAAGGCTAACTAGGTAAGCACGTATATTTGAACTGAGTTCCCGTTTAAAGCTTGGTGATATTTTATGTTAGTGTTGAGTCAGAAGTTGCAGGATCAATGGCTGATTGTGACCCAAAGTCAAAGTGACACCATCAGGAACGCCACAAAAGTGGTCACCCTTCCAAGTAACCTCTGTAAACGATGCCTAACCTCGTCAATCGATGAGTCAAATGCATATTATCATTATCATCAGACCAGTACATAAATTGCCCACTACTGAGCACTGGCCTAGTTCACTATGATAAGGGATATACAATCCACCACGCTGACCACGGCAGACTTCACATATCTTACGAAAACATCATGAAGAACTTTCAGACAAGCGTTGCCTCACGATGTTTTCGTTGTGCCAAGCTTATGAAAGTAACTTGTATATGAGAAACGTTAAAATATAAGTAAGATCCTGTGTTTACAATTTTTTTTTGTATTTTAACTACACGTTTTGTATTTTAACCCTGGCCGATACCTTAGTTTCTATATTAAAATGCTTGTTTGCAACACAAAAAATATATATGAAAACTTCCTTATATAATAACCTTCGTTATATAAAAACATGGGAAATCTCTTTGTATTTCAATATATTAATAGAATTAGGCAAGACTTTTGTAGTTTTAGGGTAAAAGAGGATGTTGCCCCAAGGGTGTTTACATCGGGTTGATGGATGGGGCAAGTTCAATCCAATACTTAATACAATAACAAATAAAGCTACAATGTGTATACAAAAATCTGTGGATATTATGATTATATCGAACGATTGCGTCATTCATTTTCTTTCAATGGTTTGTTGGTTTGTGGCCCTGGTAGGAGGTTTTTACTTTGATTAAAATCTTGGACAAACTTTTGTGAAAGGAGTGGGCATTATTATTTGCTCAGATGTATTTAACCCTACGAGTATAAACGCGAAAGTTTGTGTGATAAATATATCGATGGATGTATGTTTTTTATGCTTTCACACAAGAAATACTACACTGATTTGTATAAAACTTAGCGGATTAAACGTCGAATACCTTTTGTCACGATAGCCGTCATCTACGTGGGCGGACCCGTAGGACTAGTCCAGCCCAAAATACTTATGTATTTGAAAGAAAATAAGTTAATGTTTATAAGTTATCTGGTCACCATAGTGCTTTATTGCTCTGTCCAGTTTGGAATTGGTAAAACGTGTACGAGTTGCAACGAGGTATCATTATTATTTTGTTATCTAACTTGTGGTTTATGTAATAGCTTTGCTCTATCGTGTATTTTTATAGTGTATGAGTTGTATTATACAGGTATACAGGCTCAAACCCGCATAACAGAAAAAACACCCTAAAGCCTCTAACTTCAACTGGATTTACTGTTAGACTATATAGCTAACAAAGATGAGCTGTGTACAGTTGTACGTGTAGATTGTGTGTTGGAGGAAAATATTAGCTACTAGGTCACACTATTTTTAACTCCGCTCAGCACCGCTTGCCAGCCTCGTTCATCTTTGTTTGATATACAGCATTAAGCTCACGCGAATGCTAACACAGGGTACAGTGCCAATTTTTCATGCCAGGTTTAATCCTAGCTTAAAAATTATGGGACAATCCGCTCACTATTTCAAACTTTTGAGAGCTCAGAACATTTTATCATGCCACTTTAATATGAATAGCGTTTTCGGAGTAATGGTAGACTCACCGGGATTATACCACTATGTCATGGAAGACTTTTTTTATTACTGATGATGACAAACGAGTCAGTGGCCCACCTGATGGTAAGTGGTAACCATGGCTTCTAGAAATGACTGTGACAACAGAAACAAGGCGCTTCCTATCATGAGTAGCAATTGTAATGAAGTTGAAGGAAGTAAGAGAAGGAGCGGGCTGAGAGACAATGCAGAGGAATGGAGCTTTCGATGTTCTTACTTACAGAATGCAACGGCAAAGATACTGTTATTTTATGTCGATATATGGTCAGATAAATCAATCCATAATCGAGCCAGCCCATTCTTGCTGGAATCAGCAAAGCTCTACAACCATACTCACCGTTGCGCCGATGGAATTCAGTATTTCTTCTAGTATGGTTCTTTTGGTGATTAACAGCGCCAAGAGATTAAGAACAAGTAATCGTACTCATCACACAGAGTTTGTAGATTAAAGCATCAGATGCAGGACAATCAATCGTAATCATTAGATTCATGTAATTTTCTTTCTGATTCGTTTTAGATAGAAAACTTTCGCAGGCTTAGCAGACAAAATCACGAACTAATGGTGATTTTTTATATCCATCATCAGTTTTCTTTCATACTACAGATGGGTATGTCCTATTCCACAGATGGGTACAAGTTCTCAAATCTCTTGAGATGCCATAGACCACCATGCTGGACGAGTGTGGTTTGGCAGACTTCACGAGTCTTTCGAAAACATCAACTCGCAGGCTGATTGCATCACGAACCTTTGGAGATTACCCTTTAAGAAAGTGGAATACCCTTCGCCTATTAGCAAGCAATAATAAACAATTTAATAAGCTTTGCTCCACTAGCGATATAAATATTCCAAACGTAAACATATTTTTCTGACAGCACGACGTTTGAATTGGAAGCCTGCCAAGAAGTCGCATGATTGCTTGTTTAAGGAATCAGAAAGGAAATGAACTCTCTGAAGTATTATTTTTAGAAGAACGACTTTGCAATTTCGCAGTTCTTACTTGTATATGACGTAAATATGGAGACACGTTCTTTGATTCTGAACAAAGTAATGACATACGGTGCTGACACGTAGTCAATCACAGATTTATCAAGTCTCTTTTATTATTTTATTTTTATTATAGACTTACGCCTGTATCCCCGAAGGGGTAGGCAGAGGTGTATGTTACACCCACATTTTGCCATGGATTTAGAGACTTGGCTTGCCGTTCGTAACAGATCGGCAAAGTTAAGCAACGCTTGCAGAGGTCTCCATTTGGATGGGTGACCGTGTGTGGTATTCACATCTGGGCGCTACCGTGCTTCGGAGGGCACGTACAGCTGTCGGTCGCGGTTCTTGCTTTTGTAATGATTATTAGGCCATGTCGGAGGCCTGCGGGCGGTCTGAAAACTCCGCCACCAGAGTTGGCCACACACTCACACGAAAAACAAACAAAAAATATTCCTAAGACTCTTGTGACAGTCTGTAGGTATATTTGGCAGACTATTCCTGTCTCTAAAGTTTCTTGATATTGATGATAGTACGTTTAAAATCAGGAAAATAGTAGAAACCGTTTCTACCTAGATATATTGCAATTTCATAGTATACAAACTTCAACAATAGACTGTATATATCGTCCATCAAAAGCCTCATTTACGGTCAAACAGATATACTCACAACATTTATTAATTCGAGCATATTTTTCTAACCACATAGACGACACGACTCAATATATTGCAATCGCGATAAAATTTCGTGTTATGTGTATTTTTATTTAGATATTCCCGGTGCCTGAGTACATTAGATCCCGTGGGAATCAGGTAGTAAATAATAATTTTCATTTATCAAAGTGTCTTGTGATTTTTAACACGCTTTTATTAGGTCGTCGTGTATGTACTCGTAACTAACTATGTAATGAAATCTAAGGTAACTTATTTAACCATCTTCCAAGAGTCGTAGCGTCATGAAAATTGGCAGCTGTATGTAGTTCTGATGATAATTTAATAATATGGTACTGTCGAACTGATCTGATGATGGAGCCGGAAGATATGACCTGGAACTTCATGATGGAAAAACATATCATAGCTGTTTTGGATTTCTTATAAAAGTCTTGTAATGAACTTTGACTACAATTAGGTTTCAAGGTCTGATGATGAAGCCGGAAGATAAGGACTGGCATTCCATGATGGAATATCGTATCACAGTCGTGTTTGCACTTGTGAGAAAGGCCACGTAATGAATTTTGACTACAATTAGGTTTCAAGGTCTGATGATGAAGCCGGTAGATAGGCACTGGCATTCCATGATGGAATATCGTATCATAGTCGTGTTTGCACTTGTGAGAAAGGCCACGTAATGAACATTGACTACAATTAGGTTTCAAGGTCTGATGATGAACCCGGAATATAGGCACTGGCATTCCATGATGGAATATCGTATCATAGTCGTGTTTGCACTTGTGAAAAAGGCCACGTATTGAACTTTGACTACAATAAGGTTTCAAGGTCTGATGATGAAGCCGGAAGATAGGCACTGGCATTCTATGATGGAATATCGTATCATAGTCGTGTTTGCACTTGTAAGAAAGGCCACGTAATGGACTTTGAATTATTTAAATATTTCGAATAAAATAAAATATTTGCCAAAAATTCATAAACATTTTTCAAATTTCATAAAAACCAAAATCCACATGACTGTTATATGACTGGGACCTGAACCCACGCCTTCAGAGCGTGAAGCGTATGTGTTATCCGCACGGCCATCGCCTTGTTAACTGTTTGTAGCAAATTTGGCGAACACTTGACAGAGTGTTACGATGACGAGTGTTTACGTCATCTAACTTGAAACTATCATTTCCTATCAAATAATGAAAGAGTCTTCAAACTTCTTTGTTTTGGTAATTATTCCGTGTCACGATCAGCCAACTTCTCGTGTAGACGTCAGTATGACTTATGCTTAGACTAGAGAGGTTGCGTCACACTACCCACCTCTAGACATGCGCGTTCCGCGCATCCTTAGATCCACGATGCACCGCTCTCCTGTCGGCATGAATCAAGTCTTTAAACTTCGTAGATATAGGATTGTAATCTATGTACAGATTTGCTTTCTTTGATGCACAAGACTTTCCCCATGCCACCACCTTTCATTGGAATCTTGACATCTCCACACTTAAGGATACCACCTTTACTATCTAATCTGCATTGGTGATCTCTGAAGAAATCCAGCCCAACAATGCAATCGTCTACGATATCTGCAATAACCGCTCGTTGCCAAAATAGGTTGTAACTTGTCACCGATTTTTAACACGCTTTTATTAGGTCGTCGTGTATGTAACTAATTGTGTAATGGAATCTAAGGTAACTAATTTAATCATCTTCCAAGGGTCGTAGCGTAATGAAAATTAGAAGCTGTATGTGGTTCTGATGACAATACAATAATATGGTACTGTCAAACTGATCTGATGATGGACCTGGAAGACATGAACCGAAACTTCATGATGGAAAATCGTATCATAGCTGTTTTGGATTTCTTAGATAAGTCTTGTAATGAACTTTGGCCACGACTAGCTTTCAAGGTCTGATGATAAAGCCGGAAGATAGGCACTGGCATTCCATGATGGAATATCGTATCACAGTCGGGTTTGCACTTGTGAGAATGGTCATGTAATGGACTTTGGACACGATCAGGTTTCAAGGTTATAACAAACCAATTATATATTGTAGACCACTCAGTGGTGTAGCTAGGGTTCGTACTTTTGCGGCTGGACAGGCGTATGTGGCCCTGAGTGGAGTAAAATCACTTAGTGGTCTCCTGATTGAAGAGCTAGATTGTTATAAGCTGACAGATAAAACATCATGTAACACAGACGCACGCCTGTGCGTCTGTATTACATGGTGTTGAATTATATAGAGATGGAGAGGATGCGGGCTCATTCGCCTACTTTAAATAAATGTATAAATGATAAAAATATTACGTTATCAAAGACCAAGAAGTATAAAATAAATTAATAGTTAAAAAAAACACTAGAAAACACGCTTTAATAAATGCACGTGAAAACAAAAAATAAATTATGGATCGTTCAAGTTGTCTCTATTCCTTGGCTGAAGTGTAAACTATGTGCTTTTAATTATAATATTTGATTGTAAAAGCGTGGGGCGCTGGAACAGGAAAGACTTTATTGTTAACAAATACTAATACTACCTTCCTGGCGGCAGCTGCACGAGGTCTCACAAGAGCATAGCATTTATGCCGCCAAAGGGTTACCAAATGGAACCAAAGATATCTCGTCCACGAACTCTACATTTTGCCACTGTTGCCGCATTATATAATTAATTTCCTATATAATTTATTTCCTAAAAGAGGAGGCGTTACGCCCTTATATAATTAATTTCCTAAAAGAAGAGGCGTTAAAAATGTCGGTGAATGTCGTCTTCCTCGCTGATGGCGCATGTTTTGTCTGAGTTCGACAAACTGGTACTTTGAACAGACTGTTTAATGTAGAGCCACTTACTACTCGTGCTGCAACTCCAATCTGTGGAACCTACTTCCCGTAACATCTGTTCACTTGATTTTTGAACAAGTTAAACAAGAATGTCTTTCCTGTTCCAGCGCCCCACGCTTTTACAAGCAAATATTATAATTAAAAGCACATAGTTTACACTTCAGCCAAGAAATAGAGACAACTTGAACGATCCATAATTTATTTTTTGTTTTCACGTGCATTTATAAAAGCGTTTTTCTAGTGTTTTTTAAACTATTAATTTATTTGAAAATATTTTACATACATACATACATACATGAAGATATGTATCTTCACGCCTTTTATCCCCGAAGGGGTAGGCAGAGGTGTATTTCTACACCCACTTTTCGCCAGATATACTTTAGTCCCACGTACTAAGGGGCGAGCCTATTGCCGTACCGGGCACATTTTCAGACTCCGTGCAGCTACTGAGAATTTCGTGACAGAAAAACCCAATAACACTGCCCGACCCAGGAATCGAACCCGGGACCTCCCGATCCCACGCGCACATTTATGCCGCGAGACCAACGAGGCAGTTGTATAGGGTTTGATGTCGAGTTTTCCGTCTCTACGCAAAGATGGTATTTGCATCGTGTTATCCCTTAGTCGCCTCTTACGACACCCACGGGAAGATAGAGGGTGGTGACACTTGTATTCTATGCCGTCAACCACACGGCAATATTTTAATATTTTATGATGAGTTAAAAAAGGTCTAAGACTTGCAGAGGTCGCGACTTGGAAGGGTGACCGCTCGTAATGACACTAACATCAGAAAGCTGCCGTCATAACCTCATCGATTCTCCACATTAATTGTAACACCACGCTGGAGGCCTTTGGGTGGTCTAAAAACCAGAATTGGTTAAACACTCACAACACACTCATGATAAAGAAAGAAAGACGTCACAGTATTTAAAGAAACATAAAAATAATTACTTCAGAGATAAAATCATTAAGGGTCCAGAATAATTTTGTACAACCTTTGAAATATAACGTACCATTAGTAAGTCAAGCCCTATAACTAACTATACCTATCATTTGAGTCAGTTGCTACCTAGTTAGCCGTAATCTCGGCATGCGTTCAACGACTTGCGTTCGATCGATGCACTTATTGCGAGCGATTCAACTGACATAATAGGACTATTATGTCATTTGAATCGCTAAGGTAGGACTAACTTGAGGGGTTAATAATGATAGATACAAGTCAGCAAGCCTTGCGACCGCTTTGAATATTTATTTGATATGACAGTTTTATTTTAAGCAGCTAATAGAGTGAATGGTTAGAGTTTGCGGATACAGTTGCATACCTTCAGTATACGCCGGCTCGACTAGGGAAGTACACAGGCTCACAGAATATGGACATAAAGTACCTAACAGTAAATACTGTTGCATTTCATTCGGTAAGTGTGCTGGAGTCCTAATTCTCTTTCCCTTCTTCCTCAACCGACGCTGCTCCTCTTATGCCGTCCCTCATTTCAAGGGCATGTTTCAAGTCACATAGGAACTTGTGACTCCTCAGGGTTGCGGGTGTCCATGGCTGAAGCAGTCGAAAAACTTAAATAGCACATTGTGGTGGGTCTGGCCTTCACGCTGTGTACTGATTTAAATTTTCGTTCTCATTAACATCGTTGGATGCGCAGTACATCCGAGAACATGGTTCTACACAGGCACAGCGCAGTACCAAAATATCGGTTACTAGAAGCAAACGTACGTGGTATATTGCCCGAAAGACTATAAAACTATAACCTTGCAAGGACCTAGTCCTTGTCATAGTAAGAAGAGACCAGTGACCAGCATGAGATATGTATGAGACGCTATAAGATACCATATTCAACCATATAAACGTTTTTGATGTGATTTGATGCATTCTAACACTCAGTAATCAACATATTCTGACTAATTGAGTCCTAGCGCTATCCCGTCAACTAATGAAGGCTGAGTGAATGTCATACCTATGCATTATTACCGCAAAGTTCCATCAAAATTCGTTCAATAGTTTTCCATCAAAGTGTTACAAACATCAGTCAAAAACTTTCTCATTTGTATAATAGAACAGATTTCGATGATTCTTTATAATAACACCGCTTATTCATCTAAATAACGTATTTGTCCAAATAACCGATATCCAATCGGGCATAGCCGCAGGCAAAATCTAGTTATTATATTGCCTAGCCGTACCCGGGTAAAGAAAGCTTTTAATCCAATAGATAGTTGAGGGTGCTTGATATCAAGAACACTTAGTTTAAGTGGGCGCGACAATAGGACTGGATCAAGCGAAGGCGAAGGCTTATGCTTTAGCTATAATATTTTGGAGCTCAGAATGAAATGAATATACGAATACGTGTCTGTAGCATTTTCCAACTATATTACGGCTACATGTGTGAACTACGTAAGGCTAAATATTGTAAACATTACGTCGATTTGGTAATTTCGTTAGTGGGTACATGCATATCGCAAACAAATCACAAATAGACCTGGTTTCTTGGTTTAATAAAAAATGTGTATAATATGGTTAAAATGATGCTAAATCTCACTTTTTACAAAAAAAACGAAAGTTTACCTGATGTACGAATTCTATATTTTAACACACACACACATAGGATATATATATATCAGTACATTATTTTCGGGCTTTTACTTATTCATCCATCTAGCGTTATCCCAGTTTCAACTCAGGGTTTACTAGTCTAACCGGATATGGCTGAATATTAGCTTTTCCACAGAGCGACTGTCTGTTTGACCTCCGCAACCACGCGCAAACTTTTACTTATTATGATTTGTAAATATTGGTTTTAAGTTAACGTCAGATCAAAGTACTGTTATTGATTTGAGATTTGAGAATTGTGCTCAACTGAGGTAAGCATCAGTTACAAAACGTGCGTGTATACAATATATGAATTGTGATTTAAGTGGCTGCCTAGCTGCTTAGCATTGGGCTGAGTGTTGTGAGTTCGATCCACACAGGAGACAAAACATTGTGTTAAACAAAAATCTTTCTTTCAAATCTGCGTGGTCCTGTGTCCGTTGTTTTAATGTTTGTAAAGTCACCTGCGACACAGGACCTTTTCTTAGTGCCAGCGATATCTTTTTAAGAAAAATAATAAATTAAGGTAAAAATTTAAATATTTTTAATATTTATTGTACACAACCAACAAATACATCTAAAGATATCATGAAGTATGTGCAATGTTCAGACAACCTTAAATCAACAATGAATTTTCTTCCATCAAGCCTTTGAGACGTGGTGATATTCTTGTGAGAAGTAAGGCTAATATGTGGATATGAACTGAAGTTACGAGACTTCACTTACCTATTTACGTACAACTGAATTCCTGTCATTTACTCACGTCTTACAAAATAGCTCTCGTGCGGCCTTGCCCTTAAGCATAATTCAAAATGGCGACCACTAAGCGCAAATTGATAGCGTCTGAACAGTGAAGTTTTATTACGAGTTGGACTCTAGTTTGTGGGAGACAAACATTGTACACTCATGTTTATGTAACTACTGTGTGCTTCGTTTATACGACTAAATACGTAGTAATGGTATTGGCTTGTTAATGTGCGTTTAGTTTAGAGATTGTTTTTAGTATCGTGGTTTGGTAAACGAGATGTAAAGGAAAATGGTATAAAATGGTTATGGGAAATCTAGTATATTATAATATCCTATATTTCACCAGCATCGTGGTAATTGGTTGTTGCATATCTTGGCTAAATGTAGCCCATATTGCTATTCTGGTATAAGTTATACTAATGCAAAATTCATCGAAATCCGTTCAGTAATGTTTGCGTAAAAGAGTAGCAAATGTATATCCATCCGCACAATCGTCCTCCGTCACATTGTAATGCTGTGATAATTATGTTGATTTTATATAAATCAGATTTAATCATCATCAGCCTGCCATAGTCCGCTGCTAGATATAGGCCTATCCAATTCAAATTCAATTTATTCTGTTAAATAAAAAGGTACAATTTACTTATTTAGAGTACAAAAGCTTAGTAGGATCCTGATATAAGATTATATGCCTGAACTAGGATAAACCTGTGTTTCAGGCGATTAGGGCTAATTAGATACTATAAAATATATAATCTCTTATTTACTACAATATTTTTAGTACGTCATGTTTTAGTACAGTAATACTAGATCTACAATATCTTATCAATAATTACAACTAATAAATTTAGGTACAGGTGTATTTTGTTGAGATAATTATTTTAACACAATTAATATTTTTTCTGTATCTTCGTAGGACATATTCAGAAGGATATTGTTGACAATTTTGTTGCATTAGAAGTAGGTGCAAGGAATTAGGTTAGTTAATGCGTTTAGTCTTTTATTAAGTAGCGGCCCCAGGAATATATAAAAGTTGAATGTGAATGCCTGTCTTGTTTGTATTTTAGTCGGAAATATTATATTATGTCGCCTTTTGTTGGTAGATATAGTGCTGTAGGGAAGGGCTGTGTGTTGCTTTAATACGATACTCTTAATAAATAGTTGTCGAAGTGTTAATACTTTACAAGCTTAGTATAGGGAATGAGTTGGATATAGAAACGGTTCGGAGGTTGATACTTTAAGGATTGCTCGCTGAGCTCTTTCAACAGACAGTAACAAAGTTTTTCCTGCGCCTCCCATGTCGTAATACAATATGTTAATAATGACTGGCATAGAGCAAAGTACACTTGTCTTATTAATGTTGGGTCAGCAATATGTCGCATTTTCTTGAAGACATATATTAACTTACGTATTCTACCGTTTAAACACTCGAAATGCTCTTTGAAGGAAAGTGTTTCGTCTATTATGATGCCTAGATATTTTATTTTATTTGTGCCATTAATACAAGGACATGTACAGGGAATTCCAGGAAAAGCGCCACAGTGATGGGCACACAGTGGTGTGCTAGTTTGTTGTGCTGTTAATTTGCGTATGGTAAACTTAACATAGTTTGTTTTCTCTGCATTAAGTGTTAGTAAATTGTGCTGAAGCCATTTATTAACACAATTAAATCCATGTTGCCCAAACTCGAAAACATATTTTTCTGACTCAGCTGAAAAAACTAGAGCAGTGTCGTCAGCGTATGATATGGTAGTACCGTGATTTATGTGTAGATTACAAAGGTCATTTATGTAAATGAGGAATAGTAAGAAGTAGTAAAAGAAAAGCTAAGATGCTACCCTGGGAGACTCCGAAAGATGTCTTTTTTTTTCAATATAATTAAAATTCTATATTTGAAAAAAAATGTTACATATTTTGTTAAGTAAATTGAAGCTTTTTATTATCTCGGGCTGAGTACATACTTTTCAATAAAAATAACGAAATACACGACCTGTATAGATTTACCTATTGAGCAATATTTAAACTAAGAGAACATGAGCTCAGCTATTATAGTCAATGAAATAGAATATGATACTCTTAATAAACGCAGAATGTAATCGGAACATATACAGCTTTATTAGTAAACGTAGACTAAATTTAGTTCGAAATTTAACCCTGCTCGTATAAAAATTATTACTTATACGAATATGGAGAGATACACAAAATATTTGGTGATCATGTGTCTAAATTCGTTGGAACATAATCACTATCCAGTTTAAATAAGTAAGGAATTTCTTTGATAATTTGTCTGATAAATTGAAAATCCAGAACTATATCTGGTACTAGAGGACGCCAGCAGCTACGCCTGCATTTTTTTTAAATTTGCCCGTTTTGGCCGATCCCGTGGGAATTTCGGGAAATCCCTTCTTAGTGCACCCCTACGGTCCCCAAGGAACATACATGCCAAATTTCAGCTTCCTGCGCCTAATAGTTTCGGCTGTAGCGTGTCTGTCAGTCAGTCAGTAACGCAAGGATTTTATATATTAAGACTAGAGGACGGCAGCAGCTACGCCTGCATTTTTTTTTAATTTACCCGTTTTGGCCGATCCCGTAAGAATTTCGGAAAATCCCTTCTTAGTGCACCCCTACGGTCCCCGAGGAATATACATGCCAAATTTCAGCTTGCCACGCCCAATAGTTTCGGCTGTAGCGTGTCTGTCAGTCAGTCAGTAACGCAAGGATTTTATATATTAAGATTACATTGGCTCTGGTATTGTATATATTGTTCTTGTCTAGTCCTTGCTTTATAATAATATTTACTATAGAGATAAACCCACGCAGTCCCTATGCTGGGCAAAGGTCTCCCTTAAACTATTCCAAGAATTTCTGTCCTGTGCCAAATTGGACTAGTTCTTGTTGAAGTCATACAGATCGTCATGTAATCGTTTTCGGGGTATATTACAAATACATAAAAATAGAAAAAATATTCAAAAAGATATGTGGATCATTATGTTTTGTTTAATTAATAGAATAATAATAATAAGTTATATTTTTAAATTTTATAAGGTGTATTCGGGTAACTCCGAAAATCGGGATATTACAATATGTAATTGCAAATATCTCCCTACTACGGTCCTGTATATTGCTCCAGCCATATTTACCTAGCCGGCATTGTAAACCCCTCCCGCCCTTCATCTGAGTCCTGGAGCTATGAGCGAGCGTTCGTGTGTAACGTGACGTTTTTGTGAACATTGTCTACTTCGCGCATTTTTGCTATTATCGAATTTACCCGAAGATCTATAATTACGAAATCTAGTATGTTATTGAACTAGTTGATTTTTTAAACGATACTTTTTGTTTTTGTGCACTATTTATCAGGCTTAGAAAACAATAGGACTACATTCTTTTTTTTTTTCGGAATTAGCCGATTAGGGTTATTCTGAATCATGTTCCATTCGGAATTGGCCGATGTTGAGTCTCTATAGAAAATGGACAGTGGTTCCCAATCTCAAAGTTATTATTTTCAGAAATAGATTATATTGTTTTCATATTCGAATTTTCGACTGCCTCGTTGGTCTCGCGGCATAAATGTGCGCGTGGGATTGGGCGGTCTCGGGTTCGATTCCCGGGTCGGGCAAAGTGTTATTGGGTTTTTCCGTTAGGCAATTCTCAGTAGCAGCAAGGAGTCTGGTAATGTGTCCGGTACGGCAATAGGCTCGCCCCCTATTATGTGGGATCTAAAAATTCATGTCAAAATGTGGGTGTAATATTACACCTCTGCCTACCCCTTTGGGATACAGGCGTGAGTCTATAAAAAAAAAGAAAAAAAATAATTTGAATTTCAAAGTGTCACCTGATTAATATAGGCACATTAAGCTGTTTCTAATTTTCTACTAAGAAGTTAAATATAATAATCTGTTGAGTAGGGTGTCTTTAATCTACATAGAAACGATAGATAGATAGATAGATGAATACTTTACTGTACACCAGTATAGAAACGGAATTACAATAGTAAAATAAACTTAAGACTAGTTGTACAAAAGGGCTGTCTTATCGCAAAATGCGATCTCTTCCAGACAACATAGTTTGAAAAAGGTATTTAATAAAAATACAATTGTGTGGGTTACGGTGTACATAGTGGAATAGTGACCTAATGGGTAGATAAAAGAATCGGACAAATTATCGATAGTGAGTTGTCGCCCCTTGGGGATGGGAAAAGGGATAGGATGAGGAGTGGGATGAGGGAGATGGAATAGGGCAAGGGCCTCCGGCACTCTCACTCACCGAACGAAACGCAACAGTTTAATTATTGTTACTTTACGTCGATTTTCTGTGAGACTTTCTTGACAGAGTACTTACCCGGTCGAGCTGTCCCATTCATGCTGAAATCAGCAAGGCTCTACTACTTTCGATTTTAAACTGTCGCGATTTGTATACATCATACAACTTTATAGAAACGGGTCTTACTCTCGATATTTAATTAATTTTATAAATACGTAAATAATTTATAATATTATTTTAATTACATTATTTTAATTTAATTAAATTTATTATAAATATAATTTTATAAGTAATATAGATTTAACAAAGTTTAACCTAACTCTATATATACACCAGTAGGCTATAATATAATAGCTATGTCTTACTGAATATATTTTTATTACTTCAGGTTCCTGTCCAGTATATATCTAAAAAGGAAAATACCCCGGTACACGCAAGGTGATTCAAATTCAAACTCATTTATTCATATAGGTTACAAAAGCAACACTTATGAACGTCATAAAGATGACTTATTCAATGCCGTTTACGCCGTTAAAAGTGGTTTATCTATGTACGCTGCGGTGAAAAGGAATGGAATACCCTCAACAACTCTTTATGATAAAAGTAAAATAAAGCACGGATGTCGTACGTTGCTATTAGCTATTCCATTGCAAGAATAACATCGATTGGCCGACGTTATAAAAACGATGGGAAAATGGGGGTTTGGTCTTTCAAAGGAAAAGGTGTTGAATATGTTGCCTACCTCAGCTTAATTAAACTTAGTTTTTTTTTTTTTTTTTTTTCAAACGCGTTTTCAACTCGCGTAAGTACGTGGGTTAAAGTTTGAGTACCGTAGACCGTTTGTCGGCTAATTCCGAAATACAAATATACCACAAATACGTTTAGCCCACTCAGGGGCCAAATTTGACAAATATTTTTTACTTACGGTAAATATGAATGAAATAGAAGTATGTTCCTTATGATTGAATTACGTTAAGCTCACTTTTGAAAGTGATTCGGAATTATCCGAACATACTTCGGAATTGCACTCATACAATTAAAAATTAACTTGGGTTTGAAACAGTTGTAGCTGTTATAATCAATGATATTTAAGAAAATCTTTGATGTAGGATGTTAGGCTGCATATTGAAGTAAATAGAGTAACCCAAGTTAATATCATAAGAACTACTAATTAAATTTTTAATGAAAATTCAAACATCCCTTTAACTTTACATAAATCCTTTCGTAATTTCCCGAGTGCACCGTATTAACGAATTACAAAGAAATTGTTATTAAATGTATTTCTTTGTAAATTGTATATTAAAAAATGTAACTAAAATTTCTTTAATGCTGAATAAAGGAAATAATAATAATATAAGTATAATGAAACTTGAAAATTGCTTCTATGTTTTCTCACACATTAACTTCCGAAGTCAAACATAAAACGTTCTGCAATACCTTAAATACCTTTAATTAGTTCGTAGTTCAGCAGCTGAATTAAAGTTAAATCTAGATTCATTCGCATTCATCTCAACCACCATTAAGTGACAGTTGAATGGTATGCGAGAAAAATATCCCTTAAGAATATTTTTACGCATGGTATCTTTAGCCTTAGATTTGATGTACAAACTAGCTGAGCCCACGGTTGCACCCGCTTTATTGAAGGCTACTGCTCTACTCGCGTGGCTCGTAGCGTGATGTTATATAGCCTATAGCCTTTGATTATAAATGACCTTTACAACACAAGAATAATTATTAAAATCAGCCCAATATAATAATCGGAAATAATTGTTCATGCGATAAGCGCGTTCAATTAAACAAACAAACTATCTATACCGTCTACACTAATATAATTTATTATATTAGTGTAGACGGTATAGATAGTCGCACGTAACTTTACAGTGTGGAGACTCTCATAGTTAAGACAGAGAGATAAAATAAATTTATGCACAAAAATATAACATCAAGACGAAGAAAAATAAACACTCACCACGGTTATAATTAAATATCACAGACACACACACACACACGATGCATTTATCTTAGCAGTGTAGAGTAGGACTAAGAGAAGATTTTTGGAAATGCCCACTCTATAATCAGGATGAGTCGGGTTTCTCGTATGACTAAATATTGTTTTTTCTGTATTATTTTTGTATGAATAGGTATATTATCGTAGTTTTTATTATATAAATGTTTATATTTAAAGTATAATCATAATTTACTGGTACACTTACAACTATTAGTTCTTTCCTCGGTGTCATTCAACTATTATTTCAACTATTATTTTTTTCCTTCAGTGCGTCGGGGTGGGATAACATATCTGCAAAATTTCTTAAATATATATTTAAAGACATTGTTCTCGTAATTACTCACCTTGCCAACCTTTGCTTCTTGAAGGGCATTTTCCCAAGTACTTTTAAGCAAGCTATTATTGCACCCGTAAACAAGGGTGGGGATAGTGATGATATAAGGAATTATAGACCTATATCCATTTTACCTGCTATATCAAAAATAATAGAAAAACTTATAAATAAAAGATTCTTGAAATATTTTGAGAAATTTAACATATTATCTAACTCGCAATTTGGATTTTGCCAAGGTATCTCCACTGAAGATGCCATTACTGCGTTTACTACTTTAGTTACTAATCATCTTGATAGCGGCAAACAATGCTTAGCTACATTTCTGGATATAAATAAAGCCTTTGATACAGTCGATATCTCAACACTTTTGATTAAGCTGGAGCGTATCGGAATACGTGGTGTACCGCTATTGCTATTTAAAGACTATCTCACGAAGAGAAAGCAATGGGTTAGGGTAACTCAGTACGTTAGTGATGAAGTTGGCGTGTCCTAAGGCGTTCCGCAGGGTAGCGTGCTGGGACCTACGCTGTTTCTCGTTTATGTTGATGAACTCTGTAGTTTACACCTCAAAAACGCTAGTGTCTTCTCCTACGCTGATGATACTGCTATTGTATTCACCGGTGATTCCTGGTGGGAAGTTCGCCTTAACGCTGAGATGGGCTTGGCTAGGGTAGCCAAGTAGTTAGGTAAAAACCTACTCACTTTAAATATCGCTAAGACAAATTATATTTCTTTTAGTATATGCAAGCGTACACAACCCGATAATGATTTTTGTTTAAAAATACATCTTTGTGGTGAAAGTAAAAACCGAAACTTTCCGAACTGTAGCTGCTCAACTATTAATAGGGTGCCTTATATTAAATATATAGGCGTTTACATTGACCAGAACTTATCCTGGTATCCTCAAATTGATCAAGTTGCCAATAGAGTCCGAAAATTAAGCTGGATGTCTGGTGGCTGGTGTCGTCCCAGAAATCTACTAAATGATGTGTATATTACACTAGTACAATCAATATTATCCTACTGTATCCCTATTTGGGGTGGTGTAACTAAATCTAAATTTATTGAAGTCGAAAGAGCTCAACGTGCCTTGATCAAGAGTATGTACTTCAAGAAACTCCATTTTTCAACAGAGAATTTATATCAAATAAGTAAACTGCTTTCAGTTAGAAAATTGTATATATTACAAACAGTTTTAAAAACGCATAAGCGTGTTCCTTTTGATCCCACAACACTGTCAAAAAGAAGGAAATTTAATTCCGTTAACACACCTGTGGCAAGAACTATGTTTGCGTGCAGACAATATGGTAAACGTTCTGCATTACTTTATAATAGGGTTAATAAGCTTATACACATTTATGCGCGCACACACGCACACACGCATACACGCACTCACGCACACATGCACGCACGCACGCACGCACGCACGCACGCACGCACGCACCCACGCACGCACGCACGCACGCACACATGCACACACGCACGCACGCACACACGCACACACGCATACACCCACACACGCACACATACACACACACCCACACACACACACACACACACGCACACGCGCGAACACACACACACACACACACACACATACACTTATGAAATTTATTTACTTTTTTATGCACTTCCCTCATCCATCATAGGAACTATGTTGCGTCCCTACCCTTAGGAGCTGTTTGCGATTCTCCGCATCGCTGTCACTGCGGTGAAGCCGTCGACAGTTTTGGCCACCATGGGCTCTCGTGCAGCAAGAGTGCTGGGCGTATTTCCCGACAGGCCCACATTAACGACATAATCCGTCGAGCTCTTGTCACCGCCGGAGTACCAGCTCATCTTGAACCGAATGGTTTGGTACGTGACAGTGGGAAGAGACCAGACGGTATGTCCTTACTACCTTGGACGATGGGCAGGCCTCTGGTGTGGGATGCGACATGCGTCGATACCCTTGCGCCATCACATCTTCCAAGCACAGCTGGATCGGCTGGCGCTGCTGCTGCATCAGCGGAGACCCTCAAACGGCGCAAATACGGAAACCTATCTGGTAATTACGTTTTTGAGCCGTTTGGGGTCGAAAAGCTGGGGCCATGGGGACCTAGTGCACGCGCTCTGTACAAAGAAATCGCTAAAAGGCTGATCGACGCTTCCCGTGACCAGAGGGCTGGTTTATATTTTGCAGAGAGAATAAGCATTGCCATACAGCGTGGCA
This sequence comes from Euclidia mi, assembly GCA_944739405.2. Classification (NCBI taxonomy): domain Eukaryota; kingdom Metazoa; phylum Arthropoda; class Insecta; order Lepidoptera; family Erebidae; genus Euclidia; species Euclidia mi. Next base: position 73,105,320 of record OX123192.2, read on the forward strand.
ATGATGCCAGCCTTCTGGGCACGCTACCAACCGACAGCGTTGTGGAGGAATTTTTTAACGCCGCGTAGTTTGGGTTTTTTTGTTTTTCCTCGTCTATTTTGTTATTTTTTAGTTTTATTGGTTTAGTTTAGGATAGTTATTTGTTACTTTAATAAATGTTTCTAGTCACAAAAAGAAAAAGAAAAGCTTTTTTATTTACTTTACTTTTTTACAAGCAATTTAAGTTGCAATTTGTGTTATATTGCTGCTTTGTATTTTTATTGTAAACATACATACATACATACCCTATACCAACTCGTTTGGCCAGCGTGGTATAGTAGGCCAATTCCTCCTTTCAAAGGAGAGGCCTAGTCCAGCAGTGGACTGTTAAAGGCTGATGATGTGATACATACATACAAGTTATACCATACTTTATGTTAAGGAGGAGCGAGGTTTTCTAACACAGGCGTTATTCGCCTACAAGGACACCACAACCACAAATGTTGTATATGAATAATAGTTGTTTCAATAAATAATTTGAATTGAATTTGAATTTCCTACCAATAATATCCATCCAAAGGTTGCCTGGTAGAAAACGCTGATAGCGATAAGGCCGCCCATTGTACTATGTTTAAAAAAAATACGATTCTTAAATGTCCATAACATAGTGTACAATAAAGTATTAAATAAATAAATAAGAGAGGATTTTTGGAAATGCCCACTCTAAGTAAGGATGAAGTCTGGCTTCTCATATTTCTAAATGTATATACCAATAAATTTGCGAGATCTATCCTCGGAACTACCTGCCTGAATATTATTTACACAAGCGTTTTAAAATCGCACTTTTTTCTGTACCTTTAATCTCTTTATATACCTTTACAGAAATGCCTTTCTAAATATTTTTATTGGTTTGTATTTTTTTGAGCTCTTATAATGATCTTCAGTGCGCTTACCATTTGTACGCCGATGACTTGCAGATTTACTCCCAAGTAAGTGTGGAACACATCATTGAGGCGATTGACAAAATCAATAACGACTTGAACGCTATATTGTCCTGGTGTCGCAAGTTTGGGCTAACAGTTAATCCTAGCAAGACCCAAGCCATCATTGTGGGTAGTCAATGGATGTTAAAAAGACTAGACTTATCGATCCTGCCGCCCATAACCTTTAACGGAACCACCGTCGATTTATGTCCTGCTGTCAAAAACCTTGGGCTTCACATAGACACCATGCTGAATTGGCAAGTCCAAGTAACTCAGTTGAGTCGAAAGGTCACCAGTGCTCTGCGCGCTCTCTACCGTCTAAGGAACATACTACCATCCGAGACAAAGACAATGCTTGTGCAGACCTTAATCTTCCCCCTCATAGACTATGGTGATGTATGTTATTTTGACCTGAATGCAGACCTCCTTGATAAACTTGACCGTCTTCTAAATAACTGCATTCGATTCATTTTCAATCTTCGCAAGTATGACCATGTGTCTACTTATCGTTCCCAACTAAAGTGGCTTCCCATACGTCAGCGCCGTAGTTTGCGTGCTCTCACTACCCTCTATACTATTCTTACATCTTCAACCTCTCCCCAGTATTTATCTTCCTACTTCCAATACTTATATTCCAACCATGAACGAAACCTCCGTTCATCTCATAATCTTCTCCTCACGGTACCTCCTCACAACTCTAACTTTCTTCATTCCTCTTTTACTATTCAATCTATCCTTCTCTGGAATGCCCTCCCTCTTGAGATCAGGATGGCCAAGACGAAGAACACTTTCAAGTTCAAGGTGAAAGAGCTCCTATTGGCTGAGTCGGCGATTGTATCTTAAGTCGTTTAAGTTCAATGTGGTTTAATATGTATGTATGTGTTTATATATTTATAGTATATATATTATATATGCCTTTGTGTATAATTTATGTAGTTTTATAATATATCTATATCATGTATGTTTATATTATATTATGTACCTAACGTATTTATTTTAATGTATCATTTAAATCTATAATATACTTAGTTATAATTTATATTAGTTCAAATTAGTTTTCATTATATTACACCTACTTCTTTTCTCTCTGCACCACTCTAAGGTTGACTGGGAGATAATGCCCATGGCATTAAGTCCGCCTTTATACTATTGTGTATATAAAGTTTTTTAGTAAAAATCGTGTGATGTGAATTATAATAAATTGTTTTCCTTTTAAGCTTTTCATTTGGTATATTTTTCTTTCGAATCGTTTTATTGTTGTTTCATTTTCAATTTCGTGTTTTTTATTCCGATGTCGAATTATTATGGCCTCGGTCGTAACAGATACCTTATGTTAATTCAGCTTTCGGATACCGCAGCATTGAAATATAATATAGATATTCGCGTTCGAAACGATACTTGAATATTGAGATGCTCTTCCAATCGCGATGCCATTAACCATTATTCAAATTATTTGAATGAATTTTGGTCATATTTCATTAGGCGTGACAAGCAACTCGAAATTGTTTACCAAATATTTCGATATAATCATTTTAACAAACAATTTTAGTTTCGTTGTTATACAAATAATTTAACACAACTTCGAAAAGTCGGTTGTGCATGTCGTGGCTTTGATTCGTAGACTCTCAGCGTAGCAATTTGTTAGTCTCTTCACTAGGGTATCGCAGTTAACTTTAGAATGTATGTTAATACTACATGCTGAAGAATTTGTTTGCATTTTTGTTTGATTGAACGCAGACATTGAACGCAACTCAGGAACTGTAAGTCAGATTTGAAAAAATATTTTTGCGTTGGATAGCCCATTTACTAACAAAAGGCACACTATTAAAACATCACGCTAAAAGCTACGGGTGCGGAGCACTTGGCCTAAATAACAGATGTAATCGCAAGATCAGCTAGTTGAAACTTTAGAATCCACAAATAAACTTCGTATGATGAATTTTTATACACAGGAAACTCATCTGCGGCTACACCTTTGTCATTTCATCTCCCTTCACATCAAAGGGCGCTTTATAAAAACCACGAATGTTTATGTTAGGCTTAAATGTTGCAATTTGTTGTACGCTCATAGCAGTACCCTTGGGCGGTACTTTAGCTTACAAAGAGCACATAATGTTTGAAGATATTTGAGTCAGTAACAAAATGAATTGAATAACCCTTAATGGACTAGGTGAAACGGCTTTTAAAGTGTTTGTATATTCAGGTAGCGGGACTTTAATAGATGCGATCGTGAATATAACCTCTAGCGATGGTTGCTTTTTAAGGTTTCGTAATAATAATACCTTTTAGTTATACCACCAGTATATACTTTGTAGTTGTACCTAGTCCGTTCATCTAACAAATCATCTAGGCTTAATCGTTTTTTTTTTTAAAGACAACTCCCGCACTAGGAATAAATCCTGTGTCGCGGGTGACTTTACAAACATACAGCCAACGGACACAATGAACACCCAGACCCGAAACAACAATTTATGGATCACACAAAGTGTTGTCTCGTGCGGGAATCGAACCCACGACACTCGGCGCAGTGTCAAGCGACGAGGAGGCCGCTTAAACCACTACGCCAACCGTGCAGTCATAATAATACACACAATAAACTTGTTTGCGCTAAAAACTGTAATTTGTAATGGCAGTGATAGCCTAAAGGCGATACCGATAAAAATTCAAATAGAATATTTTCATAATAACAAGAGTTAGGCAATATTCCACAACGGTAACACCAAGTGCAGGTTGGCAGACTGTTTCGAGAACGGCATAGAGAACTTTCAACATACTAGTTTCCACACGATGTTTTTATTCATCCTTCTCCATTAAGCAATATATTTAAATATTATGATGATGCATAAATATTAAAAACATTTTCAAGTTTCGTTTCTTAATTAAAGTCTATTTGAACTATCACTTTGATATTTGATCGTCGATGAACCTTATGCAAGCAACGTTATAAAAAGCTTAAGCGCTCATCACTGACGAGCTTTAAGATCTGAGAGCGAGATTAGAGATCCCTTCTTAGATTAATGAGAAACGTAACCATTGAGATGCTGTGCCGTCGTCAGATTATCCGCTAATGATACCTATTTAGTTTTATATAGCTTTTATATTAAGATGCAGAATAAATTTTACAAACGATCAAAGAATATTTTTTTAAAGGACTAGCGTGCTTTTGAAAAATGTTTTCCAGCGACTAGGTATTGAATGATTCTTTGTGACTTCTCCTGCACTAGGAATAAATCTTTATCGCGGGGGACTTTATAATCATTCAATCAATGGATACAAAGTGCACCTACACTCGAATCGGAACGGTATTCATTTTATATGGCCCGTTTATACGTCCGCACCTTGGGATTTGTTTAAGTGCAGCGATGATATTCGTCATAAGGTTTGCGGCTTATTTTTACTTTTTAACTAGAATATAACGTTTATCTGTCTTCGTATGCAGAAGTAAGAAGGCATCGTGTCAAAGAAATCCCATAAAAACAATACTTGTCAAAAATACCAAGTCTCGCGACCGTAAAAAGTTGTGAGATTCATGTAATACCAAGTCGGTTAATTAAAAATCTTTAATATTTTAAATAAATAGATTGACTCAGCCATCGCATGGAAACACAAAATATCTCATCATTGCCACAGAATAATTAATAATACTAACGTACAGAAGCTTCACTTTTCAAACCAATTTATTGAAATTACGACTCTTGGTACAAAGCAATAAAGTTCAATTCAGCTCGCATAAGCACTCAGTGCCTAATGCGATATTAACCTAACAGTTCCCGTTCTTTTCTAACACATAACGCTGTCGCTGTCTGGCGCAGAGTGGCGCGCTAGGGTTGTCGACTTGGCGCTGCTACTATATTTATTCATCGTCTATCTACCTACTTGACCACGTACCTAATAATAAATAATTATCCTATAAGTATCTTATCCCACTATTGGAGCTAGTAGAACAAAAGCACAAAAATTCTGGTCGTTTACATTTTTACTACACAAATTCTTAGTTATTTCCTAAACGCGTGGACCGATTTACATGATTCAAACAAATAAAATGGTTTTTGAACTAAATCTTTAATTTGACACCATAATCGTTGAGATATCTCAACAAACAAAAATCAAATTTTCAAGTTGCTCTCGTAATATAAATAAAATCAAATTTTCAAGTCGCTTTCGACACACAGTTAATTAAGCAATACTTTGCATTAGACTTGTGATGATACATTTTTGTTGTTAAAGGCGTTTAAGTTTATAATTTGAACAGTGTATGAACACGGCGCGTGAGAATACGGAGCGGTCGCACTCGTTGCGTGACGTCTAATGTGAGCGGCGCGCGGCAACCTACTAAATCCAACCACGTCGACGTGGTCGGCCGAGTTACTTGTAAGTTTGTACCTAAAATGCGAAGTGCGCCCGGCCTGTCATTGCGATTGCCAAGTCAATATCTTTATTTAAAACATTAAATATTGTTAAATAACCGACTTGGTATTACATGAATCTCACAACTTCTTATGGTCGCGAGACTTGGTATTTTTGACAAGTATTGCTTTTATGGGATCTCATTTCTTTTTGTAGATAGTTTTACTTTTGTCCTTTCCGGTACCTTCTACTTCTTGTACACCAACAACGAATTTTCTTAATTAGAGCTCTTACTGCAAATGTAATTTTGTAATCCTTTATATTCATATGGGATTACAAAGTTATTTATGCAGTTGATGTATCTCGAAAACTGGACCGAAATTGAAATATGTTTTAGTTTTCCCTTGGTTCATATACTAAACACTAACTAGAGGACCCGTGCTGCTCCACAGCATATTTTAATATTATAAAAAAGCTCTTACAATATATGATGATGAGTACATTGTAGCCTTATCTAATAAGTAAAAAGATGATATTCTAACAAAAAATATATATCACAAAACTTCTTTTCTCACAACATTGGCTTTGCGTTGCACCTTAGGTACCGTGAAATTTCCACCTTGGCATTACTGAATGGTTTGCCGCGCCAAAGAGATTTAAATAATTTGTATAATTGAACATTGACGAAAGAAAGTTCTTCAATATGATTGTGCTGCCCTACCATTCTTTCCATTAGGACACTGTAATGTCCTTCGTCCAGGTGCCCAGAAAATAGCAAGTTATGAATGATTTCGCCAGTACCATAGTCAGTAATCGTATTACTGTTTTCCAGGTGAACTCCGAATTGACACTCAGGATATAGCTCACTTACACTTTTAAGTTCAGCATGCCCTGCGTACTGTCCATTGGCACCCATCACACGTTTGTAATCTGTTGCATTTGTAATGTTCTGGCCATATGCTTCGTCCCAAACAATGAAGTTACTATATATACATCACACTTATAGACTATGTTATCAACAGTGGCCAAACGAATTTCATAATGTTTATTCTCACTTCCATAAAAAAAAATTGCGCGGAATAAGCAATTACCGTCACCAAGAATGGAAATCACATGAAAATAACATTGTTGATGGTAGAATTAATCAATTCTGACGTATTTTTTAGCAGTAGGGAGGACCATCCGGTACCAAATCTCCAACAGGGCCGTCATTGACAAAGATCTTCTTTGTTCAAACTTTCTCTGAGCATTTTTCAATTTCCTTCCAAGAACCATCATTATAGTTGAAAACACAACTACTCACAAAAAATACGCTATTAAATCAGAAACTTAAGTAACTAACTTACGCTAACTTCGCATTTTTCTTTATCTTTCAAAATTAAAAATATAAAAAAACTACTTTTTTTATAAGTAGGAAAATAGGTTTTATTTCTGTTATCCAGCTAAATATGTCTGTGAGAAGCACGACTTATTTGGTTTTGTGTATGGGTGTGATTAATCCATCATAATTTAGAAATGTAATAATGACGTTTATATTTTTTTGGTAGGAATGGTAGCTTTGGTAGCAATCGTAATTAACATTGCTATCAAAACTACTATTCCCACAGAAAATACTTTTCCTATCAAAACTACTATTCGACTAACACTATCATATCTACCATTTTATTAAACTACCATTTCTACCAAAACCGCCGGTGTTGTCAAAAGTTTTGCTCTCAAAACTACTATTCTTACCAAAACTACAATTTCTACCATAACTACCACTTGTATTAATATAATTATATGACAGTATGTTCCACATAAAAAAAAATAAGATGCTCGAAGAAAGTCCGTCATTTAAAAACACGAAAAATCAGTTCACCCAACATTGAGGGTTAACTGATAACATTCGGGGAATATTACCTGCCATCAGCGATAATTCACTATAGTGATAATTTGACCACCATCGGATATAATTTTACACACCACCACACTCAAAGGAGGCATAACGTTTTTTCCTGGCAGTTACCGCAAGGAACTTATTAGATGCCATAAAATCATTTTTGAATTTAGAACCGCCCATGTAGAGAAAGCAATGCAATCTTAAGAAATTTATAGGAGAATATTGAAAAATAAGTTCAATCCTACCTATCTTCCTTCAAACTTACCCAATTTAAATGAGCATACCATCAAATGAAAGAGCTCTTTTCAGCGCGTGTTTTAGGCCTATAACAAAACGCCTGCCTCAATGAGAACCAGATATATAGTAGCGGAAAGTAATTGACTACGGCTACGAAAACGTAAAAAATGTATGGGAGAAAACTGTTTTTGCATATCACTTGATGACTGTGCAAGTTATGTAATTTCTAATGCTTGATGACAAATCTATGCAGCAAAAGCTTTCATTTAAAAAAAAAAACATGCGAATCGGTTGGGTAGAACGGGCTGGCCGACTCGTATTACAAAACACAAATTCTTTTAATATATGTATAGATTGTTTCCTAAATTTGAAGCTTCTATGTTTGCTAGAAGTGCCTTAGACTTTTGATGATCGGTCAGTGAGTGACAAAATTAAGAATTTTGACTCGTTATAATTCTTAAACTACTGGTTTAAATTGACTGAAATTTGAAATACACCATCTTTATACAATGTCTGCATGGTACTAAAAAATCAGGCTTCTAGTTTTGTCCACAACGAAGTTATAGGGGGTCGAAAATGGCCTGAATTGCTTCGAGAAAAGGATGGTACGGCCGTGCCGCTTTATTGCTCGACTTAGTGGGGGCACTGCCGTGCCCCCAGATAAATATAAAAGCCATAAAGAACAATGGCAAGTTCCCATACAACACTTTATTTGAAATCGATTCGAAGCGTCTATGTATGAAAAAATGTTAAAAACAAAGGGGTTCTATTACTTAAACATAATCATCAAGAGATTTTATTTTAGGAGGCCGTAAAAAAAGATATGAACATTGTTTATATTTTAAGGTTATGTTAATAGAAAACAACTTTGTAACTACACAAATGCATTAAATACATTTAGATAAGGGGTGGTGATGTGCAAAAAGCATTGATAGGATATACCTAGACTGATTCAAGATCAGTGTCTAGACTTGATAAGTACCTAATATTAAAAAATCAAAGTTCCATCACAAAATAGGGATGTAGACTATGTAGGATTTATGTAATCCTTTATCTTTCACAATTTTATTGAGTATTAGAGCCCCACCTCATTATGAGGCCATGGCGACGTCGCCAGCTACCGTACAATTTATATTGAAATGTATGGTTCCTAACTCACTTGGCCACGGTGCGCAGCCATAGGTACATTTCAATATAAACTGTTTGGATACGCAGCCGGCGACGTCGCCATGGCGTACAAGTGAGGCAGGGCTCTTAGATTAGACGTCATGGCATGATGTTAGATCTCTCTAATAAATAGGTACAAGTCTCTTGCTTTTATAAGGAACTAGCTTTTGCCCGCGTGGAAGTCGAAAATTATCCCACAGGAACTCAATACCTACCAGGATAAAAAGTATACTATATCCTATTCCAGGTTATGGTCTATCTGTGTGCCTAGTTTCATTCTAATCGGTTCAGTAGTTTTTCGTGCGTAACAAACAGACAAACAAATAAACATTGCATTTATAATATTAGTAAGGATAAGGGATCTTTCTTAGTGCGCCACCAACAGGCATGACAAACCTTATCTGAAGGTGACCGCTGCAAATGAAATAAAGGAAAGTTTTTGTAATCAAATACTTACTCCATAATTGATAAAAACTATTTGTATTAGATTGCTTTAAAACAGACACCAATAGACTGATAAAACTCTTTAGTAATAAAAAACTGCAAAAGGATTTATTATTTAATAAATATCTACTAATAAAAGATGAGAGAGAATGGACCTGACGTAGTTCTATTTTCATTTGGATAATATTTATCATGTTCTGTTGTAGTTCGGTCGGGCTATCTTTTAATATTTTGTCACTTTGCCTTCGTATTAATGAACATCCACACAGAAGGCACACATTTCTATAGCCTCGTGGTCCAGCTTGTTCACATTCATTAGCATCTTGCTGCAAACTCTGATTTACTCAATCCATAGCGAGTTCCCAACATGCTTCACAAACATAATCATCATCAGTAATCTAAAAATTAAGAAAAGCAATTATTACTACAGGCAAAGAAAACTCATCACACTACATCTAGATAGACTAATGTTACCGAATTTTGTAATATTTTAAACTGCTTTGAAAATTCACTGAAACTTACTAACGCTAAATTGGTAAGTAAGTATAATTATGTTTAAAAACTTACAATTTGTGGATAAACCCAGTTGCAGAGCAAAGTACAAACTCTTGTGTTCTGATCTAAGATGCGATATCGCCGGAGAGTATTGACGCAGATGTTACAATTCACGCACAATATGCGTGTAAGGCCTGCTACTTCGCATCATAACAAAATCCTAGGGCACAATCGAAGTCCGTGTAGAAAAAGCTATAGGTCCAGATGTTTTGAGCACAAAAGCACAAGTCGTCGTATGGGGCAGCGAATCAAGTCTTGCTTACCCCCTGGGGGTAAGCAAGAATCAAAAATAAGGATAATTCAACAAAAATTGCGAAAACAACGAGAACACAACCAAACAAGCTTTTCGGAAAGAAAAGAACGTTGACAATGTCACAGACTATAGTCGGTGCCACGAGAAGATAGACTTTTTGCAAACACACATTCAGGGTTTGACAACCTTTGTTTGTAACAGTTGTTTTTGTGATTTTATGCCTTAGTGAACTTTTATGCTTTTTGAACAGTAGTTTTTTTTTTCAATGCTCAATTATGCTACTAAGTATTCGAATTAATATTTTATTATCTATGACTTCTTGTCGTGACAATTTTTTTCTAATTTTACAAAAATAGACATATTTTATTTTGTGTTTGAGTATTCGAATTTCCCGGAAGTATTTGCATGAATTTGCCGATTTTTTTTAGATTTTACACGTAAGTAATTCTGTAAATGCAAGACAACAAAAGAGCTTGTTTATTCTTTTTTTTATTATGTCAATAATAGAGTACAAACATAGTACTCGATCGTATAGTCAATAGCTAAGCTATCGTAAAATATATAAAAAAATACCACTAATGAATAATATTAAAAGTTATTATTAGTCAAAGTATTTTATTTAGTCAAAGAAAATTAATTAGGATAATTATGTCAATATTATAACTGTATGAATTCATTATGTTTTGTCATTTAGATACTCTGTCACATTAGAATATGCCTTTTTAATAAGAAATTGTTTAAGTAAAATCTTTAATTTATCTACATTGTTACATTTCAATATTTCTTTAGGTAAGTGGTTGTAAATTCGAGGAGCCATACAAAAAACCCTTTTCTCGAATTGAGCAGTTCTGTTTGGAGGAAAACACACTCTATTTTTATGACGCTCACTCATAGGTGACCTGAACAAAATCTTATTCTTGGCAACAAATATAACAATCTCATATATATAAATACATGGCACCGTTAAGAGTTTAAGGTCGATATAGACAGGTTTACAGCTATCAGTAAAATGAAGTTTACAAATTGCTCTCACGCATTTCTTCTGTGCTTTGAACACCATTTTCACTAGCTAGTATATTACATTAAAATGTCTAGGCATAGAGATTTTATATTCTGTATGAATGAAAACGTCACAATTAATTTAAATAAAATCGTTACATAATAGTTTGCCATCTGCAATTCTGCACCCGCTTTTCCGAGATGCCGACCTTAGGACGAGCATTGCGACACCAACAATATTCTTAACATCCAAAAAATATGTTTTATCCTCTGATAAATGCCTAACAATGAAAAAGAAATTATGGATTAACGAAAAATGTTGACATTCCAGGCGTCTGACATATTTCAGTACCACAAAACACTGTTGGCAGCGCATATATCGATAAAAACCCGATCTATTGACATATTACTTTGCAATGACACATATATGTGTACCATTGCGCTCATTGGATTTGACATTATTTGTTTTTGACAGATCTGTCGCTAAGTTACTTAGTAGAAATCGTAGACAGCGGTAGAAATTCTTTGTTTCAAAAAGTCTGTTTTCGTGGCACGGTCTATAGGGATCATAGACAAGGGCAAGGAGTAAGGATACTGATAATGTAGACATTTTCACTTAGTGTTGTCATTAATTATCTTTCAATTGCCTACTGATACCTCTAACTAAATGATATCTCAGATCAAGTAAAAAAATTATATTTATTTATATCATAAATAAAATCTTCTTTTTATAAAATATAATATACATAAAATATTTTTTTAACATTATCGTGAATTGTTTCTAGATGTAGGTTAAAAAGATTACTTACCTTTTTTCTGTTAAACAAATACGATTGTTTTGTAAATGGTAACTCTGAAAATGACATTAAACAAGCACCGGAAATGAATGTATTCAATAAATACTTTATCAATTTAGATAATTTAACGTACGCTTTTATACTTGAAACAAAAAACGTACAAAATACGAAATAATTATATTAATAAGTTTTTCATAAGTTACGTTTATAGACGCTTCTAAGACTTCACAGGTATAATCCTGCCATTGTTCTTTTTAAGGGCAACATCCTCATTGCAAAAAATAATATATTTTTTACAAACACGACCAATGAACGGGCACAAATAACACCCAGACTTGAAACCGGCATTATTGTAGATCACGCAGGTAAATGTTGTCTCGTGTGGTAATTAAACTCATGCACGCAAACGTACAACAAATTGTATTGTAACTTACACAAAAATATTCCATACCCAGTATCTCCATCCCAGTATACTCTCACACACGAATAGGCAAATCTAGTCACTTGAATCAATATCTTTCTAGTCAATGCAATACCTAAGTGTTTTATTTATACCCTAAACTAAAAAAGGCTTAGCTACTGAATCTATTTATTGTTGCCTTGAGCCGCCGTGACGGGTAGCGGAGAAAGCAGCTTCGAACAAAAGCTTCGAACTGCCTGACTTAAATGATCCGTAAGGGGAAAACATCTGTATACTGAAATCACAGTTCAACATTTTGAGATACAGTTTTCAACGGTAGCTCGCTGGAACACATTCAATATTGTTTCTGCTAAAGGTTTATACCTAAGGTGTCTGTTCGTAACGGCATATCATTCTATGATCGTGTTATCGTAGACACAGAAAATGCACATTAAAATTATCAAATAAAGTACATTTTTAGGTCTTTCAAATCAATACCTGTCTATTAAGCTACAGATTTAATAATCTGTAGCTTAATAGACCTAGTAAGATAAATATGAAGTCATGTTTTAGCCTAGCGGAGAAACCATCTACTGAACTCAATTTGACGAAACTTGGCACTAATATAGCTTATACATATACGTCAGAATGGCACATATTATTTTGTTACGTCACGATAACCAAACGCCTTGTCACGGTTTCCGTGGGATGACTGAGTAAGAATACAAGGTATCGGTGCCCTATTTTATTTCATGGGTGTTGTAGAAGGCGATAGAGGAAAACACATAGCAAATAGTATATTTGTATAGAGACGGAAAACTCGCAATCAAACCCTATACCCACCCGTCTGGTCAGCGTGTTATAGAAGGCTAACCCTCCTATTGACTCACAACGCTGTTCAGCAGTGGACTATGAAAAACTGTATGCATACATATCTATGAAAATATTTGACACTCGCTTCATTAATATGAAAGCCCTTACTGTGTATATGTTATGCGCTATATTGTCAGGTAAATAACAGTGCATCGTCCTATTTTATGTCATACCGATAGTACGTTGAAAACTGACGAAACGATCAATAGCCATGTTTTGTAGTAGTTTATACAATAGAATATTTTATCGACACGTTTATCGAGGCTGTGATAAACTAGTGCAGATACCAACATAGATTGCCATGCAGAGAGTATCGGATTCAAAACTTCAAGAACACGGCGCGTGCGATCGACTTTTCGAAATAAAGTGCATTGAAATAAAACATCATATGGAAGCCTGCGTATCTAAAACTTCTCTATTGTGTTTTCGAAAATCTTAATAAAAGAAGATGACCTTGTCCAATCAGTAGGACAGTTTATATACAGAGTTGATGATAACGAATTGAGTAAACTAATAATAGTATATAATCTAGAACTTAAACTAATTTGTACACCATTTATGTTGTAGGACCTAATGCAGATCTAACATTGAAAATAAGAACTGGAAACTAACATATAATCCAACAAAACATATTATGATTATGTCTTTAAGAGCAACAAATGCAAATTTGTATTTGGATCGCATTTGGAGAAATCTGGACATAAAGTGGTTTCCTCACATCCTTTTCTTCAATAAAAGATGACAAAATAGTACCTTTTGAATGCAGTATAAATGTTAATCAGTATTAAATCGTTGCTATCACAAAGTTTACAGACCGCGGTCACAACATATTATGGTAATTACAGCATGTGTATTGTGCGCGGTACCGCATTTCGCTTGGGACGAATCTTTATGTATTTATTGTACACCAATAGCATTCCAGTGGTTTGTGATTTATCAAATTTACAACAACATTGGTGTCGTGTATTCTCGTAAAATTTACATCGTGAAATTAAAATCGTTTTACGAATTTTATGTTGGAATTCAAGGTTGTGAGTTATTCTTAGTATGATGTAGAAATTATTATTTAAGCGGGTGCTTAATGACATAATTTTATGTCACTAAGCACCCTTTGACACAATCAGAGAGACACTATTGGAACATCAGAGAGACGCTATTGGAATATTTGTAATATTATTCAACTCCCTTGAGTTCCTATATTGCAGTATTTTATAAGTCTATTGATATCACATAGTCTTAATTAATTTTCTGATTCTTGAATCAGAAAATTAATTCCCGGGGGGAAAATTAATTAGGTCCCGGTTGCCAAGAAGATCATTGACAGGCATTACTGGGCGTCGTCAGTACCCTCTAAATAAACTTACACTAGTCTAAACCATGGAATATCGCTATCCCTTCGGGTTGCGGAGGTCAGCCAGGCAGTCGCTCTGTGGAAAAGCTAATATTCAGCCAAATCCGGTTAGACTAGTAAGCGGGCCCCAGATTGAAAGTGGGATAACGCTAAGAAGATGATGATGAGTCTTAATTTACCAAATTGTTAATGATACAGCCTATCACAGTTCACTGTTGATCGCAAGGCTTTTCTAGTCCCAAAACCGTTTTTAAAACTTCATAATATAATCACGATAGGCCTGTGTCCAGTAGTGGGAGTGATTATTAATACAAACAAAGCTTACCAATCTCAGATAACGTGAAAAACCTCGGTATTTATCTGGACAAAACTTTTTCATGGGGAAGTCAATTACAGGAGACCAGCCGTAAATTGTTTGTTTCAGCTGGGTCATTGCGTAGGCTGAGGAACTTTCTTCCCACCAACACCAAGATTGCGCTTGCACAATCCTTGCTTCTCCCAATACTCGATAATGCCGATGTCAGCTATCTTGATCTTAATGAGGACCAGCTTGATAAACTTGAGCGTCTCCAAAACTTCTGTATTAGATTCATTTTTGGTTTACGCAAATATGATCATGTATCTGAATTTCGATCCAGGCTCAAGTGGCTCCCAATTCGACTTCGCCGGAATACTCATATTCTTATGTTACTGTACAACGTGTTGTTTAATCCTAACACCCCCACGTATCTCAAAGAACGTTTTAAGTTCCTTCATGACACACATTTAAAGACCTTGAGGTCGTCGGTGGATCTGAGACTGCAGATGCCAACACATTCCACAAACTTCTACGATAAATCCTTCGCTGTTCAAGCTGTCCGTTTGTGGAATGCGCTGCCGGTCGAAATTAGGCAAGCTAAATCATTGATCATTTTCAAAAATGCACTAAAGAAACACTATTTGTTATTGTAAACTAATTTTGTCTCTGTATTTTGTGTTCATATTATTATATGTATGTATATACATTATATTTATGTATATGTATTATATTTATGTATAATATTATATATATGTTTATATATGTATGTATCATATTATGGATTTATTTATTTATAATATATTTAGCACCTATCATATCTATTGTATATATGCCTGCGTATGTATGTACAAAAAATAAAAAAAATATAGTACCTAATCAGATACTTATTGTGACTACACATCAAAGCTTTTTGTCTTTTCAGTCTGTCCATCCTAAGGTTGCCTGGAAGAGATCGCACTTTGCGATAAGGCCGCCCTTGTGCATTTGATATGTATGTAGTACACTTGTCATTTACACCGAATTTGTATTAACAATAACATTTGCACAATAAAGAAATTATCTATCTATCTATCTATCTATCTTATGTTGATAAATTTATTTCTCAATTCTATCCATATAAATATTATTGAGCCATATTCTTGGAAGCTTTTCAACGCTTTGAAATATCTTATCTGATACGCAAGTAGACTTATAAATTATCCTGTGATATTCGTTCTTCAAGAATATTTCCATGGAAAAGGTAATTCTTAAGCATTGCTAAGGAATATTTTTGAGTAAAACATTTTTCAGATACTAAATAAAGGAAATTTAAAAAGTACCTAACATATTTTAGTCCAAAATAGGATATTTTCCACAGACCGACTGCCTGTCTGACCGCCGTTACCCAAACAGATATCAAAATTAAATAGTACCGGCTGCACCCGCCTAACCTAACTAACTCTGCTGCATGTGGCGAGGATTAACGCGTGTGGTTGTTCTTGCGCCGGTCATAATCTTATTATTTGGATGGGAAAAAAAATATTCCACCAAAAACATTTTCATGCTAAGACGAGACTCAAGATATGACTCGCACTGTCAATAAGTTATCAGGTCTCATGTAGAGCCAAGCTTCTAACTCTACACGGCCTAACTCAACAAGGCTTAACTTCACAAACTCTACACCTTAGTTAAAATATGTGGCTTGGCCATTTCGCTACATTCACATAGGCGTAAGGGGGAAAATTCTTTAATTGTTCATTGCTTTTCTGTTAAACAATAGTTCTTAAAGTAAAAAAAAACATACAGTGTGTCACAAGACCCATCAGTAAAAAGTCCAACATTGTAAAATGCAGCTACATTTTACGCAGTGCATTTTAACTTATTTTGTTAACACCTTTACATCAACAAAATAAGCTTGTTAAAATGGTATGAAATTGCCACAATCTAGTTTAAAGGACTATGGGCAAAAATGTATGGGCTCCGTCCCCATATACCAACACACATGGAACTGATGCCAATGTGTACCTTAAGTATCCACTAATTGATAACAATCCTTTTTTTTACTTAAATCCGTGGGATATAAAAATAAAAAAATAATTTATTATTATTAATTAACCTATGTATATTTTCATTTTACACTTGTAAGTTATTTTGACATTATGGTTATATTACAGTACAAAACATGATTTAGTAACTATACAAAATAAAGAAATAATGTATTTTTAAACATTTAAATGATAATAAATGAATAACAGGAAAATAACGAATATAAATGAATCATTATCGCCCTAGCCTTATTCCGGTTGCATCCAAACCTTACACGCCTTAGAGCCCGAGGGCCGCTTACTGGTCTAAAGGGATAGGGATATTCCATGGTTAAGACCAGTATCAGTTTATTTGAGGGTACTGGCAAACATCTTCATGACAGCCGGGACCGACGGTTTAACGTGCTCTTCAAGACACGGGGCAAGCGATAATTAACAATTTAAGACGCACTTAACTTCGAAAAGTCATTGGTGCGCACCAATGGATTCGAACCCGATTCCCTCTGCATGGCAATCCGTTGGTATCTCCTCTAGCCTATCGCTCGCTAACCCTTATATAATATAATCACTACATAGTATAAAACAAAGTCTTTTTTTTTTGGTGTCGGGTTGGAAAATCCTCATGGAGTCCCTCCGCCCTGGGGGAAGGGCGAAGGGGACTGTCAGACACTTACTGACTAAAAACCAACCCGTATTCCTCACGTACCCATATGTCGGAGGGTCGGGTATCGCTGAAGCATTCCTCGCTACCCCCCGACGGGTTTTGGCCCACCAGATGGTCAGGCGGGCCCCGAACAGAACCCCCTTGGCGGCGGATGAAGGTGTTGGGCTCCGCCGCCAAAACACTCAGCGGCCGCAGAGGATAGGGAGGACGGCAACGCAACACCGCATCTCCTCTTCCTCTGCGGCCCCACCGCGACGCAACGATGGTGCGCCTCCATTTGGTCGCGGGAGATAGGGCGCGCGGCAACGCAACTGCCCCTCGCACCCGCCCCTTTGGACGCATCCTGCACAGGCCTCCGTCAAGCCCACGCGGAGCGTCCCCTCCTGGATCTCTCTTAGCTTCACCGCGGGTGACCAATCCACGGTTACTAAGCCCCCCCATCACAACAAGGTGGAGATCCCACGGGGGGGATAAAACAAAGTCTGTCTTCTGTCTGTCTGTCTCTATGTATGCTTAAATCTTTAAAACTTCGCAACGGATTTTAATGCGGTTTTTTTAATAGATAGAATGATTTAAGAAGAAGTTTTATACCGCGCCGCCTAGTATAATATAAATGAATGAATCATTTCAATTCATTTTCTTCTAATTATTCATTCTTATAATGTTCATAGTAGGCAAATAGCAATAGTGAGTATTAATATTACTGGTCTATGTTCACTGTGAACTAATGAATACATAATTGAGTAGGTGTTTTACAAATCAGATGATCAGGTTATACTTGCGTCTTCAGCGGAGGAGTTGCAGGAGATGGTAACAATCATGCATGGTGCGTTAGAGAGGAAAGGAATGAAAGTAAATGTAAGTAAAACGAAAGTTATAGTTTTTGAAAAGGAGGAATGCGTTACGGCTTGTAATGTTATGATCGATGGACAGCGAGTGGAGCAAGTGAATGAGTTCTTATCTTTAGGTACGCTGTTTACAAGAGACGTTAGAATTTAGAAAATATTGAAAGAAGAGTTAATGCAGGTAATAGAGTGAATGGAGCTCTGAAGGCGTTTATGAACAGCCAAAACGTGTCCAAAAAGGCACGTTTAGCTGTCCATAGAGGGATGTTAGTACCTACTCTTATGTATGGTAGTGATAGTTGGGTATGGCAGAAGAGTCATGAAAGTAGAATAAATGCTGTAGAAATGAGAGCACTGCGAAGTATGTGTGGTGTTTCTTTGACTGACACAGTAAAGAATTGTGTGATAAGAGAGTGTTGTGGGGTAAAAGAAGATGTAGTGACAAGCTTCGAGAAAGGTATGCTAAGATGGTTTGGACACGTGGAGAGGATGGATGACGAAAGACTGACCAAGCAGATATATAAGGCAAGTGTTGAAGGGACAGGACGAAGGGGAAGACCTAGGCGGACGTTCTCTGACCAGATTGGAGACATCCTAAAAACAGGACAGGTTAGAAGCACCCTGAACAGAAGAGCATGCATGAGGAATCTGATGGGAGTGAATGAAGCAAGAGAGATATGTCAAGATCGTTGCAAATGGCGCTCCGTAGTCTCTGCCTACCCCTCCGGGAAACAGGCGTGAGTCTATGTATGTATGTATGTGTATGTTTTACAAATAATCGTCAAAAATACGTACATATACGAATATTTGTTTAACCGTTAATAACTATGACAACCCCATGCTTTTTGGCAACGTCCCCATAGTAAAAAAATATCATCTTGCCAAGATGTGTCAATTAAGCTACATTTCATATTTGTTGATGGGTGGGGACGATTCCGCCCATCGTCCTTTGTACTATAAATTGTATTTTACTAAATGAAATGTTTTTCTTGTCTAAATTTGCTGCTATATTTTAGGGTCCTTTTCTGCATATTGGTTTGTATCATCTTTGTAACAAATAATTATCTACGAAATTCAATATTCGATCTATAGATAGATCTGTAGATTTTAGATTGTACGTTTTTGATATAAGCTCCATACAAAATATGTCAAACACGAATCTCGAATCTCAAAATCCATGTATGGATCAAATATTGAAAATGGCCGATATGGTTTTCTTACGGTTTTCTTCACTGTCTGTTTAAAAACCCAGTTTTTTGGAAGAACATCTTTATGACACATAACTGACATAACTCTATGGTTTCATCATGTTGAAAAAAATAATAATATCGTGTAACCTCATGGGCAGGTTAAATTGGAAAATAAATGTAGGTCATGACGATTTTTTTTAATATTTCATTACCTATAGGTAATGAAATCATAAGTTTTGCCAAAAAGTAAATAAAGATTACATATTATGCTACTTTAATATTCAATTTTAAACTTTCGCGATTTGTATACATCATACAATATAATTTAGCGGGTCTTAGTCGCGATAATTTACTTATTTAAGGGCATAAATACCTTGCAACGGTTGTGGTCGCGGAGGGACTGATGTCAGCTCAGCGCCGTCCTTATGAAGCGCAGGTATCAGCAGCTACCCTCACTTGTTTTATATTTTTGATTTTATTCGCACTGTCGGTACTTCGACAAACTACACTTATGACGTCTACATACTGATGATTTGTGTTACTGCGGCGGTGTTTGCATTTGTTAATGACTGGGTTCCAAGTGGTCGATAGTCTGTATCCCTCCTACCGGTTGAAATTTCTATGCTTTTTCATTTCAACCACTTCACGTACTATCCTGGAGTAATAGTGACGATTGGTGGATAAGACTTGTGGTTGATGTAATTCTATTCAGTGGTTTGGTCCACATTCTAGCAAATGCTCAACTATGGCAGATTTATTCATTTGTCGAGAAAGGGTAACGATCTTTCTCGAGGTCAAAGTGACGGTGAAAGCTAATGGTACATTTGGACACACTGTATACAGAAAACCGCCACACACTGTCAGATATCTCTACGCATGCTCGCATGCATGCCACGCAGCAACATAACAGTAACAGGAACGTTACATAGTAACAGAAACATAGTAACATGAATCAATAACAGGAACCTGCGGTGAGTTCAAGAACAATTCTACTTTTAAAACTGTTTTTAGATAGAAGGAATATGTTGATTTCACTGAATTTATTGTTGTAATTTCGAAGTAATCGTGGTACAATTGAATTGCTACCATAATTAGTACGATGATGAGGTACCGAGAAAAGTCTAGTATTTCTGGTACGTGTTTTGAACGGAACGGTAGATAAGAGCTGAGGACTATCAAGTTCACCACGCAATACATCATACAAAAAGCACATATCTAGCATGACGCGTCTGTCAACAAGCGGCAAAATTCGATAATGCCTGCAGTCGTCTATGTAACCGTTACGGCGCTTACGTGTTTTGAAGTTAAGATGCTTTAATTTGTTTGAATGCGTTCAATTTGTTCGATATAGACATTATACTGAGGGAACCAGACCTGGCTTCCGTACTCTAAGGTGCTACGGACATAGGCGAAGAAAACAGTTTTCAATGAACTAGTTTTTTTAAACGGTGTACATGTGCGTATGACAAACTCTAAATTACGCATTGCTTTTTGTGTTATGGCTTCAATATGTTGTGCCAGTAGCATCTTTGAGTCAAGCTGAACTCCACACAGATCGCACACAGACTGTACTCTTTCAATCAGGCAGTTTCCGAATCTGTAACCGTATTTTATGAGGTCGTTCTTACGACTAAAACTGATTACTTGACATTTGTTGATGTTCACCGATATATTATTTGATTCATAGTACATGAATAATGCGTTTAAATCTCTCTGTACCATTTCACAGTCAATACAAGTACGAATCTTTAAATATATTTTTGTATCATCTGCGTATAAGAGATGGTTAGCGTTCCAAAAGCATTTGTAAATGTCATATATATAAGCACAATAAAAAAGAGGACCCAGGTGTGAGCCTTGTGGCACGCCGAAATGAATATCAACAAAATCTGATTTACAACCACCTATGACCACAGCCTGGGAGCGATTCAAGAGATAGGATCGGACCCAACAAAGCAGATCCCCACGGATACCCAGACATTGTAATTTTTTCAATAAGATAAGGTGGTCGACGCGGTCAAAGGCCTTCTCAAAATCTGTGTATATGACATCCACTTGGCCTGAACTTTCGATACCACACAGTATATAATGAGAAAAGGTTCCCAGATTCGATGTGGTTGACTGGCCTTTAAGAAAACCGTGCTGATTGTGAGGAATACCGGCTGATATAACAGGATAAATACGGTTGTAAACAACTTTTTCAAACAATTTTCCTAGAGTGCTGAGAATTGAGATAGGGCGATAATTTTTTACATCAGATTTTTATCCTTTCTTATGTATTGGTATAATATGCGCTTTTTTCCATACATGTGGGAAAACGCACTCTTGCATTGACTTATTGAATAGTAGCGTTACAGGATATGCTAGATATTTTGCACAATTAGATAGAAATACAGCCGGTATTTCGTCACTGCTAGGCCTTTTTGATTTATCCAGTGAAAGCAACATACTCTCTACAGTATTTACCGTAATGGACATATTTGTAATGATACTAGCTGACCCGGCAAACGTTGTTTTGCAATTTTTTTTTTTTTTTGAAAAGTAGATATTGGCCGATTCTCATAGATACCGGATAAGCACAAAAAATGTCATCAAAATCAGTCAAGCCGTTTCGGAGGAGTATGGGAACGAAAACTGTGACACGAGAATTTTATATATTAGATTACAGTTATCGTCCTCGATATTGCTTACTAATGCGGGATTCAAAGTCTGAGAGAAGATACTTTGGAAGAATTTGTTAAATGCAGTGTTAATACTGCTTCCGTCTCTGTAGGCCACACCATCTAAGTTAAAATGCTTCGGGTATTGGCTTCCCTTGCGCTTGGATTTAATGTAAGTCCAAAATAATTTAGATTGTCGCGCTATACTGTCCTCTAATTGGGCGTTATGTTTGATAATGTTATCCTTTTGCATCTTATGTTGACGTGCACGAAGGAGTGAAAATTCAATATAATCTTGGGGGTTGTTATACTTTAGCCAACGTTTGTGGACCTTATTTTTTTCTTGCATAATATTTCCGAGCGCCCGGTTATACCATGCGGGAAATTTCTGTTGTCAAACTACTATCTACATTGTTCTCATAAATAATGTTCAAAATCAATCAAATGAGGGTGTTGGATATTTCTTCTACCACCAGACGGCGCAGTTTGTACCTGATGCATACTAGCATCCGGTACAAACTGACGTCGCACTAAACAATCTAATTTATGCATGTATTACTTGTGAGATATATTTAATTGTGTTTTCATGCGGTGGCCGAGTCAATATACTTATTTAAAACATTAAAGATTTTTAATTAACCAACTTGGTATTACATGGATCTCACAACTTTTTACGGTCGCGAGACTTGGTATTTTTGACAAGTATTGCTTTTATGGGATATAATATTCGTCTTTTGGCTCACGCTATTATTGTGACGCAAATTAAGCTTATGTCCAGCAGTGGACTGCATAAGTGTCTATGATAAAAAATCCCTACTTAGTGCACCCCTCCGGTCCCCAAGAACATACATGCCTTTTTTATAGTAATAGGTGGCAAACGAGCGGACGGATCGCCTGATGGTAAGCAATTATCGCCGCCCATGGACACAAGTAACACCACAGGAGTCACAAGTGCGTTGCCGCCCCTTGGGGTTGAGAAAAGGGATAGGATGAGGAGTGGGATGAGGGAGAAGGAATAGGGGATAGGGCCTCCGGCACTCACTCACTGAACGAAACGCAACAGTTTAAGTACTGTTACTTTACGTCGATTTTCTGTGAGAGGGTAGTACTTCCGCGGTAGAGCCGGGCCATTCATGCTGAAATCGGCAAGGCTCTACTGCGGTAAAAGAATTAAGCCTAATTTAAGTTGCACCCAATAGTTTCGTTGTCTGTCTCCCAGTCAGTAACGCAAGAATGTTATATCATCATCCTCCTAGCGTTATCCCAGTTTAAACCCGGTGTTCACTTTCTAGTCTAACCGGATTTCATATAATATTAGCTTTTCACAGAGCGCCTACCTGTCTGACCTCCGCAACCCAAAGGGATAGCTATATTTCATGGCTTAGACTATTGTCAGTTCATTCATAGGTACGAACTCCCTGTAAGGACTGTCAAAGATCTTCAGGACATCCGGGACCGACGGCTTAACATGCTCTCCGAGGCACGGGTCAAGCGCCAATTATTAACAATTCAATTAACACATAGCTCCGAAAAGTCATCGGTACTGCCGTGGATTCGAAGCCGATATCCTCACTTTAGCAGTCTGTTGGTATCTCCAGTTGCCTATCACTGCCTAGAATAATGTTATATAACATACAAATATCGAATAAATAAATAATAATCCATATTATGACCCGATAAACTCAAATACTATATTTACTAAATATTTTTTCGTACAAAACTCCGCCAAGTACTCTCCATCTACTTGAGCACTTATGAGGGCATGTAGTCTTGTTAGGAAAAGTTTTACGTCTAGTACTAATATTAGATATATCGATTAGCTATAAACATTCTGCTTTATGTCCTACACGATATTAGTAAACGAAAATTATGAATTTAGTTCATGGAGATAATAAATCTGATAATTAATTAATTATGTGGTTTATGGTATAGCGATAGCCTAGTGGACAGGCCAGCGGACTGCTACGTAAAGGGTCGTGAGTTCAAAACCACGACTCTCACAAATAACTTTTTGAAGCTATGGCTCGATTAATTTGTTCATTATCACTTGATATACGGTAAATTTGATTAATAATTATTTCGTGTGGGGTTCGGTCTACGAATACAAATAGTCAATATCCCATTTCATTTTATTTGTTTGAGGCGACTCAGGAAAATACATGATGCAAATAGTACCTTGCGACAGAAACATTAGCCAACTCATCTTGTCAGCGTGGTATAGTAGAATTTATCCTCTTTCTCATCATCAGCCTGCAATAGTCCACTGCTGGATATAGGTCCCTCCAATAGCACGCCACTGAGCTCCATTGTCGGCATTTCGTGTCCAGCCGCTGTCAGCCACTTTGCATAGGTATATCGTCTCTCCACCTAGCCAGCGGGCTTCCTACACTTCGTTTGCTAAGCGCGGTCTTCACTCTAGAACACGACTACTCCAACGGTTACCGGTTCTGTGACAAATGTAACCGGCCCACAGCCCGATTATCGCTTGGTTAACGGTAAATAATACCATCAGTTTAACATATCTTTTATTGGCTTCATTCTCTAAAAATAGACTTTATCTACATTTTAACTTGATCTGACAACACGTAAGTGCTATAATATCAAGTTTTCTTTACCTAATATAAGGATATCGTGTTATACCAGCAAAAGTTCAAAGGTAGCTGTTTTATGGTAAATAAATCCTACACGGCTCCCACAGAGCCATGTTATAGCGGTGCCAAATTAACTACAACGTGCTGGATAACGTAACTTTCCGTCCTTTGTTATACTTTTAAGGTATAGACTTTTGCAGGCAAACGGTTTTTGCTATAGATGTCAGAAGGCTGATTTCTTGTATTTTGATAGACACTGTATTTTAAACGAAATGCGATTTGATTTTGAATTGACTCAAAATTGGTATTCTGCTAAAATTAAGTACATATCGCCTACTTTGACATATTTAGTTCACGGTTGACACATAATTTATTATTTTATCATATTTTTTTTAAAGGTTCTATGGACAGCTATACACGACAACGCAACAACCCGCAAGCACTCCAGCGTCAGACCCTAGAGCTGGATTGACCCGACACTATACCGAAGATATCCCGGACATCAGCATGCACGAGATTAGAGAGGCTCTCAAACAGCTCAAAAACAACAAGGCGCCGGGTGACGGAATTACGAGCGAGCTTATGAAGGCCGGCGGTGCACCCGCTAGAGAAGCCCTCTGGAAGCTATGTAATTCCTTCATTCTCGAGGGTAAAAAGCCACAGGCGTGACACAGAGGTGTGGTGGTGCTTTTCTTTAAGAAAGGGGATTAAACCCTCTTAAAGAACTACAGACCCATCACACTTCTGAGCCACGTCTACAAGCTGTTTTCGAGGGTCATCACGAATCGTCTCGAGAGCAAGCTAGACGACTTCCAGCGTCCCGAACAAGCCGGTTTCCGGAAAGGCTATAGTACCATAGACCACATACATACGCTGCGGCAGGTTATACAGAAGTCCGAGAAGAATAACTAGCCCCTATGCTTGGCGTTTGTGGACTATGAGAAAGCCTTCGATTCGATCGAAACCTGGGTGGTGCTACAGTCTCTCCAACGGTGCCGGATTGACTACCGATATATCGAAGTGCTGAAGTGTTTGTATGAAAACGCCACTATGTCAGTCCGCCTCCAGGACCAGAGTTCGAAACCTACTCAACTCCAGCGAGGGGTGAGACAGGGGGATGTCATATCCCCGAAACTGTTTACCACTGAGCTGGAGGATGTTTTCAAGCTTCTGGACTGGAATGGACTCGGCATCAACATCAACGGCGAGTACATCACTCACTTCCGATTCGCAGACGATATTGTAGTCATGGCTGAGACCATGGAAGACCTAGGCACGATGCTCGATGGCCTCTGTAGAGTCTCCCAACAAGTAAGTCTTAAGATAAACATGGACAAGACGAAAATCATGTCGAATGTCCATGTTGTACCTGCTCCTATTCAGGTTGGGAACTCTATGCTCGAAGTTGTCGACAAGTATATCTACCTGGGACAAGTAGTCTAATTAGGTGGGTCCAACTTCTAGAAGGAGGTCAATCGTCGAATCCAACTCGGTTGGGCAGCGTTCGGGAAGCTACGACATATCTTCTCGTCCGATATCCCGCAGTGTCTCAAGACGAAAGTCTTTGAGCAGTGTGTGTTGCCAGTGATGACTTACGGATCAAAGACGTGATCGCTCACTATGGGCCTTATCAGAAGGCTCAAGGTCACTCAGAGGGCAATGGAGCGAGCTATGCTTAGAGTTTCCCTGCGAGATCGAATCAGAAATGAGGAGATCCGCAGTAGAACCAAAGTCGCCGACATAGCTCTCCGGATAGCCAAGCTGAAGTGGCAATGGGAAGGGCACATAGCTCGAAGAACCGATGGCCGTTGGGGCAGAAAGGTTCTGGAGTGGTGGCCACGTACCGGACGACGCAGCAGAGGTAGGCCCCCCGCAAGGTGGACCGACGATCTCGTCAAGATCGCGGGAGGCGGTTGGATGCGGGTGGCTCAAGACCTTGGGGGAGGCCTATGTCCAGCAGTGGACGTCATTTGGCTGATATGATGACACATAATTTGACACTTTCTTCAGTTTACGATCGAGTCACGATATCATTCAAGAACCAGCTAATTATAAAGAACACCATTTATCACATACTAGCTTTTGCCCGCCGCTTCGCGCGCATTAAATTCGGGGTAACTCAAATCTTCTTTCAGTCTCAAGTTGTGTGAATACACTCCTGTTTATTCTAACGACTTCAAAAACTCTATACGGTACAGTACAGTTCAGTAACTCGGTCAGTATCCATGACATTAGACATTATAACGGTAGACCGTTATCTACCGTGTGGTTGACGGCATAGAATACAAGTGTCACCACCCCCTATCTTCCCGTGGGAGTCGTAAGAGGCGACTAAGGGATAACATGATGCAAATACCATCGTTGCGTAGAGACGGAAAACTCGACATCAAACCCTATACGACTGCCTCGTTGGTCTCGCGGCATAAATGTGCGCGTGGGATCGGGCGGTCCCGGGTTCGATTCCTGGGTCGGGCAGTGTTATTGGGTTTTTCTGTCACGAAATTCTCAGTAGCAGCACGGAGTCTGGAAATGTGCCCGGCACGGCAATAGGCTCGCCCCTTATTACGTGGGACTAAAGTATATCTGGCGACAAGTGGGTGTAGAAATACACCTCTGCCTACCCCTTCGGGGATAAAAGGCGTGACGATATGTATGTATGTATGTATGTAGGTACATATACCTAATAAAATCACCTTGCATACAGTCAAATGTCAAAGACATGTTCTAATACATGTTCAATATATCTCTATAAACATTTTCGAATTTTAATATTAGTTGGGAAAATGGTTTCAGCCGTTTAAGCTTATTATGTAATTGACACATAATAAAACGAGACAGTACTGACAGATATGCGATAGCACATGCGCAGCACTAAATTAGTAGCGCATGCGTTCTTACTTCCAAGAGGTAGATTTGTGCCGTACAAACTTCTACCCTCCCTAAAATCCCTCCCAGTAAATTATTTGCAATTTATGGTAGCCTATTTCCGTCTTCATGGTCCAATATATATCTTTATTAAATTTCAACAAAATCGGTTCAGCTTTTTTAGCGTGAAAATGGAACATACATACATACACACTTTCGAATTTATAATATTAAGTAGGGATTAGGGATGTGTTACACCTAGACTAGATCGAAAATTTTTATAGGTAGTAGAGCCTTGCTGATTTCAGCATGAATGGGCCGCCTCGACAGGGGAAGTTCTAACCTCACACAGAAAATCGACATACAGTAACATTACCTAAACTGTTGCGTTTCGTTCGGTGAGAGTGCCGGAGGCCCCATCCCCTGTTCCTTCTCCCTCCCTCATCCCGCTCTTCCCCTATCCCATTTCCCAACCCCAAGGGGCGGAAACGCACTTGTGACTCCTATGGTATTGCTCGTGTCCATGGGCGGTGGTAATTGCTTACCATCAGGCGTTCCGTCTGTGCGTTTTGCTATTAATTATTGTGCGTATTAAACTGTTTATTATCGTCTGCTGAATGGTAAAGGGAAACTTCCTAACAAACCAGCATGTCTGAAAATTCGCCGTAGTTTTTAAAATGTCATTTGAATTCTGCCAATTCGCTCACTTTTAGCGAGGCAGATTTTACTCTTCTCATAGTTAGAAGACACCTGTGCCCAGTGGGCCCGTAATTCTATCGGTCCGGTTTTTGTCTCAGGACAAAAGTCGGGCGATCTGAAAAAGCCGACATCGGAGTTGGCCACACACTCACACGAAAAATAAAGATAGAGTATATTTCCGCCTACTTTCCTATACGGCAACTTTCAGAAAAACCCTGGTATTACTGGCTGATCCGATTTTCAATAAAACTTTCCTTACTGACTATTTACTTAGTATAATCACTAATACATTTCGTGAAAGCGTTGACATCCTTCCCCAGGGAGCGACCCAGATCCGAAAGACAGAATATCTTAATGAGGAAATAGCTCTCGTTTTACCTTGAAGTCATCTCATTGAATTTGCTGCTGAATACATGTATTATTATTATTATTATTATTATTAAGCCTTCTTTATTTCCTTAATAAAAAATCAATTTACAATTATGTTACAATTGTGATTATAATCATGCAATTTAAATATGTAAAATTAAATTAAAAAATAAAAATAAATTAAATTAAATTATAAAATTATAAAATCTGATTAATAGTTTTGATTAAATTGAATTTAATTAATTATTTATGTTTTCCATCATTTATTTATTAAGGAACTCTTCATAGAGTAAAGGCCTCCTCCATTTTTCTCCACATAGTTCTATCGCTTGCTTTAACAGCCCAATCTTTCCCTGCTGTTTTTAAAATTTCGTCAAGCCATCTCTCCGCCGGTCTGCCTCTAGTTCTCTTTCCTACTGGTCCCTTCCATAAGGTTATTTTTTTAGTCCACCTGTCCCCGTTCATGCGTGCAATATGGCCAACCCACTTCCATTTCAGTCTTTTGCTGTGCTCTAGAGCGTTAATTACTTTTGTTGTTTTTCTTATATCTGTGATTTTCTTATTGTGTCTCAGTTTTATATTCATAATGCTCCGTTCCATGCCTGTCTGGGTTGTTAGTATTTTGTTTCTATTTTGTTTATTGAAAATCCATGTTTGGGACGCATAGGTCAAACTAGGTAAAATACAAGTGTCCAATACAACTTTCTTTAGCTTAATTGATATATTTGACTTTAAAATTATTTTGAGGCTCCAAAATTTATTCCAGGCTTTGTTTACCCGTCTCTTTAGCTCATCTTGGTGTCTAGATGTTTTAAATCAAGTCAAGGAATACATGTATATTGTAAGATAAATGCGATACTATATTCTTCCTTTAAAGTTGATGAGGAGATGGATACATGCAGAAGACATACCTACTCAAATCACTGGACACTGAGTAAGATCCTGCCTATCTGCCAAAGCACGGAATCGCGGTATTGTACCAATTGCCAATACTTATTCCTGACGGCATACCAACATAACAGAGGAGTTTTCTCTCTCAGCATATTTTAGTAAGTAGATAAACAGCCAAAGCTTTTATAAGGCTGATCAGTTTTCAAGCCTGTTATATAATTTATTCAAGACCTTATTATCTCGCACCTTGATCCCAAATGGATTTTTGATTACACCTACTTCTATTCCTTTGAAACGATATTCCAATTAGGTTTTTTTGTTTTTCATGGAAATGTTTAGATAACTATGGTGTCGAAGTTTAAGGAAGGCCTCGAAATGGCCTTACGTTTCTTATACTGAGACAAGAACAGAGACCGAAAGTAGCGGACTCGGTAGCGCTCTGATGTTAATGTAAAGTGCAGTCACCCATCCAATTAGTAACCTCAGCAATCGTTGCTTAACTTTACTGATCCATTACGAACAACAAGCCAAGATAACAGTAGAATTTTTACTCCATTGCTACATGATAAAAAGGACACCAGGGATGTATACAGGGTTGACAATCAGTTGATCTATATATACGATAAATCGCCGGCCCCAGTAAACCTATCCGTTGTGATTTATATCTTCGGAAAACGTAGGAGTTTTACGTAACAAGGAAAACGGACAGCTTCACTTCTGATTACTGGGTTTGTGTCGCTTCGGATGAGGTTAGATGAGTTTAGATAAAATTATATCTTAGGACAGCTCACACATGGTCTGATCTGATTCCACGCTAAGTAGAGCTTGTACTATGGCAGACAAATAACTGATAAACATATTTGATCTATACTTGTATATTTTATTTGTATTTAATTTTAATTTAATCTAATTTAATTTATTATCAATTTTAATTTAATGATATTTGACTGAATCACGATTATGTAAGAACTTTCGATCTTATTGTTATAGTTGTGAAGAGCAGGGCCTCCTAGCACAAGTAATTATTTTACTTGAAAGGAGACGCCCGTGTAAGACACTGTAATAGTTATATAAAATACCGAAATAAATGATTATTATTATTATGTGTTTCTCTATCACACGTACTTTTCTAACATAATTATGGTGTTAAAAAAGTACACGGCCAAAGGGCCGTGTACTCTTACGACTGGCGTGACGTCTCCGTGCCTGCCAAAGGGCAGGCGTACACGGAGACATAGGTCCAACGCGCAGAGGCCCTTTGATAGTTTTAATCTAGTATGTGATGGGACACCTACT
Organism: Euclidia mi; assembly: GCA_944739405.2. Classification (NCBI taxonomy): domain Eukaryota; kingdom Metazoa; phylum Arthropoda; class Insecta; order Lepidoptera; family Erebidae; genus Euclidia; species Euclidia mi. The sequence continues at coordinate 73,135,979 of OX123192.2, forward strand.
GAGGAGCCTCCATAATAGCACTATGAAGTACAGCCACGGATTAGCCGCAGTAGGTGTAGAACTATTGCCACTTGTATGGATACTAATATTTTTGGGCTATTGGGATGGGCGTTTGATGAATCAATATACGTGAACACTATGGATAGAGAACGGCGTCTGCCCTAAGTACTCTTATAGTACGTTGAATAGGGGCAGACGGTGACTCGCCAACTCACTGGATGGGCTCTCTCTAAATAGCCGCCAAGACAAACGATTATTTCTACCATAAAGGCAACAAGAGTGCAACACCGGTGTGAGCGGTTAGGGGTGTCGAGCGGTGCGGCACCGGTTTCACCATCGCGGGTCCCTTGACCCGGAGCGAGTTTCCCCGTAGTTACGCCCTTGACAATGACACTTTCACCCCCGAGCAAATAGCTCTTGCGACTTCCCTCTCGCCGGCCAACTAAGGAAAGCCAGAGTCGAGGGTCCTGCCGGCGCTCTTGAAAATTCACTCCAACCAGTCAATAAAGGCAAGCCGGAGACGAGGCTCTGACCGAATCTCTGAAGCATTCAGAACCGCAGTGTCGCCACACACATTCAGCTCGCACAAAGCTGCTCTGCGGTTTGTAAGCTTTCTTTCTATCCTGTAATATATACCTTTGTCACATGATGAAGGTGATGTTTGAAAGCTGTTACTCTACCCTCTGAGATTGCATTAGTCTCATGATGAGATAACGACCGCCCAAGCGGGGGTTATTATTATTATTATACTTGAACCCTCAAGTGTCACCCTGTCTTTTTGATCTACCCTATCTTGGTGAAAATCGTGCAAAAATCGATATCGAAGTTTTTGAGTTTATCTCTTATATCGATTTTTTTATCCAACCCTGCCTGTATCAAATTCAAATCACGGAGGGTGGCGAAAAGAACAGCAATAGACTTTCCACCGTGGAGTCAAAAAAGCCTTAAATTTGTCCTTGTGATGAAAGAACTAATGCGCAGAGAAGAGTATCTTGTACATAAACGGTCATAAATGACATAAATTTTATTTATTTCTTTGTTTATTAATTGATTGATTTATTTATTTATTTATTTATTTATTTATTTATTTATTTATTTATTTATTTATTTATTTATTTATTTATTTATTTATTTATTTATTTATTTATTTATTTATTTATTTATTTATTTATTTATTTATTTATTTATTTATTTATTTATTTATTTATTTATTTATTTATTTATTTATTTATTTATTTATTTATTTATTTATCTATTAATTTATTTTTTATTTATTTATTTAAGTACTTTTGTTATTTATTTATTAATTAATTTATTTTTTTATTTATAGGCTCACTAATAAAGGGCAAGCCTATTGCCGTTACCGGGCACATCACCATACTCCGGGCTGCTACTGAGTGTTCGGAAAAACCCAGTAACACTTTTTCCCGACCCGGGAATCGAACCCGGGACCTCCGATCAGCAGTCGCATACGCTATCCACTGGACCACGCAGGCAGTCAATATTATGGGCAATATTGTGTAAATATACCTCTTTAAGTGTTTAACCTATTTTTTTAAATGGACCATGGCATTTTCTTTAGCCCCTTTTTTCCCAGGCAGACTAATCATTCTAATATTATAGAAGAATATATAATAGAAGCTGTTATTTACTTTCACCTATCCCACTGTCAGTAATGAAATCTTGCAAGATAAATTTGACCCACTTCTCGGTTTTCTATTGAGCTGAAGTTTTGCATTCAGAGGTATATCGCATGACAATGCAATAGGTGTCATAGAGCTGATCTGACAATGGAGCTGGAAAGCGGCCATATCAACACCGCAATGAAACGACGGAATCCCATCCAGTTTGGACTCATTTTAAATTGTCTTTCAGGAAACCCTTTTTTCTTCTTCTTCTCTCTCACGTACCTTTCTTTGGAGTAAACAAAGGTACATATGTGGTATATATCCAGAAAGACAATTTAAAATAAGTTTAAATTACAGTTTGGACTCGATTAATTTGTATTAATGAGTACTTTGATCCAATATATCCAGCGATATGTCAACTAGTCTTTATTTTTCTTACTTTTAGTAGCTCATACTTTAGTGCAAAAAACTATTAAACTCATAACATCCCACAAATTTGCAATACCAATAACCAGGCAACCATTTTACTACTGTAGCATGCAGTCAAACACAGAACACGCGAAACGATGTACTATCAGACAAAATAAAAATGTACCCGCGTTTGAACGATAGCAATCTACAAGTATTCAAATCGTTCGGAACTACGAGATAGCAGTCAGCGATTTTAGAATTTGTCTAGTTGAATTCGAGTATACGAAGCGCACAGCCAAAACTTATGTATTGTATTCAAATGATATTGTAAGGCAGATTTTCCACTAAGCAGTTCCGGCAGTCTTCCCGTGGCGGTAAAATTAACGGAACTTCACGTAGTGGGTGATGTGGATTCATATTAATACAGTATAACACATAGCACATAATATAACTTCACGCCTTTATCTCCGAAGGGCTAGGCAGAGGTGTATTACACACCCACACTTCACCAGTTACGTTTCGGTCCCAATGCAATAGGGGGCGAGCCTATTGCCATTTATCGGGCACATTACAGTGTAAAAATTCGAAGAAGATTTTCAAGGTGAGTATGTTCAGTAAGTTCATATCCAGCCTTTTGAACGACGGTTTGTAGTTGGCGAACGAGTCAGAACGTTCAATGAGTTTCATCATCAGCGTCCTAGTGTTGCTCCAGAAACATCCTAGACTTTTGGATTTAGAGCGCGAGGTCCGCTTGCTAAAATCTGGTCTAACTAGATTTGATTGAATATTAGCTTTGCTTGCACGCTGAAGGACCGCATTAGGAACTCCCACATCAGGGGTAGCCTTCATGTCCGTGACATTGCTGACAAAATGTAAGAGTGTCGGCTACGCTGGTGTGGCCACGTCTTACGTCAACCGGCATCTTACGTGGGTAACAAATGTCTTGTCATGCTACCTCCGCAGGGCCCCGGTAAACGAGGAAGGCCATAGAAATGCTGGCTGGACATCGTAAAGGATGATACGCGTGCCAATCAACTAAACCCCAGGGATGCCGAAGACCGTGCGAAGTGGAGGAGACAGCCGGAAAGCGGACCCCGGGCTCCAAGGCGTAGGTTTTGAAACGCAACCGGAACAGCAGTTAGGATGATGAAGATTAGCTTTGCTTGCCACGTGCCTCGGAGAGCACGTTAAACCTTCGGTCCCAGCTGTAATGAAGATGTTTGACAGTCATTACGGGGTGTCAGTACCTACCCTCAATTAAACTGATACTGTTCTAAACCACGAAATATCGCTATCTCTTTGGGTTGCTTAGGTCAGACGGCAGTTGTTATTCTGTCATATCTGGTTAAACCTGTAAGCGGTCCTCGGGCTCTAAAGCGTCTTAGTCGTAGATGCAACCGGGATAACGCTAGGACGATGATGATTAGCTTTGCTGTAAGGTCAGCGAGCAACAGTGGACTGGCAGCATGCGGAAAATATTCCGGTGCTCAGTAATGAGAACTCGCCTTTATGCATATAAAACTGTTATAGGAGACACTGGGTATACAGGGTAGCAAAATTATGGCAATAGTTATTGCTACAGATAAGTTTTATGAATTGTCCATTTCGGTTTCAAAGATAAGTATCTTTAGTAAACTTGAACAAAAGAATATCGATTTCTTGAATGTTTCCTGTGTAGTTTTGATATCTTTGGTGTTCTTAAACTACATACATGAATGGCGAAGAAGTTTGCGCGGTCGCCTCGTCATGTGTATGACCGAAACGCTTGCATTTTTTACTGTTGTCAACTGTCTTGTGGTTTATATTTACCAACTTCTTACTACCAAGTTGGCTGTGCCTCATTTCATTTTGTTTTTTTTTTTTTTTTTTTATTTATTTAGCATAAACCTATTACATCATTACAGGCTCAAGCCCAATGCGACATAATAGTTAAATAGGTAATAAAAACATACACAAAAAATTTAAACAGAAAAACAATTTACAAACTATTAAAACATAAACAAAAAATATACATTTCCTTACTATTAGGTACTTACTACTATCTTATAACTTAATATATAGTAAATGGCCTTTGTGAACTCGCTCATTGAGCACGTAAACAAATCGACATGCTCAGACACAGTGTTGAGCGCACGCAGCGCCCGCGTCAGCGGCGCTTCATGCAGTAAGTTAGTGCGCGCGCGCGGCACCGCCAGCAGCGCCGGGCGCCGGCGCCGCGCCACGTACGCGTCCGGTGCGCACAGCCGCACCTCCGCCAGCACGCTCGGGTTGTGCACAACCCCCCGAATTACTTTGAGCACGTAGGTGGCTAGAGAGGCTTCCCTACGTACTTCTAGCTTGGTGTAGCCTACCATACCTAGAATAAATAAGGTGGGATATAAAAGCGGATACCCAGGGTATACCCCATACCGCTTAAGGTATAGAAACCGGATAAATTTATTTTGGATACGCTCCAGCATTAATTTGTATTTGGCCTCATGAGGAGACCAAACAACACCATTACCTTCCAGGTGGCTTTTTACGAGGGCTTCATACAATGCGCATAAAGCACCCATATTAGTAAATCCATTTGCCTGCCTTAAAATAAATCCTAGATTTTGGTACGCTCTCTTACATACGCCAACAACATGCTTGCGGAAGTTTAAGTCTGCGGTGAAACCAACTCCAAGATCTTTCACCTCAGTTACCCGCTGCATCGGTGTACCTTCCATGTGGTACTGGTGGAGAACCGGGGCATGTGCACGACTAAACGAGAGCACCGAACATTTAGCCACGTTGAAGAAGAGTTTGTTTTCTGAGCTCCAACTTATAACTCTGTTGATATCTTGCTGCATCGTGTCGTGATCCGTGGCCCACCTCACCTCCTTTACCAATTTTAAGTCATCGGCGAATAACAGAGGGGTAGAGCTGTTGACTACCGAAGCTAAGTCATTCACCATGACAATGAATAGTAGAGGTCCCAAGTTGCTACCTTGACTCACACCGGATCTTGTGAAGTAGGGTTCCGAGAGATACCCATTACAGTCCACGTACTGGCATCTGTCCCGTAAATAGCTAGCGAAGAATGTCAGGGTATGCGGGGTACATCCGACACTGGCTAGCTTCGTCAGCAGGACATCGTTATCAACGGTGTCGAACGCCTTCTTAAAGTCGAAATACGCCACGTCTACTTGCACCCCAGCATCCACCGCCGGCGTCAGATATGTCATCATCTGCAGTAAATTACCTGTCGTACTTCGTCCCGGGCGAAACCCATGCTGCGCATCAGACAGCTGACTGCTTATCTGTGCATATAAGGAGCTATGAATCGCCGCCTCGAACACCTTCGCTGGAGTACACAGAACCGCTACAGGCCTGTAATCACTGGTCTTCGAGCCGCCCTTACCCTTGGGTACCGGCACAACACGGGTCAGTTTCCAGCTATCAGGGAACACTGCGCTATTAATACACACGTTAAACAAATGTAGCAACGGTTCCGCTAATACTCCGCTACAGTCCCTAAACAAGTAGTTGGGTATGCCGTCCGGACCCGCCGAGCCCGTTTTAACGGTGGAAACCCAGAATAAATGTCAAAACCAAAATATTATTTTCTCCTTTATGGAGTAGGCAGAAGTGGTGTGTCCGTCTCCCCTACAGGCATTAGGGACAGACTCACTTAAACTACCTCGGTGTCCGTCGACATCTGCAATACTTTTTTTTTTGTGCCGTACAAATTGATTCCATGCTGCCTGATGTTAAGCAGTCAGTGAAGTCCCATAGTGATGGCCATCATCCCAGCAGCCAGCATGGCCTTATGGCGTGATGGCCCTCACCTTCACGGCCTTGAGAATAGCTTTTTCACGGCCCGCTTAAAGGACCCAGGATCATAAGTGGAGGGCAACACGTGGGCTGGTAAGCGTTTCACATCTTAATGGTACGGCAGAGATAAGAGGCGCCGAACCATTTGGTGCGTGACGGTATCTGTCCTACCGTGTAAGAGTGGCACCTTAACCCAGCACTTGTCCACGCAAATCGAGGCTAACATACTTTGACGTGATCTTTCTGCTTGCTTGTATCTCAACGCTACCTTGGTTATATAAGATGCAAGCTAAACATGCAAATTTTCAGACATAAGATGACGTTATCACGTCTGTTTAAAATTCATGAAAGTATATGAATATTTTCCAGCGTATTTTGAACGCTTATGCTAATTTACTGTAGACTGATGGAAAATTATGAACGAATGGCGTAGTGGTTTAAGAGGTCGCCTCGCCGTTTAGAACAATGCTCAGTATTGTAGGTTCATAATAACAATAATATACAATACACATAGTCATAATTATGATTCCAAATAAGGCACAGCTTGTATCATTATAAACATGTTTTTTTATAGACTCACGCCTGTATCTCCGAAGGGGTAGGCAGAGGTGTAATATTACACCCACATTACGCCAAGAATTTTAAGGTCCCACGTAATAGGTGGCGAGCCTCTTGCCGTTACCGGGCACATCACTAGACTCCGTGCTGCTACTGACAATTCGGAAAAACCCAGTAACACTTTTTCCCGCCCCGGGATTTGAACCCGGGACCTGCGATCAGCAGTCGCATACGCTATCCACTGGACCACGGAGGCAGTCAACATGTATCTTATCTGTATATATAAACTTCTTGCGTACAGCCAAAACTACTGGAAGCAAGATACTGTAATTTGGTGCAATTAGAAGGGATTGCCCGAAATTCCTTCGGGAAATGGCTAAATTAAACAAAAAATAAATAATAATATTCTACCACATTCACACAACACCATCTAGTCTCAAACTAAGCAGAGCTTGTACTATGGGTACTAGACAATGTATAAACATACATATATACTGTTTTTTGTAAATACATACATATTATATATAGAAACACCCAGACCAAAAGAAATATCTATGTTCATGCAAACAAATGTTTGACTTGAGTGGGAATCGAACCCACGACCTTCAGCGTAGCAGTCGCTTACACTACCGCTGCGCCAACCGGACGTCAAAAAAAATGAATGGTCGTAGCTACGGGCATCCCCTAGTTATTAATAAATTGTGCTCAAACACAGAAAAAATAATCGTGTTTATCCCACAAAAATTTGTATTAAACCCACGATCTCCGGCTTAGTAGTGATAATTATCTGACAGACCAGTCAAAACAAACATTAGTATTAAAGCGACTACAAGAGCTAAACGCGAGTTTTATAATGCTTTAAAGTATTGATCCAATGCAGTTAACACCATCAGAAAAATATATGATATTCTTCAGGATATAATCTAGTTAAGTAGTGTGTTGAAAACATAATACAACTAACTTTAGTCGATAGAAAAAAATCACAAAGATACCTCTAAAAAAATATTTTTAACGAATAAAAACCATATTATTAATAAAATACATACAATCATTCTGATTTTTTGAATAAATATTCAACAAGTAACATACTAACGAAATACTGTTTTATTTTTTTAATCCAACCAATACATTTTCTGTAATTAATTTATTTTATGGTATGTAAAGAGTTCTGAACGTCCCGTCGTCGATGCACTTCTCTTTCTTATTTATGTATACAATCCGACGGTGACAGGAACAGCTCAACTCAATAGCGGTTGTAAGCCCCTTAATTATATTAGAATCTCTTTACGAAGCTTCGTGCTTCTTCCAAGCAAGTTTACCTTGTCTATTCAATGTTATACGAGTAGGTAGATCGTATAAATAAATAAGTAGGCCTTAAGTACTATTTAAGTAACAAGACTACCGTCAGTCTTAAGTGCTAAGATGAAAAGGTATTTACTAAGTTATGAGCGAATATTTGTGAGGCAAAGAGGTCTAAAATAATCAGTACGCTTATTTTAATAAGGCCGATATTTCCTTGTTCAGGTAGAAAAGCAAAATCTAGGTCTTTTAATTTTTATTAATGAAAAAATTTATACAAGAAACATCTCAGTGCGCTAATTGGGTGGTATTTGGCCTACTATACCACGCTGGTCAGACGGGTACCAGGCTAAGGACCGTGTACTGTGGCGCGTGTTGGGAGAGGCCTATGTCTAGCAGTGGACTGCGATCGGCTGATTGATTAGTGAGACTGTTTATTTCTGTTGCTTCTATTGATTGTGCAGGTGGAGAAAACACCCAGACCAAGACAAACATCCATGTTCACGCAAACAAATGTTTGACTGGAGCGGGAATCGAACCCGCGAACTTCGGCGTGGCAGTCGTTTACACTCCCGCTGCGCAAACCGGTCGTCATATAATTATACATACATAGACCCACGCCTGCTTCCCCGAAGGGGTAGGCAGAGGCATATTAAACGCCCACTTTTTGCCAGTGTTTCGATCCCACGTAATATAATTATATACCGTCAGATATAATAAAACAGTAATTTTAAATGAAATATCTCTTTTCAGTAACCCTTTTACTGAGAGCCTAATACATATATTCCACCTCTAATATTTTCATTAACATATTTAATTCATCATCATCATCAGCCTGCCGTAGTCCACTGCTGGATATAGGCCTCTCCAATGGCACGCCACTGAGCCCGATTTTCGGCTCTTCGTGTCCAGCCGCTGCCAGCCACTTTGCGTATATCGTCACTCCACCTAGCCGGAGGGCGTCCTACACTACGTTTGCTGAGGCGCGGTCTCTACTCTAGAATACGGCTACTCCATCGGTTATCGGTTCTGCGACAGATGTGACCAGCCCACTGCCACTTCAACGTGCTAATTCTCTGAGCTATGTCGATTACCTTGGTTCTCTGTCGGATCACTTCATTACGAATTCGATCCTTCAGAGAAACTCCGAGCATAGCCCTCTCCATACCTCGCTGAGCGACCTTAAATTGGTGGACTAGTCGCACCGTCAGTGTCCACGTCTCGGCACCGTAAGTCATAACGGGTAGGGCGCACTCGTTGAAGACTTTTGTCTTAAGGCTTTGCGGTAGGGATGACGAAAAGACTCGACAGAGTTTCTTATATGCCAAGCTGTATTCTTCTGCAAGCCTCCCTCTCGAAGATGTTTCTACCCAACAGCAAGGTTTTCCCAAGGTAGACGTACTCCTGAACAACTTCGAGAGGGACCCCGTTTAAGATAATCGGTTCCGGAGAGACATGTTCATTGAACATTATTTTGGTTTTATCCAAGTTCATCTGGAGACCGATGCGAGCAGAAGAATCAGCTAGGCTGCTCAGCATATACTGCAAGTCTTGCACGGTTTCAGCCACGATAACGATATCGTCTGCAAATCTTAAGTGTGAGAGGTACTCGCCGTTTATGTTAATACCGCGTCCTTTCCAGTGCAACGTCTTGAACATATCCTCCATTGCATTTGTGAACAATTTGGGGGAGATAACGTCCCCTTGTCTCACACCTCGATGCAGGTGGATAGGTTCAGACTGCTGGTTCTGTACTTGGACGGTCATAGTCGCGGCGTCATACAGACCTCTCAGCATTTGGACGTACCGCCAATCGATTTGGCACAGTTGCAAAGACTCCAGAACAGGTTTCGATGGAGTCAAAGGCCTTCTCATAGTCCACAAACGCTAAGCACAGGGGCTGATTATACTCCTCTGTCTTCTGTATAATCTGCCGCACTGTGTGGATGTGGTCTATGGTGCCATACCCTCCTCGAAAACCGGCCTGTTCGGGCGGCTGAAACTCGTCGAGTCTACGCGCGAGACGGTTCGTGATGACCCTGGAAAACAGCTTATAGACGTGGCTCAATAGCGAGATTGGTCGATAGTTCTTCAACAGAGTTTTGTCTCCCTTTTTGAAGAACAAAACGACTATGCTCTTGCTCCACGCCCTTGGAGTTCTCCCTGAAAACAGGACAGAATTAAATATGCGTTGGAGCTGCACCAGTATAGGTTTTCCACCTGCCTTTAGCAGCTCCGTCGTAATTCCGTCTTCCCCGGGGGCTTTTCCATTTTTAAGCTGCTTCAGGGCCACCACGATTTCGTCTTGGCTGACGTCTGGCAAGTCTTCCGTAAAGTGGCGGGTTAAAGAGGCTCTCGGATCCTCGGAGTCGGGTTGGGGACGGGACGCTTTCGAGGTGTAGAGGTTGCCGTAGAAGCTCTGAACATATTTAATTACTAAAAAACAATTAGCAGCGTTGGAATTAATTAGTATAAAGTAACACTAAGTACTTCGAAACTAAAACAATAACACTGAGATACGGGCTAGGATTGTAAACATTAAGAAATATTGACGTTGTTCAAGCCTCTAAAATCTATAATAATAATATTTAATATAAATTTGCTCTTAGGTACGTTTTGAAAGGAATATTATATTACAAAAGATAAACTATAATATCAAAACTACTAATAATTAGTAACACTACGTTTCGCTACAATTTCGTCCGTAGTAAGCTTCATATGCGCCCATAGACTTCCAATTGCTACTAAGGACAACAAAGACTGGACCAAGGTGGGGTGAGCTTTAGAAATGTGCTGGTAATGGTATCTGCCAGTTATTTGTATTCTGCCACAGGACTAAAGAAACTGTAATAAAAATACATGTCAATTTATACACAATGGCTGTAGAATGATTGACTTTTCATCGACCACAAAAGTTAATTTCAACACTCCGTATTACGTGCGGTGAATGAACGAATAAAATTAAAAGGAAAAATAAATTTATTAATTACACTTGCTAGTTGTAAATTAAACTTTAAGTTTAGTGATATAAAGTTCAGTTTTAATCAAACCGGTGCGACGCCTGTCTTTGAAACGTTGAATATGGGACGTGATCAGAAAAATAAAGCATAAATTATTAGTTTCGTAATATTGCCACCCTTAGACTGTAATGTCTCATGGTTAGTGACGAGTTGGAGGTCATGGATTTCATTCTCACCCGGAGAATTTCTTTTTGTGACAAGCGCGATTATTTCTTTTGAGACTAGGTGTAATTTAGCTATAGCTAGCTTCTCCACTGTAACCTCTAGCCAGCGTAGCCAAATCCTACTTCTGACTTACAAAAATATTGTGACGTTTCTAGTGAGATTCTACGATATTATATAATAATTATTATTATATCTAATAGATTAAAGCTTTAAAAATTATTATTGATCTTACTAACATAAACTTGACGCCTTTATCCCCGAAGGGGTAGGCAAAGGTGTAGTACACACCCACACTTCGCACGTTATGTTTCGGTACCAATGTTATTGGGGGCGAGCCTAATGCCATCTACCGGGCCCAGTATTAAGCGAGCGGTAATTAACATATTTACATACATACATAGACTCACGCCTGTTTCCCGGAGGGGTAGTCAGAGACTAAGGAACGCCATTTGCAACGATCCTGACATATCTCTCTTGCTTCATTCATTCCCATCAAATTCCTCATGCATGCTCTTCTGTTCAGGGTACTTCTAACCTGCCCTGTTTTTAGGATGTCTCCAATCTGGTCAGAGAACGTCCGCCTAGGTCTTCCCCTTCGTCCTGTCCAATCCACAATTGCCTTAAATGTCCGCTTGGCCAGTCTTCTGTCATCCATTCTCTCCACGTGCCCAAACCACCTTAGCATACCTTTCTCGATGCTTGTCACTACATCTTCTTTTACCCCACAACACTCTTATCACACAATTCCTTACTCTGTCAGTCAAAGACACACCACACATACTTCTCAGTCCTCTCATTTCTACAGCATGTTCTTTCTACTTTTATGACTCTCTGCCATACCCAACTTTCACTACCATATAAATAAGTGTAGGTACACAGCCAAGCGTGCCTTTTTGGATACATTTTGAGTGTTCATAAAAGCCTTTAAAACCCCTACCTGCACCCTATTACCTGCATTAACTCTTCTTCAATATCTTCTTCATTCTTACCATTAGTAGTAAACAGCATACCTAAATACACAAAATCATTCACTTGTTCCACTCGTTGTCCATCGATCATAACATTACAAACCGTAACACATTCCTCCTTTTCAAAAACCATAACTTTCGTCTTGCTCACATTCACTTTCACTCCTATCCTCCCTAAAGCATCATGCATGATTGTTACCATCTCCTGCAACTCCTCCGCTGAAGACGCAAGTATTACCTGATCATGAGCATAAAGGAGGCATTTGACGAGTAACCCATTCATCCTTAATCCACAGTCACTATGTTTCAAATCTTGCAAACAACTGTCCATGAAGAGGTTGAACAGCCACGGCGACGCTACACATCCCTGTCTAACACCTGTCTCGATGGTAAACCAGTCAGTGTACGACCCGTTTATCCTCACACAAGCTCTGGAATCTTCATAAAGGGATTTCAGAGCTCGTATGAGGCTGCTGTTCACCCTATACATCGACAGTACCGACTACATTTCATTCCTCACCGCTTAATCGTAAGCCTTTTCCAAATCCACGAATGCGCAATAGACCTTTTGGCCAAGAATTTCTCGGCTATGCACCGCAAGGAAAATACTTGATCCGTGCACTCCATACCCTTTCGAAATCCCGCTTGTACATCCCATATTTTCTTGTCGGTTACTTCCATAACTCTTTCAATCAGTACCTTAGCATACAATTTTCCAACAATGCTGAGAAGGCTAATGCCTCTATAGTTCTTGCAGTCTTGTTGTGAGCCTTTTCCCTTATAAAGAGCCACAACTACAGCTGTAGCCCAGTCGTCAGGTACTCGGCCGGTGCTCCAACACAAGTTAAACAAGCGCTGCAGCTGACCAACTATGATGCCCTGTCCAGCCTTCAGCATTTCAACTGTAATCCTATCATATCCTGCAGCCTTTCCTAATTTCATTCTTTCCAGCGCCTTCATAATCTCATCCACGCCAATATCACTTTCATCATTGCTATTATTACCATTCATTTCGGCGATCGATGTCTCTATCGCCGGTCTTTCAAATAAACCTTCAAAATACTCCTTCCATCTCTTCAGTACGCATGATTCACCATTCAGTATCTTTCCATTCTTGTCTCTGATTAAAGTGTATTCTGAATATTGAGTTCTTCCTCGAACTGAACGAACGCAAACGGATTTCCAGAAAAACTTAATGTTTTTTCGGAAATCTTCAGATAATCTGCTATCAAACTCATCTTTCTTTTCCTCTTTCTTCCTTTTTAGAATTTCTTTCAATATTTTTTTAGACCTAACAAACTCCTCTTTTGCTTCATCTATGTCATCACTCGTTGCCTTTTCCATTCTTTCATTTGATCTGGCAGCCAACCAATCTAACCACGCTTTCTTCTTCTCTGATACTGCTGATTGTACATCCTTGTCCCACCTTGTATTCTTAACATTTCGTAGTTCCCTTCTCTTGATCACACCACATACTTCAGACGCTACACATACTAGCTCTTCTTTAAAGGAATGCCATAATTCTTCCATATCATTTATGCCATCGAACCTCTCAAATCTTGCTATCAATCTTTGTTTATACTCATCTTTCGCATCTTTCTCTTGCAGATTTCCTACTTTTATTCTTTCCAAGACCCTATTTTCATTATGTTCTCGGTGTCGCCATCCTTTGAAGAGCCCACTTATCTGGCTCAACACGAAGAAGTTGTCTGTGTGGATGCCGATCCCTCGATACACCCTAGTATCCAATACATTCTTTCTCAATCGTTCATCTACAATTACAAAATCAATCATACTTCTTATAACATTTTTAGCCTCACGCGTATACATGTGTATCCTTTTGTGATCAAACATGGTGTTTGTCACACAAAGGCTCCACTCTAAACAAACCTCAAGCAATAACTTTCCATTTTAATTCACACTCTCATCACCAAATCCACCTAAAACCCTTTCAAATCCATCTCGTTTTACTCCCACCCATCCATTGAAATCCCCTAACAAGATCAATCTCTCGTTATACTTACATTTCCTCAAAATATCTCTTAAACTCTCCCAAAACTCCTGCCTTTCGTCTTGCTCTTACTGTGTCATACCCGCTACTATATTAACTGGGGCGTAAACCCCTACAATAAAGAGACGAGTAAGTCCTACTTTCATTCTCATCCATAGTAGCCTAGCATTTACACATTCAAATTCCTTAACGCACTCATTCATTCGCCCTGACAGTATTACACCAACTCCCTTGCAGGCTCTGGTGGTATTGTCTACTCCAGACCAATACGCTGTGTAACTGTCATGCTTGGTGGTGCTACAACCTTTCCTTTTTGTCTCATTCACACAAAGAACATAAATTTTTCTGTCATTCATCATCTGACATACTTCATTCAATTTGCCTTCCATTCCTCCTCCAATATTTTATGTTGCAAACCGGCTTTCCGTAGGCCGCTTTTCGCCCTCGCGGAAAACGAGACGTAATGGCTTGTGAACCGCGTCGCCGCCGTATGGAGAAATATAATTTTTAGTTCCCATTGCGTTCCCACGAGCATTAGGGATTTCAAATGTCCATCCCCGCAGAGCCCTTTACGGGGATAAGGTAGAATCACAGCTGTGCCCTGTGACCACCAACACAGGCACCCTCCGTTTGCGACCAGCTTGCCCTCTGGCCACGAATCCCTCGGCACGGGTCGGTTGACACCTTGGATTGGGGTTTGTTATCGGGTATGCTCCCTGAATTTTGGTTTAATTTCGGAGTGTTCCTTCTCCTAGACGGGTTGCTATCCAAAGCTGATGAGGTCCATCCCCCCAAAAGAGAGTGGTTTAATTTCGGAGTTTTCCTTCTCCTAGACGGGTTGCCGACCAAAGCTAACGAGGCCCTTCTCCCCGAATACAAAACAGTATAATGAAGATTGATGTTAATACGACAGTATTAATTATTTACATTTTTACCACATAGTATACAATGAACGATGAAGCTACGTAGCTATGATTGATTTAGGTTTACATCCTTATAATCCCATACCAAGCAATAATTTGCTGCTTCCATCACAAAAATAAGCCAATTTAATAATGTCATTTTTAATACACACATAACTTTGAAAAGTCAGACGTGAGCAAGGGATACCTGGGAATCGAACTCGAGACCATCGTCTCGGCGGTCCGTTAAGTACACAACTAAGCTATCGTCGCTATCTTAATTTACCTGACAATCTAGCAACATACATATTAATTCAATATAAAATAATGTTTCGCCTTTTCTACCTATTCAATTGCTACAAATATACATTTAAAAGTTATTGCAGGAAATCAAAGCTATGAATACAATACATGTCTATAGATACGTTTCCAACAAAAAAAAATGAATGATCTCAGGAATATTCTCTGTGACAAATAATTCAACTCCAATAAAAAATATACTCATGGCAGTTCAAATTCAATGCTATTTTCCAAAAAGCCATATTTCTCATTAAAAGATGCAACTCATTTTTGCATTTAAAATGTATGTTTTGTAGTGAAAGAAATTTGGAACGTAGAAAAACTTTAATTTGTTTTAAATTTTTTACTGCCAAAGTTTGGAACGCACTATCATCTCTGCATCAACTTAATTGCTGCTAATTAAGTAAACTAAACATACAATTAACATAACAAAGCCCAATTACAAGTTTTAACACAAACAGTTGATTTTGTCTAATTTAATGTAAATATTCAGTTCTATTTTATTTCAAACTTTAAAATAGACTTATAAAATTGCTATTTGCATATCAAAGTTCGTGATGCATTTGGTAATACGATTAATTTTATAATTTATGCAATATTTAATATACATACATACTTTTGAATTAATTTGAATTTATGTATTTTTTATATTTTATTGAACTGAATGCATAGGGTTCCCACCAAGAACTTAGGGTCCCAAGCCAACCTCACCTGCAAGTGGTGCACCTGCCAATCAACGGACGGGGCTCTGGCAAACAAAATAGCCCGATACTTAAGCGGCAATAGGCTCGCCACCTATTACGTGGGATCAAAACACTGGCGATAAGTGGGCGTTTAATATGCCTCTGCCTTCCCCTTCGGGGAAACAGGCGTGAGTCTATGTATGTATGTTTATGGAACTGACATAAAAATGTTATCTTTTTAATATTTTAATGAAAAGTTGTAAGTAGAAATGTTGTTTTTACAAGCAGTGTTCATTACAAGACTTTAGTTGCTGATCGAACTTTGCCGACAGTTAAACAACGCTTGCAAAGGTTGCCAATTGAACCTATATATGCCTGTCCCATAAACGTCAGAGAGCTATCGTGCTTCCGAGGCCACATAAAGCAGTTGATCCCAGTTCTTGTTTCAGTTGGTTAAGCCATTTCGGAGGCGGGCTGAAAACTCCGACACCAGAGCTGGCCACACACACACGAATAAGAAGAATATTATTATAAAATTATAAATGTTGGCTTACACTCGCACACAGCATGCTATTTCACATTATTCTCTTATATTTTGTATGAAACAAGAGAAGGAGAGCAAAATGCAAGCACCTCGTGCCGTATCTGCCAATCTTGCGTCTTAAAAATGCAGCTCGCGAAATTATTTTTGAAGATGTGTGATGGTAGGCAACCTAGCAAAACGGTCCTACCTAGTTTTTCAATTTGTTGAAAACATACGAAATGCAATTCAAATTCAAATTCAAAATCCTTTATTCATTTGGGTCACAATGTGACGCTTATGAACGTCAAAATAATAAATTTATAAAATAATTACTTATAGACTCTACATTTACATTTACTGCCACGTTCGCAAAGCAATAGGTAGAACCATGAGAAAGAACGGGCAATAAAACTCACGGTCACTCTTTTTCATCGCCAGCTTTTGCATAATACACAATTTACATTTTGTAAGGTGCTGCAACTGTTACACCTTTTATATCACTTGTATATATAGTATCTTCTTGGGTTTACGCGAATGTTACACATTGAAATTAAACTACAGTTTACGGATTTTATCGCGTTGTATTGGTTTCACTAAGTTATTACATTTGAAACTAAAGATCTAGAAGCTATATTTTAAATTTGTTACTAGCCGACGTTTCGAATTCTTTACAGAATTCATGTTCACGGCAGACTGAGGTGATATTTGTCTTTTTCTTGAATGTATAAGTTATCTCAAAGTACCCGAACATTTTTATACATAACATAAACGCTCAACAAAGTCTGCTGTGTGTGAACATGTGGAACAAGGTCCCAACCACTACCTGCGATTTGATGAACCACAGATACTCGCAAAAGAACATCGTTTTCTTCCAAGGATGATACGAGAGGCTATTGAAATTAAAAAACACCCTAATTTCAATAGGGAAGATGGGTGGAATGTTCCTCCAGCTTGGGACCCAGTGATAAGGCTAATGAAACCCAAGAAGGACAAAGACACCAGAAGACCTAAGGACGCTGTGAGCTCATTCTGCGTAAATAGTAACACCAGTAGTTGAAATATTTTTGGGTACTTTGAGATAACTAATATATTCAAGAAAAAGACAAATGTGATATTTGACTCAGTCGTGAACATGAATCCTGTAAAGAATTCGAAACGTCGGCTAGTAATAAATTAAAAATGTAGTTTCTAGATCACTCGTTTCAAATGTAATAACTTAGTGAAACTAATACATCGCGATAAAATCCGTAAACTGTAGTTTAATTTCAATCACTTGTATATATTTACTGTACATAATAATACTCAAGCATAATACTTTTGGTTAGCCTCCTCAGAATAGACATGGTGAAACAGGAGCATCCACTTACATTATACGAGGGTCAAACTGAAAGTTCTTAGAACTGGCCACTTATAAACAATATAATAAAAAAAATATTCTAAAATTTGAAAATAGAACTCTTTACCAATATTACTGAGTATATATTTCATTCATTTGTCATTTGTTTTACGATTTGGCGGCAAATTGAAAATTGTCTGTGTCACGTCAACATGAATTTAACACGAGACAATTTTCGTGCAATGATTTTTTATGACTTTCGATGTCATTTAAGTCAACAAGAAAGTTATGATAGACTACGATTGGCCTTTCACGATGAAGCCCCATCTCGTGCGACTGTTTACAACTGGTTTAATGAGTTTAAACGTGGTCGCACTAATCTCACTGATGATGTACGTGAGGGACGGCCTTCTACGGCGACGACTGAAAATAACATCTGTGTTGTGCGGCGTATGATAGAGACTGACAAAAGAGTGACCTATCAGCAGATTCGGACAAGCTTAGGCATCGGTATGAGTCAAGTGCACAAAATCCTCCACGAACATTTAGCGGTCAGGAAGCTTTGCGCCCGGTGGATACCTCATAATTTGACTAAGGCTCAAAAACTCCATCGTGTGGATTGGTGCCGTAAAATGATTGAAAGAATTAACGGAGGTGACTCAAATGCTGTGTTCGACATACTAACAGGTGACGAAAGCTGGATTTACTGTTATGATCCTGAAACCAAAAGACAATCTGCTCAGTGGGTGTTTCCTTTCGAGGAGTTGCCAACTAAAGTGAAGAGAGATCGAAGTGCGGGAAAAAAAATGGTGGCCTCGTTCTTTGGAAGGATAGGTCATTTCGCAACAATTGTGTTAGAGGATCAAAAAACAGTTTCTGCAGAATGGTACACTACCAATTGTTTGCCACTTGTCTTGGAAAAAGTTCGAGAGAAACGACCTCGCAGTAGAATCCTCCTTCACCACGACAACGCGTCGTCGCACACCGCCAAGCGAACGATCGACTATTTGGCGACATCAAACGTTGAATTACTGGGTCACCCGCCGTATAGCCCCGACCTCGCGCCTTGTGATTTTTATTTATTTCCAAAAATTAAAGAAAAACTTAAAGGAAAGCGGTTTATGAATGCTGAAGAAGCGGTGGCTGCGTATCGCGATGCCATTGAAGAGACCCCTAAGGACGAGTGGGCAAAGTGCTTTTCCCAGTGGTTCCATCGCATGCAGCGGTGTATTGACGTCAATGGACAATATTTTGAAAAGATATAATAAAAGTAATAACTGGCTAATGTAATCAGTTTTTGATTTTCTAAGAACTTTCAGTTTGACCCTCGTATATACCTAATAATGCAAATGCATGGAAATGATGCAGTTAAATATTAAAATCTAATACCAGCCCGCAAGACCGTCATCGACCAGTCATCGCAAGTAGCACCCGTTCACGAGTATGACGAATGTGCCAGCCATCATCCCTCTCGCCATATTAGAGGGACAGGGATGACCCGACACACGACACCTCCAATGAACAATATTCGTCTACTAGTCGCTGTCTTATAATGTATTGGCTGATCCCGTGGGAATTTCGGGAAATCCCTTCTTAGTGCACCCCTACGGTTCCCAAGGAACATACATGTAAAATTTCAGCTTCCTGCGCCCAATAGTTTCGGCTGTAGCGTGTCTGTCAGTCAGTCAGTAACGCAAGGATTTTATATATTAAGATAATAATAATATTCTAATACTTACACACATCACAATCTAGTCCCAAACTAAGCAGTGTAACATGGGTACTAGATAATGGATAGACATACATAATTATATACTTTTTTTTTAAACATAGATGTCAAATTTCAGCTTCTTGCACCCTTCTCGGTTGTCTGACAGTAACAAAAACGCCTTTAGGTTTTATTTAAACTTAATGGAGCCTGCGGTTACATCCGCGTTATTTAGGAATACTGCTCCGCACCCGTAGCTTAAAGCGTGATGTTATAGCCTTTCTCGATAAGCGGGCTTTCCAGCACAAACAGAATCACCAAAATTGAACCAGAAGTTCCGGCGATTAGCGGCGTTCAACAACAGAAAGGAACAAACTCTTCAGCTTTATAATATTGTATTATTAGGGTCGGCACATATATGACGGAAGATGCGTGGAACGTATTTTCGGTCGCGTCTATTCCGTCAAATAAGACCTGCTACATTACGCGGCTAGTCAGTTTCTGCGTTCAGCAACTACAGTGCGGTTGCTTTGTATGACATTTAATTTTAAAACGTCGCCCAACGCGTTGGTCAAAATTCACGTGGTGCGTGGTGCGCGTGACGTCAACCGACAATGCGTTGACGGAAACGGAACAGACGCTGTACGCTCGACGTACTAACGGATCATCGGTCAGGTGTGAAAGGTTGAATGTTTTTCTATATATTTGTATGTTTTGGCGTTACGCGACCGATAATACGCGACGCAGCTTCCGTCAGATATGTTCCGACACCTCCACCTTTTGCCCGGTAACGGCAATAGGCTCGCCTCCTATTACGTTGGACTTAAAAATTCACGGCGAAATATGGGTGTAATATTACACCTCTGCCTACCCCTTCGAGGATATAGGCGTGAGTCTATAATATATATATATATATAAGCTCTAATGACAGGTCATTGGCATCGGCTGAAGTGCAAACTACACAAGCTAGTATTTCACTTCTGATATTAAGAAGTAGCAGATATTTCTAGCTCAGATTAAAGCAATCAATGTCAAACCGAATATCAAAGAGCTTTATGGAAAAAACGCTGTAGTCAAGAAGACTTAGCTACTAAATGTTTACTGCTGATTTGGGTATTTACTGAAGAAGTTAACAGGTCAACAACTGCTGAATTTATCTGTACATATAAATAACTGACTAATAGACAAGCTACTGCAAAACTTTTAGACGCAAGAAGTTGAAGTTTGGCATACATATTGCTTGTGAACCGTAGGGGTGCGCTAAGAAGGGATTTCCCAAAATACCCACTGGATCGGACAGAAACAGTTGAATTAAAACAAATTGCGCGCATAGCTGCGGGCTTATTCTACTTACAAATAAATGTCAATATAACACAATCAACATCCCAACTTTATACTGAAAGTAATTTGGCTGTAGTCATGGTTACCAAACTTTATAAAGCTAACGTAAAACACAAGACAAGACCAGCGATAATTAAAGGAGCGATCGATAGATTGCAAAGAGGGCTTTCGAAGTTACGTACAAATTAAAACGTCGTTTTCAGCTGCCGTAATGACTGTCAAAGATCTTTGACAGTCATTACAGAGAATCAGAATACTCTAAGTAATACTCCAAGGAGGAATACTCAAATATCCTGTTACCCCGATTTTACCATAGATAATGGTCGTTTCTTTTAATTGCTTAGGTTAGGTTTGAGTTGTAGAAATATGATATAAAATATAAACTTGTTAAGCTAGAAATCCGATCCCAAGTTCATCGTTGATGCAATCGAATAACCGACTGTTTCATAAGATATTTTATCGGTATGTGGAACTTTGAAACACAAGCAAATGCGCTAGACATATAAGATCAAAGGACTTACCAATACAAATCAAACGATACTAAATTCGATAGAGTTCGTTTTATTGCTGAGTTCCTGTGGCCAACTTACAGCTCCTTCATCCGATCAGCTGCATGACACAGATGCATGGAACATTTCAGCTGAATAAGTGACCGGAATATGGGTCAAATTTATTTTGTGAGAGACTGCCTCGTTGGTCTCGCGCCATAAATGTGCGCGTGGGATTGGGAGGTCTCGGGTTAGATTCCCGGGTCGGGCAAAAGTGTTATTGGGTTTTTCCGTTAGGAAATTCTCAGTAGCAGCACGGAGTTTGGTAATGTGCCCGGTACGGCAATAGGCTCGCCCCCTATTACGAGGGACCTAAAAATCCTGGCGAAATGTAGGTGTAATATTACACCTCTGCCTACCTCTTCGGGGATACAGGCGTGAGTCTATAAAAAATATATATTTTGTGAGATTTCTTAACAGACACCGCGACCAGTGAAACTAAATAAAATCTAGTAAAAACTAATTTCAGACTATTTACGTATGACCGATTTACCTACCTTTTACAAAAATATAAAGATAATAGCAATCCCTGATAGCAAAAATATAGTCCTCTCAAAGATACCAACTTAAGTATCTTTGGTTGATAAAGTAGAAATTCCGTAATTCAAATATTTTATTTTAAATCGAAGCATCAATTAAATTGCTCACGGTACTTTGACGCTCAAATCAAGTCAAGTATAATTCATTGAACTAAGAAATATCTAAAGGTACTATATTTATTTGTTTTAATTGGTCCTGTGAGCTTTATGAATATAGCAATTAGTAAGACATTCTTGTTAATGATTCATCGTCATCATGTCAGCCCAGAGACGTCCACTGCTGAACACAGACCTCGCCCAAGGAACTGAGAAAAATTAAATAGTAAATGATTATTCTGAAGGAAATCCTAACGATTACTGCTTGTCTGAGGTTCTCCGTAATGTTTTGTGAGTCATGTGAAGTCTGCCAATCCACACTTGACTACCGGTGAACTATGGCCTTTCTCTTCTTATAGTGAAAAAGGGCTCATGCTCAGCAGTTGTACAGTTTGTATACAGTTTTGATATGATATTAAATATCCCCAATACCGGAATAAGTTTATCAGGTAAACGTTTCTGACAGTGTAACACTGCCATCTAGTGAGGAGTAACTGTAGTAGAGACGACGTTATATTCATTACATAATTATTTTACGAAGTAAAGAGTCTAAATAAATAAAGGGGTAGTAGGGTATGCATTCTTAATACACTTTTATATTCCATCAGGCATGTTGTTAGATATAATTATCGCAATATAATTTGTTGAAACGGCCTATGTTTTAGTTTCGTACAATTTATATGATTTTATGGTAAAAATATTCAATCTGCTTATACACCGCGTGGTAAATCAATGGTTTCAATTCTATACGACATACAATCCATGGTCCATATTTCATATTTCTAAAATTCTTTGTTGCCCAAAAAGCTAGTAGGTAGAGACGTAGGTACAGACCTACAAAAAATATAATTAAAACCGTATAACGCTTTATTTGCAGCATTCACCACATATAAGACCCTTAAACCACAGGCTCACATTAAATCATACGAATGTAACTTTAATTTTAAATGACGACCCAGTTGAATCTTTTTTATTAAGTGACAAACAACCTTTATGGGTTCTGTAAAAAGAAATAACGTTTTGCGTGCATCATCATCATCGCCCTGTATATAAACTGTCCCACTGCTGGGCACGGGCCTCTTCTCACTATGAGAAGGGTAAAGCCTCAGGTTAAGGGTAAAGTTTAGTGTATGATAGAAAGAAAATCGTTGCTAGTTTTCGAAAAAAATATATAAGGGTATTGTTAATTTCTAATTATTTTTAATGTATTCAAACACAACGTAAGAAATTGTTAATAAATAAATAATTGTTGAATTTAATATATTTGGGTTTTCATCGTTAGCCCAGCAACCCGGTCGCATCCAAAACTCGATCCGCCCTCTAGTCTAGAAAAGTCAAAATATTATATTTTAGTCGACTGACCTTCGCTCCCCAGAAGAATAGCTACATTCTATGCTTTAAAGTTTAGACAGATAAGCTCTTTGTGGGTTCTGACTTCTGACTTTCTCATCATGACCCTCAAAGATTAGTGATTGGTGAGACCTACATACGACAAAATCAACTGCGAAACATGGGGTGAGCGATAACTAACAATTAATATATTTACTTTTAAACGTAAATAAACTCATAAAGACTGTACTTCAAGCCCGATACCCTGTGTCTGTGTCACAATCTATATAGGTCTTAACTGAGCCATCACTGTTCTCTCATATCGCTGTCCGTATGTTATTGAAAACGATAACATATATTAAATAGGTATTGACTGGCAACTCTAAATAGGTATTTACTCGAGCCTGGATGTACTGTGTGTGCTTTGAATGTTTGTTAAGACCCCACGACATAACGTATATTGCTAGTGTGAAAGTTGCTTTATACAAACAAAGGACTAGTTTTAATTATTACAGGTATGTTGTTTATAAAAAATATTGCATTTTGTTTAATACCTTGTACCTATACCACAGCAATAATTTCTTCAACGTCTATTTCAATGGAATCGCAAAACTTTTCCAGATTAAACTTAAATAAAAGGCTCATAAATCTATTGAGAAAATGTCACATCATCTTAAAATAAATCACCGCTATCCTTTATCCTGATAACTAATTTAGACATATTTCTTTTGAAAATTTTAAGAAACATTTATTTATATTAAACTTAACATAAATATCTCAGATACCTAATACGATCGTAACCAAGAAAAAAATAAGAATCATAAAAACATTATCTATGGAATATTTGCAGCCACTATGTAAAAATCTCCATGTAAAAACTGGTTAATCAGCCGCCTTACAAATATATAACATAATCTGGAAATAAACATGACAGCGCCATCTATCGAGTCAATATATCAAAATACATCAACACGTTTACAAAGAGAAAATTACAAACGTCCGTAACAAAATGAATAAATGTCTTTATGTAGAGAAGACGCACATGAAAACCAACCTACTATAATCGTTTTTATAGGTTATATGATCAACAATTTTAAATTGTCCTTCGGGATATATACTACGTATCTTTGTTTCGAGAGTATCTACAGCCGCGATCATGGCGCTGGCAATAGTGCTGAAATATCAGTAGGTAACTCAAAATAAAGATACGTGGTATTTATGGCGAAGGACAGTTTAAAATCAGTTTAAATGACCACGAAAGTTTATATTCCTACAATATGATCAAGAGTTCGTGTAGTGACGGGATAGGAATACAAAATGTTACTATAAACTACCCCGTTTCATTCCGTTGGTATCATATAAGATGAGGAAATTGTATCGATACGAAGCAAATTGTATCTTGGCGATGAGACAGAAAACTCGACATTAAACTCATTTGGCCAGCGTGATATTATTATTTTTTATTTTTTTTTATTTTATTTATAGACTCACGCCTGTATCCCTGACGGGGTAGGCAGAGGTTTAATATTACACCCACATTTCGTCATGAATTTTTAGTCCCACGTAATGCCGTTACCGGGAACATCACTAGACTCCGTGCTGCTACTGAGAATTCGGAAAAACCCAGTAACACTTTTGCGCGACCCGGGAATCGAACCCAGAAACTCCGATCAGCATTCGCATACGCTATCCACTGGACCACGGAGACAGTGATACTATTAAAGTAGGCCATATCCTCCTATTGACTCACAGTGCTACTTTAAAGCAAATTAGGCTTTAGTCCAGCAGTGGACTGCAAAAATCTGTATAAAATTGATATTAAAATTTACACGGACAATCTAGGAACGTTGTTAAGCCCCTGTTTTATAATTAGGCGTATATCGCCTTGTTTATTTATTACACAAACACCACTTTCGTTACAAGAATTTAATTATGCGGTAGTGTGTTATTTATTTATTTATTGGTTCTCCAACAAAGAATACACATTACATGATAAATGAAATTTTCACAATCTTGTTACCTTGTGTTTCCTCATTTACAGGAGAACACAGCATGCATTTATGTTATAAACAGGTTGTTGCAGCTTTAACGGAAAGAATACATAATGGTATAAAACACACTTAACAAATATATAAAATTAGGTTCAAAACTATAAAATATTTCATGCAAGTAAGTAGGTATTTTATCTAAAAGTGTGAACATGTGAACAAAATTTCAGAAGAGTCTGGTCAACCCTTGCTATGTAGTGGCGTGTGAATTTACCAAAATAATTGGAAAATATGTCTATGTCTGCCGAGGAACTTGACAACTCAAGTTATGAACATAAAACATTCTAATAATAGATATAACATCTCAAAATAATAAAGCAGCCCTCGTAAGACATTCGTCGACCAAATTGTGGACGTCCTAAGAAATGGAAAGGTCCGAAGCACCGGAACCGTATGCATGAAAAGAGTTATGTGTGTAGAGGAAGCGCGTGAGGTTTGAAAGGATAGAATCAAGTGGCGTTCTGTTGTCTCTGCCTGCCTAGACGGGGGAAATGCGTAAGTATATGTATGTATGTGTGTAAAATAATCAAACTCAGTTTGCTTATGAGATGTTTTAAAATCATCTCAATATAATCGCCACTCTTTATTATGTCACTTATTAAACAGAATCCTTTATCAATTTCGGCTCATTCAATAAGCATGACGATGGTACACATAGGCACACACATAATCATCATCATCAGCAGCCTGCCATATTACACTGCTAGATATAAGCCTCTCCAATGGCACGTCACTGAGCCCGAATTTCGGCCGCTGCCAGACACTTTCAAATTCAAATCTTTATTCGCTAATATGGGTTGAATACATAGATGACAAATACAATAAATTAATAGTGCCAACATATTAACCATATGGTATGCGAATTATTAAATAAAATGTTGTTCATTGATTATTATATTTTAAACAAATTATATAAAACAAGTCATAATAATAGTCAATTTATACATGATTTGTCTATAATAAAAATAATATACTTTTAGTCAATTACAGTAATACTAATACCAATGTCAAAATATTTATCTATAAAATACTAAATACGAATGGACTTACAGTTTACATAATATTAATAATAATTTTATCAATTATATAGCTACAGTCTATCGGCAAGATACTCAGAAATACTGTAATAAGCCTTCTCAATTTTATTAGTATACCTTTTAATTTTTGTTTAAATATGTCCAAAGATGCGATGTCAAGAATCCGTTGTGGTAAATGATTATAAATGCGAGGTGCCATGCAAAGGATACTATTATTGAATAAAAAGGTCTTATTACTAGGGCAGGCTATCTTATTTTTATGTCTTTTGCTCTTATACGGTTGGAATATATGTGTGTTAGATCTCACGAATTTCAATACTTCATAGATATATATACATGGGAGCGTTAGTAATTTAAGTTCTATAAAGTATCTTTTGCTATCAGTTTGTTTTAATTTACATATCGACCTAATACAACTCTTTTGAGCCTTAAACACAGTATCTTTATGAACTTAGTGT
Source organism: Euclidia mi (assembly GCA_944739405.2). Lineage (NCBI taxonomy): Eukaryota > Metazoa > Arthropoda > Insecta > Lepidoptera > Erebidae > Euclidia > Euclidia mi. Next base: position 73,162,685 of record OX123192.2, read on the forward strand.
CCTCAAAACATAATTCCGTATCTTATTATAGACTCTACATATCCGTGATACGCAGCTAATACAGCAGGACGGTCTACTATTTTAGTTGACATGTACAAAGCATACGATTGCTGATTAATCTTTACGCATAGATCCTCAACGTGTGCCTTCCAATTTAGGTTGCAATCAATATTGAAATTAAACTACAGTTTACGGATTTTATCACGTTGTATTGGTTTCACTAAGTTATTACACTTGAAACTAAAGATCTAGAAACTATATTTTTAATTTATTACTAGCCAGCAAATTACAAATATAGTTTCTAGATCTTTAGTTTCAAGTGTAATAACTTAGTGAAACCAATACAACGCGATAAAATCCGTAAACTGTAGTTTAATTTCAATGTGTAACATTCGCGTAAACCCAAGAAGATACTTTGCAATCAATATTCAAACCTAAAAACTTTGTTACGTCAACTTGATTTATTTTGTTTTCAAGATAATTAATGTACATTTATTTTATTTTCACTACTCTATTTCTAAATGTCATAATATTAGTCTTGTCAAAATTTAATTTTAAATTGTGACAACAACTTTGCGTATATCGTCACTCCATCTAGCCAGAGGGCGTTCAAACACAAAGTAAAACTTATAAAACTCCGCTTACGGCGTCAGAGGTTCAAAACATCTAACCGAAATCCGACCAACCCCAAAATTATTTACGAGGTCTTTTAGACCCCCATTTATACCTTAAGTATGGTGAAACTGAACATTGCCGTAATTTTAACGGCACCCTACTATCACAGAAATATCTCTGCTACATTTTCCCTTAATAATAAAAAAGACTCGTTCGTTGATTACTTTCCTAGCCTCTTAGATCCACTTGTACCGACAAAATTAAATTTTATATTAGTGTAAGTACTCTACATTCAATGAAATTTACTTTCAGTAGTTCATTTATTATTATTTTATCTTCTTTTATTTCTAATTATCTTGTACGTTTGTATGTTATTAGATTGTTCCTAAGACTGAAGTAAGGTTGATGTAATTTCATTTGTGTGTTTTTGATAGTTCAGATACATTGGTATTTACATGCCGCGCGCTTGTCGAAATGCAGATAATGTACGGGCAGCACCGCACGAGCAAACAATATTAAAATAAAGATTAAAAAATACATAAAATCCTTTATGCATTTTATGTACCAAAACCAAATCAAATCTAAAGTTTGAATATTAAAATTGAGTAAACTGACAACAAATAAAGAAATACTTCTGCTAATTTTTAATTATACATAACGAATTACATACATATAAATTTTAGTATCTCTCACTTGTAAGAACTGTTCTGAATTAAACCCAAATTGCTGTATTTATTTTTGAAATATTATAATTACACACCACATTAAAAAAATATTCACAATATTTATTTATTCAAAGAATGAATTACCATTAAAAATAAATAATTTAAATGAGGCCGATACCACAGCTGTATTTTTAAAAAGTTGTGATTGAATATAGACTTAAAATAATTTAATCAATTGTTTATTTTGCTTATTATGTGTACTAAATTATCCAAACACGATGTAACTTATTATTAAAATATATAACGGAAGTAACACTTACGCAAAAATTACGCAATCTAGTCCACACGAGGTTCCGAAATAGTAAGACAACCTTTCAAATAATTATGATTATTTATTAATATTAAATACGTAAGCATCCTCAAAATATTCTGATTTTAAAACAATAGTTATATTTTCATTTAAATAATAAAATTCAAAATAACGCATGAAATAAACAGACTTAAAATTATAACCCACAAGTTTAGTGCGTTATTGTAAAGCAATGCGTAGAGTTCTCAAAAAATATTTATCTAATCCATTGACACGAATAAAAACATTAAATACAAAAGTGTGATTTAATAAATAACATTCAAAAACTCACCTAAAAGCACTTAACACATCACTGCACACTGAAAAAAAAATCAACAATTTTCGTCACAACACTTATTCAAACAACACATAATTTTATTACTTTTTTTAGTGTTCACTTCACTGCATTTTTAACACTGCGCGTCCGGAGAATTCAGGGAGGAAACGTGTAGCCTCTCTTAGTACGCGAGTCACTCTACCCCCCTGGCAAAGCTTTTAGTTGGCCAGAGCGCATGCGTGTACCATATCAGTAAGTTAGCTAGCCAGCCTCTAATATTGTTGATAAATAAAATGAAAATAGATGAAATTGAGCATCGATACAGTTTGAAACTTTTATTGAGTTTTTTATTTGACAGATAGCCGATATAATTTTTGACAATGACTCGCAAGCTTCAAAGGTTCGTGTTGAAATAAGATGAGCGGTGATTTGATTGATTTGACGTTTGACTTGATCGTTAATTATGGAGTTCTATGGGAGAAGAGAATCTCGACATTGGACAATAATTAGCGACGGGAAAACTTACTAATGATGTCGGAATGATGCGGTGTTATAGAAAATTGCTGTTTTTTTATCTGGTGTCGTGAGATTGACTTTTGTTAAGAACGGCCTTAGGTTTCATTCTCGGTTTAAGCTAAAGTATAATTTTATTAAAATAAATTGTTTTTTTTTATTTATTCATAGTCTGACGCCTGTATCCCCGAAGGGGTAGGCAGATCTGTAAATATTACACCCACATTTCGCCCTGAATTTTTAGGTCTCACGTAATAGGGGGCGAGCCTATTGGCGTTACCGGGCACATCACCAGACTCCGGGCTGCTACTGAGTATTCGGAAAAACCCAGTAACACTTTTGCCCGACCCGGGAATCGATTCCTTCACCGATAAAAAATAACAATTTAATCTGCACTTAACTTCGAAAAGTCATTGGTGCGTGCCGTAGCATCGAACCCGAGACCCTCTGCATAGCAGTCTGTTGGTCTCTCCACGCGGCTATCGCTGCTAAATAATAAACTCAAACTCAAACTCAAAATCATTTATTCATTTAGGTCACAAAGTGACGCTTATGAACGTCAAAGATTAAAGTTAATTACTAGATGATTCTACATTTACATTTACTGCCACATTCGCAATGCAATAGGTAGAACCACGAGAAAGAACGGGCAATAAAACTCGTGGCCACTCTTTTTAACTGCCAGTATAATTCTTTTATATGTTTTATTTGTAAGGAGCTGCAACTGTTTCACATTGTGAGTTATCTACTATTGCAAAAGTTAATAGTTGTTGATATCATACTCAAGCAATCAATTATGTTCATTTAGTAAGCCTCCCAAAGTGAATATGGTGAAACAGGAGCATCCACTTACTTCTTTTGATGTAAGCAATTCGCGAACATGACTGTTCTGATTTATGGTGGAACAGTAAGTTCCGAAAAGTAATGGTATATGAACCTGCAGCAATTTACAATCTATTAGTTAGCAGTTCATGACCACGAGTTACCCTCACCTTACAAATCCGATAAATTATAATAAAAAGAGTAGAACAAGAATGCAAATGTAGTATAAAGAGAATACGGTAATTAACTAAACTATAAAACTGCCTATTGACCTAATAATAAAAAGAAATTGACCTAATAAAAGAATATTTATTTCCAAGCGTACTTGTGGTCAAGATACTCATTTAAACTATATTTTATAACATTTAATAATATTAACAATTGTTTTTAGCTCAATAAAAGTAAACCGATAACCGACGCTCCATGACCTTGTTGGGATCGCGTGAAGGGGATAGATACGGAGGGCTATTATCGGCCTGAGTGGGTAGCCTTGGGGTAGCCTATGTCCAGCATACGTCTGAAGTGTGTCGAATACTACTTATATTATTCTAGTGTGTACTATGCTTAATATTGCCCCTAGATATAAGTTCTAACTAGCAGCTTTGCAACTTGCTTTACGCAAATAATGACATGTATATTTTATTTTATGCATTGAATATACAGTTGGAAGGTTAGAAGAACACTGAACAGAAGAGCATGTAAGAGGAATAGCCAACTAGTCAAATCAAACACTTTTAATTAAATGTCAAAAACGAACTTTACTACGTTTTTTGTATGAAATGACATAGTAACGTCATAGTTTTTTGTTATCGAGTAGAATACTTATTATCAATAAATTGTCAATAAAAGTTTGAAATAAAGTTTTAACCTTAATCGATGAATAAAACTATCATTACTCTGCCACGTTTTACTAGATAAAAGAACTTGTACAATTTATTTTACTTGCAGGACACTTCCCTATTTGATGAGAGATATTATGTCAGGATCGTTGCAAATGGCGATCCGTAGTCTCTGCCTACGGCCCCCGGGAAATAGGTGTGAGTCTATGTATGTCAATATATGTATACCTAGACATCAACCGGCTACCTCCGTGGTCCAGTGAAAGGCGTATGCGACTGCTGATCGGAGGTCCCGGCATCGATTCCCGGGTCGGGCAAAAGTGTTACTGGGTTTTTCCGAATTTTCAGTAGCAGCACTGAGTCTGGTAATGTGTCCGGTAACGATAATAGGCTCGCCCCCTATTACGTGGGACCTGAAAATTCATTGCGAAGTGTGGGTGCACTATTACACCTCTGCCTACCCCTTTTCCTTGATACAGGCGTGCGTCTATAAATGAATAAATAAAAAAATAACAACCGATATACTTGTATCATGGAATCGTCCTGGTAACCCGAACATGTCACAAACCCCAAGGTCTCTATTATGAGATGATGAAGGGATGACGATCAGATTAAAAGAAATTGGGACAGACATTATTTTTACATGATATTAAATAAACATATTTAACAGAGACATATAATGTAATTTAGATTTGCTCCGACGTTTCGGCGTGCATCAGCCGTGGTCACTAAATTATATGATACTAGATGAGGCCGTGGCTACACCTGGGTTACTTAAGGCTACTACTACTCCACGCTCGTGGCTCATAGAGTGGTGTTGTATAGCCTATGTTTTGTTTTTGTTTTTTGTGTGAGTGTATGGCCAACTCTGGTGTCGGAGTCTTCAGGCCTAACGATCCTTATCTTAGACAAGAACCGGGACCGACAGCTTTACGTGCCCTCCGGAGCACGGTAGCGCTCAGATGTAAATGCCACACACGGTCGCCCATCAAATTGCTGACTTGTGCAAGCGTTACCTAACTTTGCCGATTTGTTACGAACGGCAAGCCAAGTCTCGCTATGAGCGCTACGGTTTCGCTACGCTAACAAACAAAACAAACAAGCCTATAGCCTTCTTCGATAAATGGGCTATCTAACAATGAAAAATCTTTCAAATCGTACTAGTAGTTCCTGAGATTAACGCGTTCAAGCAAACAAATAAACTCTTCAGCTTTATAATATAGGTATAGATGGACCCGTTAAATTTAAAACGTTAGTATGTGTATAAATTGTGAAAGTTTTAAAATATTCAAACACTATTTTGGTTTAGATCATAGCCATTCAAAGGTTCGTTACCTATATAATTTCATTGAATCCTATTTTTTAACGATTCATATATTGAAACAGAAAAAGCGTATTTGTGTGTATTCGGACTTTTTAAACGAAGCAAGGACTTCTGCCATTTTTTTACGAAAGGTTATAATGCCAGTCGCTATGGATGTTTGTATGTTTTTTTTAATTTTTCAGTGTCTATGGGCGATTGTAATGTTTTGTTTAAACAAAGTATTGAATGATATAGGTACTTACATTGTGAACGGTCTCCACTTAAAAAAAAATGTTTTAATGAATTATTGTTCTCTACATTACTTATTTGATTTACGTGGATAATAGTCCTAGTTCGGGCAAACCCTTCTTAATGCACCCCTACGGTCCCCAAGGAACATACCTACATGCCAAACTTCAGCTTCCTGCGCCCAATAGTTTCGGCTGTAGCGTGTCTGTCAGTCAGTAAGTAACGCAAGGATTGTATATATTAAAATTTGCCCAAATTGCAAAAATATACCAACAGACTGCAAAGTAGCGGGTATCGATTCAAACTGCATGGTTGGCGTAGCGGTTTAAGCGGCCGCCTCACTGCTTGGCACTGCGCCGAGTGTTGTGGGTTCGATCCCCACACGAGGCAACACTTTGTGTGATTCATAAATTGTTGTCTCGAGTCTGGGTGTTCATTGTGTCCATTAGTTGTATGTATGTAAATTCCCCCGACACAGGATTTAGTCCTAGTGCGAGAGTGGTCTTAAATGAATTTGAAGGATTGAAATTAAAGGATATTAATGGAGAGAGGAGAGAGAGGAGGAGGAGAGAGAGTATGAGAATGGAGAGCTTGACGGTTCCAGGGGATTACTCTGATATTTGTTCGATTGAAATAGATGGGGCCGAAGTGTTAAAGCTACTTAAACAGGTGGACTACAACAAATCTGCGGGCCCCGACAACATTCCACCAATTTTTATCTTGAACTGTGCCAAGTGTCTTGCTATTCCGATCTCGATTTTATTCAAGCGGTCTCTTGCTGAGGGTGACGTGCCTGAGATCTGGAAGTCAGCGTTTATAACTCCAATTCATAAAAAAGGCCCGAGAGACGTGGTGGAGAACTATAGACCGATCTCCAAGCTATGCGTATTCGCTAAAATATTAGAAAAAATAGTTTACAGGCAACTTTATGCGGCCATCAAACTTAGCTTTGGCGAGCATCAGCACGGTTTCCTTAGTGGTCGCTCCACCTCGTCTAACCTTATCGTTTCCAGTGATTACATATCGGTACATATGTCACAGCGGTTACAGGGGGACGTTATATACACTGACTTTTGCAAATGTTTTGATCGGATAGATCACTCCTTACTTAAGCGGAAACTGTTACACGTGGGTATACGTGGTGACTTCTATAGGTGGTTTTCGTCATAATATGACGTATTATATTGTACAACATTTTATGTTGAGAACAGGAGCCAAATCGTAGTTCTGAACGGTTATTCGTCGTCTAGGGCAATGAGTATTCCGTCAGGAGTTCCACAGGGGTCCCTGTTGGGTCCTCTTTTATTTAATATCTTTATTACAGATGTCATAACCTGCTTCCACTCATCAAAAATATTGTTGTACGCAGACGATATGAAGATACTGAGTAAGATAGGCTCCAGCGAGGACACCCGTCGAATGCAAAGTGACCTTAACCGCTTTAAAACTTACTGTACCAATAACAAACTGGACTTAAATGTCGCCAAATGCTACGTTTGCTCTTTTACACGTAAGCCTAATCCAATAACTTGTTATTACACGCTGTCGGGTACCGCAATAGCCAGAGTAAACTCTGTCAGGGACCTGGGAATAACAATCGACTCCAAACTTCTATTCGATGCACATATTTCAAGTACAATTAATAGTGCTAATAGGGCATTAGGTTTAATTTTAAGAATATCTAAGGATTTTAAAAATATCAAGACGATCAAAATTTTGTATTGTGCCTACGTCCGTAGTCACCTCGAATACGCTTCTCAGGTGTGGAATCACAACTACGATGCCTACATAACGCGCTTAGAAAGAGTTCAAAGGAATTTCCTAAGGTACCTACAGTTCCGGTCTAGAACATACTTGTCAGACTATTTCAGCCGATGTAGAAAATTCTACTTGCTGCCTCTACAAGAGCGAAGGAAAATAGCCGATATATCACTTTTATTCAACATTATGAATGGGTCAACGGATGTAACGTAGCTGACGAATAAAATTGGTCTTCATGTGCCATCAGCCCTACTGCGTAGGCATAACCTTTTACACATCCCCGCCAGCCCTAGTGCCTACAGGCAAAATTCATTCCTGATCAGGGCTTGTCGGACATTCAATTCAGCGTGCCGGAGAGTTGACATTGATATTTTTAACACTAGTGTCTCGAAGTTAAAAAAGACTATGTGCAATAACTTTTTTTCACATCCGACCTAGAGGTCTATTAGTAATGAGTGTGTGTATATATTAACTTTTTTTTCTCTATTTTTATCACTATGTGCATTTTTATTTTCCTACTTATTATTATTTATTTTTAAGCTATATTGTTTTAGGTAGGTAGCCGTTTCACCATCAACAATGTTTTGTACATTTATACTAAAAGTGAAAACTTGTAATTGGCCATAGCTTAATAAAATATATACATGTTTGTTAAATAGCTGTAAGTTTTCAAAATTCGAATATATATATATATAAACCCCTGCACGCCCACTGACTTTAAAAAAAATTATCCTTATTAATTATCGCTCGCTCCGTGCCTCAGAGAGCTCGTTAAGCTGTCGATCCTTGGCTATCATCAAAATCTTTAGCAGTTGTTACGAGGATTCAGTATCCTCGAACATATGGACACTAGTCAAAGTCATGGAAAACCGGCATCTCATTGAGTTGCGGAGGACAAACGGCAGTCGCTCTGAGGAAAAGCTAGTATTCTGTCAAATTTGGTGAAACTAGAAAGCAGACCCTGGCTTCAAAGCGATAAAACTTGGATGTAAGCTGGATATATTAAGTACATATATCACTCTCTGAACACAACGTGGATAACGCCATACGATCACTTCTTAAAGAAACGCAATAGTAACTTTACTTGAATTTTCTGTGAAAGGATAGTATTACCCTGTCCAGTTAGCCAATTATAGTCTCACGCTGTATCTCCGAAGGGGTAGGCAGAGGTGTAAATATTATACCCACATTTCGCCATAAATTTTTAGGTCCTAGCCTATTGCTGTTACCAGGCACATTACCAGACTCTGGGCTGCTACTGAGTATTCGGAAAAAACCCAGTAACACTTTTGCCCGACCCGGGAATCAAACCCGGGACCTAGGATCAGCAGTCGCATACGCTATCCACTGGACCACGGAGGCAGTCAGTTAGCCAATTAATTTTGATATAAGCAAGGCTGTGCTGATCACAGTCCATGTAAAATAATTTTCAAGTCCATCAGAGGCCATCCCAGTCCACACAAATAAAAAGTCTCTTTATAAAATAAATGTGGAATTTATTTTCTTATTCACATAGTAAATATGTTCAATATTAAATTTCGCTGATATAGTGAAAAACAGCATGACTAAGTTTATTGAATGTCAGCGTTAAAAGCAAAGAAATTTATAGAATTTTACATTTGGTAAAGCAAATATTCTATTTTCAGCGTCGGTGAGTATTCATTTAAAGAATATTTATTTTATACATAGTGCTTTTTTCAAATAATCAATTGAAAAATGTCTTTTATTTTTTATTAGATAATATTTACACAGTTTAAAACAAATTCGTAACATATTAATGTTCGTCGTTCTCGAGACTGCCTCGTTGGTCTCGCGGCATAAACATAAGTAGTTTTATGCTATAAATATACATAAAATAAGCTTATTATATTTAAACAAGCAAATATTAGTTTTACTATAAAACTAATAGTTTTAAGATTAAACACATGGATTCGTTAAATAAATATAAAATACCTAATTCTTAAAACTGGATTGCAGAACATTTATTAAAATTCCATCGCTATTTAAATATAATTGTCTTGTTCTACACTCACCTACAAATATTTTGGCAGACATTTTCTTCGTATACAAAAGGAAACCGTGTCAAAATCTATTACGTAGTTAATAAAGAATACAACAAACCAGTAGCAATTTTGAGAGATTTACTCTGTATAACTTACAAAAATATCCAATCTACCGTAATTTAATTCAACATGATTCTAAACCCAAGCTTGTAATAAACTAAACGAAATTCTTACTCTATTTGCGGTTGGATAAGACCTACATAAATACAAGAAAAATCGTAATGTAAGGGTCTTAGGTCAAAGATATCGGGGTTACAAGCCCATTTTGTACTATAAGTTATTATTAGTAATGTTCAGGACATATATTTTTGGGACTTGAGAGCTTCAGAGCTTAGTGGAGTTTATATTTGGAGAATGTCGGTACAAGAAAGCTATAATTTGACACGGTAATAACAGATTTTTATTAAATAAATGTGATTTCAAATTGAATGGCAACAATGAATCTAAAGATCCCAATCTAAATTAATTGTATGCCAAAATTTCGATTCTACCGTTTGGTGTGAAAACAGCATATGCATACTTGATACTTGATGGCACGGGCTGTTTCCGCAACTCCACGTCTTGGCGTGTATTTTGCGTGCGGGTGGGAATGGTGTCGTCATTCCAGCCACCCCAGCTCTTCGAGGAAGGCCAGCAGACTCTTGATGTGGCCCACTGCTTCCCTCAGGGTGCTGTGTCTTGTCAGGTGCTGCTGCCTGTACTGTGCGACCTCAGGGCAGTCGAGGAGCAGGTGGGCTGCCGTCTCGTCTGCTGCCATACAGGCCCTGCACAGCGGGCTGTCGGTGATACCTATAGTAAATAGGTGTTTATTAAGGAATCCGTGTCCTGTGTAGGCGGCCGTGACTGTCCGCAGTTGTTGTTTGGACAGCCGGAGGATTTGTTTAGCTATCTTACCGTCTACTGCGGGAAGAGCCTCCTTGGCCTGCCTACATGTTTCAATACCAATCCAGGACTGGTTGTGTTGGGTCCTGGTCCTATTTCTTACCAGGTTGCGATAAAATCCAGAAGGGAGGGGAATAATGGGCTCGGGTCCCACCACCTCTAAAGTGGCCCCTCTTCTGGCAAGTACGTCGGCTGCGTCATTCCCTCTAGAGCCACTGTGGCCCTTGATCCATTGCAGTGTTAATTTGTTTTGTTTACCTACCTCTGTTAGTTTCTGGTGGCATTCAAGCGTGAGCGCCGAGGTGATAGTATGGCTTTTGAGGGCTGAGAGGACTGCCTTACTATCTGAGAGGATCCTAATGGATCGTTCCCTTACCTCACGTGCCATGATTGCTGTGGCAGCTAGGATTATGCCAAAACATTCGGCCTGGTAGACCGTGTTGTAGGCTCCCAGCGGTGCTGCGATGTTGATATTTAGGTCCTCGGAGAATACTCCTGAACCCGTACCTGTATCCGTCTTAGACCCATCTGTGAAGATCGTGAGCTCGTTGTGATTAACCGCTCCTTCGTGTAGATCCTCGTACAGTTGGATTTTGTATTTCTTGTCGAACACAAATTGTTTCGGTATTTGGTCGCCAATGGCTTGTGTGAGAGGAACTTCTTTAAAGAGTGTATTTAAGTTGCTAGTGTGCGGTGTGTTGGTGTCTTTCCAGAGCTTCAGAGCTCTTAGCCGGACCGCCGACATCGTTGCTTCTTGTTGTATAAACAGGTGCAATGGGGGCAGGTCCAGCAACACTTCGAGTGCCGCTGTAGGTGTAGTTTTCATGCAGCCCGTGGCCGCTAGGCACGCAAGTCTTTGTAGCTTTTGAAGCTTGTTGGCGGCCGTTGTTAGGTTGGTCCGAGGCCACCACACTACTGCGCCGTAGCTTATCATCGGACGTATTATTGTCTTATAGAGCCATAAGACAATTTTGGGGGATAGGCCCCAGCGTTTGCCTATCATCTTCTTGCACTGCCAGAAGACAATGCTTGCTTTGTTGAGCTTATTTTCCATGTGGCTGTTCCATGTCAATTTGCTGTCGAGAGTGACACCCAGGTACTTGACCTCGGTAGACAGCTTAAGCTCTGTGTTAAATAACTTGGGCAGTCGGTAAGTGCCCAGCGCGCGTTTGTGTGTGAACATAACTAGTTCGGTCTTGGTCGGGTTTACAGATAATTCGTACTCATTACACCACCACTCTACTATGCGTAGCGCTTGTTGGGTTAGGTCGTACACTGTACTGGTTACCTTACCTGAGGTGAGTATGGTTAGATCATCTGCATAACCTATTGTGTAGAAGTCTCTCGCATTGAGTTTGTCTATGAGTTCATTGATGACTAAGTTCCACAATAGCGGGGAGAGTACACCTCCCTGCGGGCACCCTTTAGTTATCAAGGCTGTCTGAGTGTCGCCGTGTAGGCGCACTACCCTTTTGCTGAGCATGTTTTGGATCCACTGTATGAGCATCTGATCCACACCATGTCTGGATAGGGCGTTGCTTATGCTGGAGAAGTTTGTCTTGTCGAAGGCTCCTTCTATGTCGATGAAGGTGCCCAGGCAGATGCTTTTTTGTTGTATAGCAGCTTCTATCTGGTTCACGACCTGATGTAAGGCCGATTCCGTCGATTTCCCTGAGCTGTATGCATGTTGGTTGGCATGTAGGGGTAAGTGCTTAAGAGCCCCACTTCTTAGTTCCCTCTCGCAAAGCCTTTCCAAGGCTTTAAGCATGAAGGAGGTCAGGCTTATTGGTCTGAAGGACTTTGCATTGGTATAGTCTGTTTTGCCTGGTTTTGGTATGAAGATTAGTTTGACTTCCCTCCATTTCTTCGGTACATATCTGAGGGCCAGGCTAGCCCTCATGATTGCCAGGAGTCTTTTAAGGACAGGTTCACCTCCCCATTGTAGTAACCCTGGGAAGATGCCGTCCAGTCCGGCTGCTTTGAAGGGATGGAAGCTATCGATGGCCCATCGGAGTTTTTCTTCTGTGACCACGTTGTTTGCGTGTCTCCATTCGTGTTCGGTCGCCACTGTTGGTGTATCGTGCCAAGTTATTACCGGGGTGAGGACGCAGCCTGGGAAATGTGTTTCGAGTAGGACGCGTCTTGTCTCCTCCTCCGATGTGGTGTATGTGTCATCCGGTTTACGGAGAGTACCTGGTGCAACTGTTGGTTGCTGAGCCAGTAGTTTCCTTACCCGGTTTGCTTGTTGGCAGGATTCAATGCTCCCACAGAATTTCCTCCATCCCATGGTGCGTCTGAATCTGAGGCATTTCCTGTAGTCTGATTTGGCCGCTTTGTAAGCGTCCCAATCAGCGTCCGCGCTTGTGTTCATTGCCCTATTTAAAGCCTTTCTTACCTTCTTGCGCTTGCGTTCAAGCTCAGCGCCCCACCAGGGTTGTTTCCCCGGGGTTGAAGGCGGAGTGGTTTCCGGGCAAGCTGCATGGTAGCTGTCTAGCATCGACTGTGTCAGTGTGCATACCTGCTCGTCGATCTGTTCAGTGTCACCCAGTACCGTCGGCGTAGCGGTGAGGGTAAGTTTATCTCTAAGTAATAGGACATACTTTGATTTGTCCGTGTTGTGTGGTTTCCTGCGGGGCTGTGTGGGCTGTATATCGACTTTTATGGAGAAGCTGATCCATCTGTGGTCTGAGCATGATGCCTCCTTTGAGACGTGCCATCCCTTGATGCGTTCAGCCGCTCCTTCTGTTGCGAGAGTTAAGTCGATAATTGTCTGACTACGTTTTGTGACGAAGGTGGGCTCCGTACCTGTGTTTAATAGGGTAAGATTAGTGGTGAATAGGTATTCAACCAGTGACTTACCTCTGTTATTGTTGCAGTCCATGCCCCACATTTGGTGGTGGGCATTGGAGTCCGTCCCTATTACGACCTCCGTATTGGTTCTCTCGCACTGGTTAACCAGACGCGTGAGGTCGAACGGAGGCGGGTCTTCAGCCTCGGGCATGTAAACCGATGCGAAAACGACCGCTATACTCCTTGGCTGCTGTGTTATTTCAATTTGTATCGCTGTGATGTCTCTGGAACAGAACTCCATTAAGGCTTGGGCTCTGATGTTTTTAGTTGTAAGTATACAGGTTCTTGGATGTGTGTGGTCAGTAGAAGAGTAAATCTTACCTCCCAGGCTGGAGAGGCCTCTAATGAGGCCACCCCTAATCCAAGGTTCCTGGATGAGCACGATGGCTGAATGTTGGACCTCCATCCATTTGCGCAGTTGCGCAGTGGCCGTTTGGCTATGATGGAGGTTGATTTGCAGGCAGCTGACGTCACTAGGCAGAGGGTTCATCTGTGGGTGATGTCCCCTCCTCCCCGACCTTCAGCTGCGTTAGGCCCGCCAGGATGTCGCCGGCCCCCACCCCGTCGTCCCGCCGCACCGGACTCAGGAGCAGGCTCTCATCTTCCGAGTTACCCTCGGCTGACGGGCCAGCCCCCAAGCCAGATGCGGCCGGCTCTGACGGGCCGGGTTCCGCGGAACACGCTGGCTGGGTGTCTGATGCTTGATGTGGTTGTGTGGAGTTGTCGCATTCCGGAGGATGATCGACATACTTGCCTGCAGCATATGCATACATAGATTTGTAATGCCTGCAGACTGCCTCCGTGGTCCAGTGGATAGCGTATGCGACTGCTGATCGGAGGTCCCGGGTTCGATTCCCGGTCGGGCAAAAGTGTTACTGGGTTACTCCGAATTCTCAGTAGCAGCACGGAGTCTAGTGATGTGCCCGGTAACGGCAATAGGCTCGCCCCCTATTACGTGGAAGCTAAAAATTCTTGGCAAAATGTGGGTGTAATATTACACCTCTGCCTACCCCTTCGGGGATACAGGCATGAGCCTATAAAAATAAAGATTTGTAATATTATTAGAGATAATCGATTGCAACTTGTCCTCCTATATCAAAATATGTTCTTGTGTAAACTATGCTCATTAGTTTTGGAAAATTATCATCAATTCAAAAATAAATACTTTCTAAAAGATAGTGTGTGATCATTGATTACTATGTAAATCTTAATGTCTGAAAGTTTTCATAATATTTTCGGGTGATATGATAATTTTGCAAATCTACACGTAGTAGAAAATATGGCCTAACTGTTTTTATAATATTCTACCACATACACATAAAACCATCTAGTCCCAAACTAAGCAGAACTTGTGCAGCTATAGTAACCATTCGCTAGACAAATAATAAACATAATTACACAATTTATTGTAAATAGGTACATAAATATTATAAAAAATATATAACACCCACACTAGACAAACATACATATTAACGCACACAAATGTTAATCGATTTTAAACTTTCGCGATTTGTATACATCATACAATATTATTTAGCGGGTCTTAGTCGCGATAATTATTTCTTATTTCAAGGCATAAATACCTCTGTTATTCTCCTACGTTTCTACCGGCTTGCAACGACCACGACCGTTCTATGATGCACACAAATGTTTTACTTGAGCGGGAATCGAACCCGCTGCCTTAGGCGTGGCAGTCGTTTAACACCACTTTAATACAGGTCTAATAATTTCACTAATCCAGGTAACCACTGATAGGTACCACACCTCACTAAATACAATTTCTTTAATATAGAATCGGCTTAGTATCAAATCTCAGGGCATCGGGCTGTACGCGAGATGTCTGAGTAAATATTACCAATATTGGTTTGACTAGCAGCCGTCTTTCTTTATTAACTTTTACGAAAGCAAAACTGAGATGATTACGGTAGGGTTAAGGATAGATATTAACCTTGTTATTGGTTGTATTCTGGCGTTTTTTGCGGGATATTATAATGTTACTTGCTACTTATAAAAAGGGTGTTTTTGTGGCTGGTATATTTGAGTATTTGATTGTTGGGAATCTAGCCTATGTATATTGATGTATAAGCTATAATAGGGCAAAGTTTCATCAGAATTCAGTTTGTTGTTTTAGCGTAACAGAAGGATAAACGTCGATTTTACCATCCTGAGTTGATTTTTCTAGACCTTTTCTGCTGAAACCTACTACCTAAACGTAGTAGTATATAATAGCGTTTTATTATTTTATTTTTTATTGGCTCACGCCTGTATCCCGGAAGGGGTAGGCAGAGGTGTAATATTACATCCATATTTCGCCATGACTTTTTAGGTTCCACGTAATAGGGGGCGAGCCTTTTGCCGTTTCCGGGCACATCACCAGACTCCGTGCTGCTACTGAGCATTCGGAAAAACCCAGTAAAACTTTTGCCCGACCCGGGAATCTAACCCGGGACCTCCGATCAGCAGTGGCATACGCTATCCACTGGACCACGGAGGCAGTCGGCGTTTTAAAAGTCTAATACCTACCTATCCAAAAGTGTGGCAGCATGTATCTCTGTAAAGTTCAATGTTGTGTTTAGTCTGTGTGTGATATACATACCACACTAAATCGCGACTCCAGATACTTAAAGAAACCGTAACATTAATAAATTAGTTGATCACAGAAAATGCATCGAATCCAAACCGCTTGGTGCACTATTAAATTGCAAGGCGGTTGCTAATAAAAATTACTATGCCATACGTGCACTACAATATTTCAATTCATATTTATCAAAAATAAATAGTCTACTATCTTAGATCTTATACAAATATATAAAGCTGAAGAATTTGTTTGTTTGTTTGGTTGGTTGAAAGCGCTCATCTCAGGAAGTACTGGTCTGATTTGAAAAAATCTCTCAGTGTTAGATAGCCCTTTTATCGAGAAAGGCTGTAGGTTATAAAACATCACGCTATGAGCGACGGGAGCGGAGCAGAAGCCTTTAATAACGCGGGTGTAACCGCGGGCATCTTCTAGTGTATCTATAAAATACTTGCGTTACTGACTGACGTAGTCAAAATTATTGAAGAGAAGCTGGAATTTTGCATGTGTGCATGTTCCTTGGGTTGAAATAAGAAAGATTTTCCGAAATTCCCTTGAGATCGGGCAGAAACGATTAAATTAAAATATATATGCGTGCGTAGTTGCGCGCATCGTCTAGTACTCACATAAAGGATTACGGGAGTGGTATGTTACAAACATATTATGGCTAGAAACGGGAGCCTATGACATGTGTTATTCTGTCTTACTGCAAATTTCATCAAAATGGGTTCGGCAGTTTTTACGCTAAATACTAGCAAAGATCTATACATCCACCAATTTACACCAACTTTCGCATTTATTGGTAGTCAGACAGCCGCATTTGTAGCTACAAGAGCATGTAAATAAAAATGGCTACAGTTAAGAAAACATCTTATATTTCCAGCATCTGTAAGGCGTGGACCGAATGATATACAGAGCGTTTTATCATCCTTCCAATGCTGTAGGATTCCGTATGAGGAGTTAAATCACGGATATAACTCGGTGGGCTGGTAAGAGAGACTCTACACTTGCGTGTTTTAACCGACCGAATCGTTAAATATTGTTTACGGTTTCAACATCTAGATAGGCATTATTTTCTAGATAAATTCAAAATCTAAACGATTTTCGTACAATTCTATCTACCTTATTATTTATCTGGTAGTTATCAGGCAGATGCAATTGAACTTTATCTTAGACGTATATTTGAGTATTTAAAGTCTCATGGTAATTTACACTATCATTAACATGATTTTCTTGGTTGAATATTGATGAATTGAATAGGTCTTAGCCTTGATATTGGTGACATTGACATTACGCCTCTGCAACCTTTGTATTGATAGTTCAACTACACAAAGGAATAAAATTTGTACGCACTGGGTTGCACCTTTGCGCACCACATCGTTCTATTTAGTCTTTTATGTTTCTTGTGGTTTACCACGGCTACACAGCCAAAAAATAAACGTATTTCTTTCTTTTTATGTACGAAATGTTGGGGTATGCCAAATTGCAACTCGGTGAGAATATCTTTTTTTAAGCGGCCTTTTCTCTTATTTAAAGCATTGGGATACAGTTTCTTACCTGTATGACCTGCCGTCTGCCCACTGCAACCCGAAAGGAGGAGAGAAGGAGAGCGATATCCTATGTCTTAGACCAGTGTCAGTATATTTAAGGGTACTTACTCCCCATAAAGACTGTCAAAGACCTTCATGACAGCGGGTAGCGCCAGTTTAACGCGCTCTCCCGGGCATGTAACAAGTGATAATTAACAATGAGTACGCACACAACTATGGAAAGACAGAGGTGCGCGTCGATGGATTTGAACCCCGTGCTCTTTGCATGCCATTCTGTAGGTATCCTTTCTATCATTGAATTTGATTATTCATATTTTCTGAATGCCTGTAGCAACTACGGATAAAAGTAATGCCTTCAATTCTATGGGCAAAGCCAATATACACCACACTCCATTGACTTCACACTAAACCTTTGCAGTTCGTAATGTCTGGAATGAAATTGAAGTGTCCGTATATTATTTTCGATTTTTTAGCTTACAATTGTTTTATGTTTGTATACGTTGTTTGCAAAAGGCAACTGAAAAAATATCGCTGGTCTGTCGGCACAAACCGATTAAACCGAGATACCACAGGATATATTCGAACAGAATTTACACAGATTTTTGTTCAAAGGCAATTTATTGGACATCTATGGAACGTGTGGTCTGTCTTTTCGGTAGTGTGGTATTTCGCTAGCATTTTAGCCGGTAGTTGTATTTCAGGAATCAGATCGTATGACAGCCGCTTAGTGCAAAAGCTGATACCTATTCTGATTTTCTTTTTATAAAGTAAACGACAATGCCCGTTCTGGGAATAATTCTGTGCTGCTGCTGTGCGAAAGTCACCCTTTCGAAACATTAAATCAACAAATACAAAAACACGCAGACTCAAAACAAGAATTTTCACATTAATTCCGTAAATTTTCACGTAAGTTCATTGGCTCGTGTGGGAATCGAAGCCCTATCCTGAAGCCCTATTCTTAACGCAATGCGACGCGGCAAGGCGTTAAACAATTATGCCATAGGTGAAATTCGAAAATTGACACGGTATGTAAAAAGTATGTGGTTCACTGTCTTTTTACATAATTATTTACTTGTTTTAGGCCCGTATAATACATATTAGCAAATAAAAAGCAACTTCAAATAGGTACTAAATTTTAATAGTTAGAAGAATATAAATAAGAAAGGGAATTAAAAAAAATACTCGTATATTTTTTGAGTAAATAAAATCCGATGTTCATATCAACTCGCAAAGAAACTTTTACCCCGTCAGCGTCATACTCACATAACTTTTGTTCTGCAGTGTGTAAACAGCTTTAAACTTATATGTCCGGTCGCAGACGGCATGTGCGCTCACCCTAACCAAAAATCTCTCTTAAATTTCTCTTATATGACTACACCGATGAAACGCTATGAAACATTTTTCGTACAAGTTTAATTTAAGAAATGTATTAAAATTTGTGATATTTGTATTTTTGTCCATGATTTGAGTGACTTTTTAAACTTTTATTTTGGACTAGAGGATGCCCGCAGCTACGCTCGAACCCTTATATTTTAATTTAAGCATTTCTTGTTCCCGTGGTAATCTCGAGTATTCCGTTCTTAGTGCACCCCAACAGTCTTCAAGGAACATACGTGCTAAATTTCAGTTACCTGCCCCCAATAGTTTCGGCTGTGCGTTGTCTTTCATTCACCCATTAACGCAATAATTTAATATACACATTTGCCAAAATATTTACTACTGCCTCCGTGGTCCAGTGGATAGCGTATGCGACTGCTTATCGGACATCCCGGGTTCGATTCCTGGGTCGGGCAAAAGTGTTACTGGATTTTTCCGAATTCTCAGTAGCAGCACGTAGTCTGATGATGTGCCCGGTAACGGCAATAGGCTCGCCCCCTACTACGTGGGAAC
The DNA here is from genome assembly GCA_944739405.2 of Euclidia mi. Taxonomy (NCBI): domain Eukaryota; kingdom Metazoa; phylum Arthropoda; class Insecta; order Lepidoptera; family Erebidae; genus Euclidia; species Euclidia mi. The sequence goes on from OX123192.2 coordinate 73,181,888, forward strand.
TAAAAATTCATGGCGAAATGTAGGTGTAATATATACACCTCTGCCTACCCCTTCGGGGATACAGGCATAGGACTGTAAATAAAATTAAAATAAAATTGTCAATTATCGCTTGTCCCGTGCCTCGGAGAGCACGTTAAGCCGTCGGTCCCGGTTATCATGAAGATCTTTGACAGTCGTTACAGGGCGTCAGTACCTTTTAAATAAACTGACACTCGGGTTGCAAAGGTCAGACAGGCAGTCGCTCTGTGGAAAAGCTAATTTTCAGCCAAATCCGGTAAAACTAGTAAGCGGACCCCAGATTGAAACTGGGATAACGCTAAGAGGATGATGAGCAAGTATTACTCCACGTGAAGCTCACTATCACAATATCCAGTTCAACCAAATTTAACAAAAACAGATCTATACATATCCAGAAGGACTGCTTCATCATCATCAGCCTACCATTACATAGTCCACTGCTGGATATAGGCCTCTTTAATAGCACGCCATTGAGCTCGATTTTCGGCTCTTCGTGTCCAGCCGCTGCCCGCCACTTTGCGTATATCGTCACTTCACCTAGCCGGAGGGTGTCCTACACTACAATTGCTAAGGTTTACACTAGAACATGGCGATTTCAACTGACAGACTGCTTAAAAACGTTTAAATAAATATTTCAATCTTACTCTCTCGGTTACTTGTACATTTATTCAAAACAAAACAAGAAACGGCAATATCTCAGTGGTGTACGGACTGCTGAGACGGTGGCCTCAGGTTCGATCCCCAGGTACCCCGGGCACACACCTCTGAATTATCGAAGTTATGTGTGTATTAAAAATGTTAATTATCGCTCGATTAACAATGTGCCTGATAGATTACAATAGGCTTGCCCCCTACTGTTATTCAAATCTGACTTTCCTTTAGTTCGTTGACGTTTATTCTAGTTGACGTGTTGATAAGTAGTGCTCCTTTAGGGTTTTCAGTGTGATCTGTATATATATATATATATAATTATTCCGTAACTTACTGACCGATAGTTAACGCAAAACTGAAAATTCTAGGCACAAGAAGCTGAAATTTGGCATTTGTGTTCCTAGGGGACCTAGGTTGGTTCCTAGGGGTAACGGTGCGATCAGAAGGGATTTCCCAAAGTAGATAACTTTACGGGATCCTAAAGAAACGGTTAAGTTAGAAAAATGTGTGAGCGTAGCTGCGGGCATCCTCCAATTTGAGATATAAATTATCCTTCTCAAATTATAAATCTCTTTAAACACCTCCTTTCATCTACCTAGCATCTTCAAACAGAGCATTTTAACATTTAAAGAATTCTGAGCAAGTAATTAGAGAGACCAATCAACAATCGGACGACAAAATAATTCTACAATCGATAAAGTCACCGACTTTATAAATCGTCAGTTTCGTTGTTGACTTGCTCTCGAAAAACACAATTGCGTATTGTTTTAAGATACGAACTCTAATAGTCTAGCAATTGTATTGATTTTCATTTACCATCATTTTTGTCCGCCATTTGGCCAGTGTGGTGGATTATGACATTAGCCTTCTCATATATGTATATACAGGTCTAATGATGATGGTGATGATGACCATTTTGCCAAGTATGAATGAGCTACGATTAAGTTGTTAACTAAAAATATGCCAGTTTGGCGAGTGTGCTTCGACATATTATAAGTTTTGTAACGCTCGACTTATATTCAATCAGCAAGTACCAAAACATCCGTTTGGTGTGATCTATGACTAAATCGAAAAAATCAGATAAATAAAAAAAGTTAATATCCTCTAATCACACAGATAGCACTTCGAGATTAAGAAGAAAGTACCTTTATAGCATATTTACGAGTATAGGACCGAATTAGTAGTTCGAACAGAGATATCAGAATTTTACCCTTTCTTCGTGGTGTGTATGGCGACTGACGTCTGCAGTAGCAGTAGTTTAGATCAGCATGCATTTCGTGACAGCCAGGAATAACAGGTCAAAGTACTTTAGACCAAGTGATATAGAAGGTGTAACAGTTGCAGCACCTTACAAAATGTATGTATATTATGTGACGGCGGGTTCTCATGCCTGTCACCAGAATCATGGTTGTCTTCCATTTTGTGTGGCTGCAGGCGTTGAAATAATAATGCGACACGGTAGTTGATACGCCCGTTTCTTGATTTTAAGCAAAAGTCAAACGCATGCACAATTAATTATCCCGATGTAAATGGATAGAAAACGTGGTGATCCGCTAGAATGGCGTGGCTACCGTTCCATTCGCCGCTTAGTTCTAAAGTGCCCCCACTGTCCGTCAAAGGTACGTCATTACACTTTACGTCATAACGGTCCTCACCTGTCAACTGTCTGTGTTACCAATTTAAAATAATACTAACACACTATTACGTGTTAGACACGCCATCTAGGATTTCACCCGGGTGCTAAACCTGACGTTTCCTCGCTAAGAATTAACCAAATCAACCTCCGTAAACGTATTTTATCTGTCCAACTGACACCTTGCTTCGACATAATTATGTATTATGCAAAACCTGGTGATGAAAAAGAGAAACCGTGAGTTTTATTTCCCGTTTTTTCTCGTGGTCCTACGCTCTTGTTTTGTGAACTTGGCAGTATAATTATGTATTTTATAAAAAAAAAAAATTGATTTTCATTACCGCGCACATGGTGATCTAAATGAATAAAGGACTTTGATTTTGAAGCGATAATAAACAATTTAATTTACACCTAATTTTAATTTTCAAAACTCTTCGTTACAGTCTATTTTCTTTTTTTATGGACTCACGCCTGTATCCCCGAAGGGACTGGCAGAGGTGTACCCCACATTTCGTCATGAATTTTTAAGTCACACGTAATGGGGGCGAGCCTATTGCCGTTACCGGGCACATTGCCAGACTCCGTGCTGCTACTGAGAATAGGAGAAAACCCAGTAACACTTTTGCCTGATCCGGGAATCGAGCCCGGGACCTCTAATCAGCCGTCGCATACGCTATCCACTGGACCACAGAGGCAGTCTATTTAGTCATTAATTTCTCTTAAATATAGGTCAGATATTGTTCAATATTTCATAACATATTATAATAAATAACGGCGCTTTAATCACATAAGTATCTTACCTTGATTGTTTTAAACGTTGTTTAAAAGGTTCTTAATTCTAAATGAAGTGCGCGCGGAACATCGGGTAAGAGGCTTTTGAAAGAAAATTTACACGTATAAGGCGGGGAAATAAATAGTTTACATAGTAATGTTGTGACAAACTTTGTTTTGTCGACTTATTATTATTATTAAACGGTTTTACTTAGCTTGACCTGTTTATTTGTTTGAGTCAAATTTAGTAATTGGAATTTTACCCCCTTCCTCATGACAGATTGATCTGATATTTGGTACACACTCTTAATCTTGATGACAATACAACATAATATACTCCTTATGATTGTAAATCCAAGATGGCCGCCGATATAAAATGGCTAATCACATATTACTTCACAACAACCTCAATATGGGTGTTAAATAAAAGGGCTTGATTGGTAGAATGCATCTCACTATGAAAAATCCAAGATGGCCGCCGATATAAAACGGCGGATCACATATTTCTTCACAACAACCTCAATATGGGTATCAAATGAAAGGGCTTGATTGATAGAATGCAACTCAATATGAAAAATCCAAGATGGCTGCCGATATAAAATGGCGGATCACATATTTCTTCACAACAACCTCAATATGGGTATCAAATGAAAGGGCTTGATTGGTAGAATAGAGCTCACTATGAAAAATCCATGATGGCCGCCGCCACAAAATGGCGGATTACCTACATATTTTCCACAAATACCTCAGTATGGGTATCGAATGAAAGGGCTTGATAAGTAGAATAGGGCTCACTATGAACTAACAACAAAACTAAAAACTTGAAAATAAAATAAAATAAAAACATTTTTTATGTTAAACGGTTTTATTACAATAAAAAAATATGTAGTTAGGTTATGTACTAAAAGCTAAAAAATAATTCGGTAAGTCCTAGCTACCAGATCGCACCAATCTTCTCATCAATCTGGGGTATTGATCAGATAAATATAAAATCATTGGGCGTAGCGTATCCAAAGTAAACATTTTGATAGAAATTTCACGCGCCCAACGATTTAATATTTATCTGATCAATACCCCAGATTGATGAGAAGATTGGTGCGATCTGGTAGCTAGGACTTACCGAATTATTTTATAGCTTTTAGTACATAACCTAACTACATATTTTTTTATTGTAATAAAACCGTTTAACATAAAAAATGTTTTTATTTTATTTTTCTCTACTAGGCTTTCTAGTTATATGATAAATGCAAAATGTGTATTTATTATGATCCGATTTCAAAACGGCTGTAACAAGTTTAATGAATAATATAATTAAAAATTGCCCTTTGAAGAATTTAAAATGGATTACTTAGTAAATATAAATTAATCAAAAATTATTTTTACTGGTAGGTTATCATTCCATAGATTATTTTGTTGGGGTATTTATAAATTATTTTGTTCTTTAGTATTATTTTGCCTTTATCCAAGTTTGAATTGATGAATATTGAAAAGAAAATATCTTTCTTTTACTTAAAACAGATAATTTCTTGTGATTCTAAATAGCATCTTAGCCAGTAGGAAAAATCAATATATATTGATGTTATCCGTGTGGTGACGGATTAAGAATACGGATTGTCACCACCCCATATCATCCCATGGGTGTCATAAGAGCCGACAGAGGGAGCATATTATGCAGAGAGCAGCACTGTAAGAGAAGGAAAACTTGATACAAACCCTATGCCAACCCGTTTGGCCAGCGTGGTATAGTAGGCCAATTCCTCCTTTCAAAGGAGAGGCCTAGTCCAAGCAGTGGACTGTTAAAGGCTGGTGATGTATGTATGTATATTGATGACGTCAGATAGCCCTATGTCAACCCGTTTGGCCAGCGTGGTATAGTAGGCCAATTCCTCCTTTCAAAGGAGAGGCCTAGTCCAGCAGTGGACTGTTAAAGGCTGATGATGTATGTATGTATATTGATGACGTCAGATAGACAACGCCGTAGTATTAAATTATTTATTTTATCTTATTTTATACCTACTTACACAAACGAATTAACAAACAATGGAAGCATCTACCGAAATGTCACCTTTGTCTTATAAAATTTCACTAAGCATTTCACAAATAAACAGTATAACAGTAATATCAGCCGAATATATTCAATAATAACGCGCCAATTAAACAATATACAAAGATTTTTCATTTCACTGAATGTCCTTTAAGGCGTCTCGTTAGAATTTCTTCATGTCCGTCTTCTTCAGTATAATTGGCAAGAAAAGTGCTTACCTATAAATCAAAAGTACTTTTTTAATTTGGTTTGACTTTATTTTTGCGTCATTGACTCGACTGCTGTGCTTGACTTTCTGATCGGTACGGAATTTTGAATTATCCAGAAATATTTCTCTTGCAGATCCCTAAGTGAGTCGATGAAGGAGACAATTTTCATAGGTGAGCTCTGAGTTTACAGTTAAGTGGTTAGCATTTAATCACATTAACCCTGTGGTCATTTTGAGGTAATTTTTCTGGGCACGGGTCTCTTCTCACTATAAGAAAGGTAAGGCTATAGTCCACCACGCTGGCCTAGTGCGGGTTGACAGACTTCACATGTCTTTCGAGAACATTATGGAGAACTCTCAGACTTGCAGGTTTCCTGAGGATGTTTTTCTTCACCGTTTAGCAAGCGATAATTAACAATTTAATACGCACATAACTCTGAAAAGTCATAGGTGCACGCCGTGGATTCGAACCCGGACCTTCTGCGTAGCAGTCTGTCGGTCTCTCCACTAGGCTATCGCTGCTTCTATATAATATATTATATAAAATTATAATAAACGTTGGTATGTGTATAAATAGTGAAAGTTTGAAATTATTTCAACACTTTTTTAGTTGAGATCATAGCCATTCATAAGTTCGTTTCCTATATACCTAACTTCAGTAATTCTATTTTTTACCAATTCGTATATTACAACAGAGTGAATTTGTTGTTCCGGCACTTTTTGGTTTTAGCATTAAACGAAACAAAGATTTCAGCCATATTTTTATCGAAAGATTATAATTTCAAAGATTATATAATATATAAAAGCTTGGGTTTAAACAAAGTCTTAAATGATGTACAAAGTGAACGGTCTCCACTTAAAAAAATATTTTAATTAATTATTGTTCTCTGCATTTACCTATTACATGTAAGTAAATAATAGTCCTAGCACGGTTGACGAAGTGGTTTAAGCGATCAGCACACGCCCCTTGACACTGCGCCGAGTGTTGTGGGTTCGATTCCCACACGAGACAACACTTTGTGAGATCCATAAATTGTTGTTTCATGTCTGGGTGTTCATTGTGCCCGTTGGTTATATGCTTGTAAACTCCCTCGTGACACGTTTATTCCTAGTATGGGAGTTGTAATTTTTTTTTTAATAAATAGAATAACTTTTTTCATATTGAAAAAAGAAAGAATGCCATTAGATCATACATAGACTATAAGCTAGTAGATATACTAACATACTGCCAAGCACAGGGTATCTTTATTTATTTATTTAAAAACTTCATATACACAAAGTACATAGGCGGACTTAATGCCATGGGCATTTTCTACCAGTCAACCTGACTAGGTGGTGCAGAGAGGAAGAAGTAGGTGTATCGTATAGTGTGAGGGGAATGTACTTATTAACTTAACTATGTAGAACATGATAGACTTGCATAAAGGTATATATATAGATTAATACATAAACTTAATACATACTTACATGATTAACAAATAAAATACATAAACGTATTATAAATAAATACATATAAATATATGTGTATAAATATGGATAACGCCTTACGATCACTCCCTGAAAGAAAAGCAACAGTATAATACGGTTACTTTACGTGAATTTTCTGTGAAGGGATAGTATTACCCTGTCGACAGTGCAAACGCAATAGTTACTTTACTTGAATTTTCTGTGAAAGGATAGTATTACCCTGTTGACAGTGGAGACCTAGACGGACGTTCTCTGACCAGATTGGAGACATCCTTAAAACAGGAAAGGTTAGAAGTACCCTACACAGAAGAGCATGCATGAGGAATTTGATGGGAGTGAATGAAGCAAGAGAGATAATGTCAGGATCGTTGTAAATGGCGTTCCGTAGTCTCTGCCTACCCCGTCGGTAAACAGGCGTGAGTCTATGAATGTATGTATGTACCCTGTCGAGTTAGACAATTAAGTTTGATATAAGCAAGGCTCTACTAAATACTACTGTGCTGATCACAGTCCATGTGAAATCATTTTCAAGGCCATCAAAGGTCATCCCAGTCCACACAAATAAAAAGTCTCTTTAAGAAAATAAATGTGGCATTTATTTTCTTATTCACATACCAAATATGTTCAATATTAAATTTCGGTGATATAGTAAAAGACAGCATGATTAAGTTTATTGAATGTCAGCGTTAAAAGCAAAGACATTTATAGTATTTTACATTTGGTAAAGCAAATATGCTATTTTCAGCATCGGTGACTATTCATTTAAACAATATTTATTTTATACTGGTCTTTTCAAATAATCAATTGTAAAAATGTTTCTTATTTTTATTAATATTGACACAATGTTAGTTTAAAACTAATTCATAACATATTAACGTTCGTTATTTTTTAATGATCGCGATTTTTTGCCGTGCATTGAAATAATTTAATCACGTTAACTAAGTTATTTAAAGTAAATATACTTTTTTATTCTACTCTTGGTCGATAGAATCGATCGAAACACCGGTATATCAAGTGGTGTTTTGAAATGAAACTAAAATAAATTTAATGCTCAAATATTGTATTGCTGTCAGAACCAAACTTAAGTGGTAAATTCATTAACATACATATAATAAGCTTATTATATTTAAACAAGCTACTATTAGTTTTACTATAAAACTAATAGTTATTAGATTAAACACATGGATCCTGTAAATAAATATAATATACCTAATTCTCAAAACTCGATTGCAGAAAATTTATTAAAATTCCATCGCTATTAAAATATAATTGTCTTGTTCTACACTCACCTACAAATATTTTGGCAGACATTTTCTTCGTATACAAAAGGAAACCGTGTCAAAATCTATTACGTAGTTAATAAAGAATACAACAAACCAGTAGCAATTTTGAGAGATTTACTCTGTATAACTTACAAAAATATCCAATCTACCGTAATTTAATTCAACATGATTCTAAACCCAAGCTTGTAATAAACTAAACGAAATTCTAACTCTATTTGCGGTTGGATAAGACCTACATAAATACAAGAAAAATCGTAATGTAAGGGTCTTAGGTCAAAGATATCGGGGTTACAAGCCCATTTTGTACTATAAGTTATTATTAGTAATGTTCAGGACATATATTTTTGGGACTTGAGAGCTTCAGAGCTTAGTGGAGTTCATATTTGGAGAATGTCGGTACAAGAAAGCTATAATTTGACACGGTAATAACAGATTTTTATTAAATAAATGTGATTTCAAACTGAATGGCAACAATGAATCCAAAGATCCCAATCTAAATTAATTGTATGCCAAAATTTCGATTCTACCGTTTGGTGTGAAAACAGCATATGCATACATAGATTTGTAATGCCTGCAGACTGCCTCCGTGGTCCAGTGGATAGCGTATGCGACTGCTGATCGGAGGTCCCGGGTTCGATTTCCGGTCGGGCAAAAGTGTTACTGGGTTACTCCGAATTCTCAGTAGCAGCACGGAGTCTAGTGATGTGCCCGGTAACGGCAATAGGCTCGCCCCCTATTACGTGGAAGCTAAAAATTCTTGGCAAAATGTGGGTGTAATATTAGACCTCTGCCTACCCCTTTGGGGATACAGGCATGAGCCTATAAAAAAAAAGATTTGTAATATTATTAGAGATAATCGATTGCAACTTGTCCTCCTATATCAAAATATGTTCTTGTGTAAACTATGCTCATTAGTTTTGGAAAATTATCATCAATTCAAAAATAAATACTTTCTAAAAGATTGTGTGTGATCATTGATTACTATGTAAATCTTAATGTCTGAGAGTTTTCATAATATTTTCGGTAGATATGATAATTTTGCAAATCTACTCTTAGTAGTAAATATGGCCTAACTGTTTTTATAACATTCTACCACATACACATAAAACCATCTAGTCCCAAACTAAGCAGAACTTGTGCAGCTATAGTAACGATTCGCTAGACAAATAATAAACATAATTACACAATTTATTGTAAATAGGTACATAAATATTATACAAAATATATAACACCCACACCAAGACAAACATACATATTAACGCACACACATGTTAATCGATTTTAAACTTTCGCGATTTGTATACATCATACAATATTATTTAGCGAGTCTTAGTCGCGATAATTTACTTATTTCAAGGCATAAATACCTGTGTTATTCTCTTACGTTTCTACCGGCTTGCAACGACCAGGACCGTTCTATGATGCACACAAATGTTTCACTTGAGCGGGAATCGAACCCGCTACATTAAGCGTGGCAGTCGTTTAACCCTTTACCGCATGTAGTGCCATATTTGGTACATTTCATAATTGTCATAAAATGTTTATTATAGAGACATCTGTTCAACTCCACTAAAAGTATAGTTGTAGACTAGTATGTTTCCAAACGCAAAAAGTGTCTGCTAAACCTCTATACTGTCAATCGTTCTATATTTCAGTGTCAGAACTCGGCCGTTAGCCATTTTTTCGGAAATGTCTAGTTGAGTTGTTTGTTGCACCGATTTTTATGAGTTATTGTGCAAATAAAAATATAATACAAATTTCAATTGCAAGAAAAATAGATCAGAGGAAGTTTTATGGCATAACATGTAAGTTAAATTAACTGCATTCTAGCAAAAAACATCCTGAAACTGTGTTCCTAATTTGGAACATAATGCGGTAACGGTAGATTCATTCGGGCATATTTGGAACTCTATGAAGTAGGGGTGTATTTACCGTTGGCCAAATATGGAATAGTATGTAAACAGTACATCATAAATTCATAATACAATTAACTTTTCAGTTTTTATTTAGCTATGTCCCTATTTTTATTTTCACTTTGTATTTTAATTTATTACAGGTACAATAATTTCCATAGATCGATAGATCTCGAGAAGTGGCTGAAGACGGGATTGGGCATTGGCCTAGATGAGCAAATGATCGTCAGCGTTGTAAAAACTGTGGACAAAAGTCTCACGTATGCTGCAGTAAATGTGGTTGCTACTTTTGCTTTAGCAAAGACCGAAATTGTTTTAAGAGTTTTCATGTTTCCACAAATGAATAAACCTTTTAATGTACTATAAATGTTTGATTATAAATCCTTTTTCTTATCCTTATCTTAAATATACACATTACCTAAAAACTATTTATATATTTATTTATTAAACCCATTAACTTAACCGTACCTGCATGTTGTTCCAAATGTGGAACGTCTTTCAAAGTAACCATGAACGCATGTTGTTCCAAATATGGAACAGGGGGTTTTTCTCGATTTTTATACGATTTTATATGCATATATTTTTTTTATTATTTTTCTAGGGTGTTTTCTGGGGTAAGAAATATCATAAATTAATTTGAGCGAATTTTAAAAATCCATGCGGTAAAGGGTTAACACCACTTTAATACAGGTCTAATAATATCACTAATCCAGGTAACCACTGATAGGTACCACACCTCACTGAATACAATTTATTTATTATAGAAGCGGCTTAGTATCAAATCTCAGGGCATCGGACTGTACGCGAGATGTCTGAGTAAATATTACCAATATTGGTTTGACTAGCAGCCGTCTTTCTTTATTAACTTTTACGAAAGGAAAACTGAGATGATTACGGTAGGGTTAAGGATAGATATAAACCTTGTTATTGGTTGTATTCTGGCGTCTTTTGCGAGATATTATAATGTTTCTTGCTACTTATAAAAAGGGTGTTTTTGTGGCTGGTATATTTGAGTATTTGATTGTTGGAAATGTTGTGGTCAGTTAATTGTTTAGTTTTGCGAATCTAGCCTATGTATATTGATGTATAAGCTATAATAGGCTAAAGTTTCATCAGAACTCATTTTGTAGTTTTAGCATAAAAGAAGGATAAACGTCGAGTTTACCCTTCTGAGTTAATTTTTCTAGAGCTTTTCTGCTGAAGCCTACTACCTATATAAGTACGTAGTAGTATATAATAGGTAGTAGGCGTTTTAAAAGACTTATACCTACCTATCCAAAAGTGTTGTAGCATGTATCTCTGTAAAGTTCAATGTTCTGTTTAGTCTGTGTGTGATATAAATACCACACTAAATCGCGACTCCAGATACTTAAAGAAACCGTAGCATTAATAAACTAGTTGATCTCAGAAAATGCATCGAATCCAAACCGCTCGGTGCACTATTAAATTGCAAGGCGGTTGCTAACAAAAATCAATATGCCATAAGGTGCACTTCAATATTTCAATTCATAGCTATCAAAAATAAATAGTCCAGTGGTCCAGTGGACAGCGTACGCGACTGCTGATCGGAGGTAACGGGTTCGATTCCCGGGGCGGACAAAAGTGTTACTGGGTTCTGCCTCCCCGAAGGAGATATAAAAAAAATATAAAAAAATGGGAGCATATAAAAAAAAGACTTACCGAGCAAAGCTCGGTCATCTAGGTACTTATTATTTATGTTTAAAAAATGTATTGTAAAATACCATCTACATGACATGTCTCGATGCGCCGACTTTTCGTGTGCAGGCCCCGTCAGCTCAGTTTTACCATGTTTGGCAGACAATGAGCAAAGCAAAGTACTCCATCCATCGGTCGAAGATGGGTCCAAAGGTTTCGTTTTAACTTATAGGATAACATGTTATCCTATAAGTTACTTACGAGTTAGTTACTTAGTTACTTACTTGCTTACTCATGAGTAACCCACTATTTTCGAAAAAGCTTGACAGTACTTACATCAAGTCATTAATCATTGGTTTATTTATTCCATGGGTAAAATATGCTTAAAGTTCAAATCGGTCCGTGGCCGTCGCCTGTATCCCCGAAGGGGTAAGCTTCGGGGATACAGGCGTGAGTCTATAAATAAAATATATAAATAAAGTACTAGTCTACTATCTTATATGTATCTATAAAATTCTTGAGTTACTGACTGACAGACAACACACACTTAAAACTGTTGGACACAAGAAGCTGGAATTTTGCATGTATGTTCCTTGGGTCCTAGGGTTGAAATAAGAAAAGATTTTCCAAAATTCCCATGAAATCAGGTAGAAACAGTTAAATTAAATTATAAAGTTTTTTTTTATAGTAATAGGCGACAAACGAGTAGACGGATCGCCAGATGGTAAGCAATTACCGCCAGCCATGGACACAAACGTCACCACAGGAGTCACAAGTGCGTTGCCGCCCCTTGTGGTGGGGAAAAGGGATAGGATGAGGAGTGAGATGAGGGAGAAGGATTAGGGGATAGGGCCTCCGGCACTCTCACTCACCGATCAAAACGCAGCTTTTCATCAAAATGGATTCGGAATTTTTTACGCTAAAGACTAGCAAACATCCGTACATCCATCGATTTACACCAATTTTCGCATATATTGTAGTACTCAGACAGCCGCATTTACAAGAGTATGTAAATAAAAATGGCTACAGTTAAGAAAACATCTCATATTTCCAACATCTGTAAGGCGTGGATCGAATGATATATAGAGCGTTTTATCATCCTTCCAATGCTGTAGGATTCCGTATGAGGAGTTAAATCACGGATATAACTCGGTGGCCCGGTAAGAGAGACTGTACACTTGCGTGTTTTATCCGGCCGAATCGTTAAATATTATTTACGGTTTCAACACCTAGATAGGCATTATTTTCTAGATAAATTCAAAATCTAAACGATTTTTGTACGAATCTATCTACCTTATTATTTATCTGATACTTATCAGGCAGATGTAATAGAACTTTATCATTGACGTATATTTGAGTATTTAAAGTCTCATGGTAATTTACACTATCATTAACATGATTTTCTTGGTCGATTGGGCTTAGCCTTAGGATTACCAATGATATTGACATAACACCTCTGCAACCTTTGTATTGATAGTTCAACTACACCAAGGAACAAAATTTGAACGCACTGGGTTGCACCTTGGTGCACCACATCGCTTTATTTAGTCTTTTACATTAGTTGTGGATTACCACGGTTAACAGTAAAAAAATAAACGTATTTCTTTCTTTGTTTGTACGAAATGTTGGGGTATGCCACACTGTAACTCGGTGAGAATATCTTTTATAAGCGGCCTGTTCTCTTATTTAAAGCATAGGGATACAGTTTCTTAGAAAGTTAAAGTCAAAATGCTTTATTCATTTGGGTCACAATGTGACGTTTATGAACGTCAAAATAATAAATTTACAAAATAATTACTTGAAGACTCTACATTTACATTTGCTGCCACGTTCGCAAAGCAAGGGCGTAGAACCAAAAGAACGGGCAAATAAAACTCACAGTCACTCTTTTTCATCGCCAGGTTTTGTATAATACACATAATTTACATTTTGTAAGGTGCTGCAACTGTGACACCTTCTAACTGTATCTACTGCCGTCTGACCGGTGCAACCTGAAAGGATAGCGATATCCTATGTCTTAGACCAGTGTCAGTATGTTCAAGGGTACTAGATCCCCATAAAAACTGTCAAAGACCTTCATGACAGCGGGTACCACCAGTTTAATGTGCTCTCCGGGGCATGGAGCAAGTATCAAATTAAAACAATGAGTACGCACACAACTATGGAAAGACAGAGGTGCGCGTCGATGGATTTGAACCCCGTGCTCATTGCATGCCATTCTGTAGGTATCCCGTCTATCATTGCATTTTATTCTTCATGTTTTCTGAATGCCTGTATAAACATTTAAACCACGGATAAAGTAACGCTTTCAATTCTATGGGCAAAGCCAATCACCACACTCCATTGACTTCACACTAAACCTTTGCAGTTCGTAAAAGTCTGGAATGAAATTTGAGTGTCCGTATATTATTTTCGATTTTTTAGCTTACAATTGTTTTATGTTTGTAAGCGTTGTTTGCAAAAGGCAACTGAAAAAATATCGCCGGTCGGTCGGCACAAACCGATACCGAAATACCACAGGATATATTTGGACGGAATTTATACAGATTTTTGTTCAAAGGGAATTTATTGGACATCTATGGAATGTGTGGTCTGTCTTTTTGGTAGTGTGGTATTTCGCTAGCATTTTAGCCGGTAGTTGTATTTCAGGAATCAGATGGAATGGCGTTGGGGAATATCGTTTTCCTTTGGGTCGAAGAGTCAGATGACATTCGCTTTGTGCAAAAGCTGATACCTATTCTGATTTTCTTTTAATAAAATAAATAACAACTTCCGTTTTGGGAATACAATCTGCGTCGGGGGAGACTTTACAACCATTCAATCAATAGACACAAAAACGCTCACACTCGCTCAAACAACAGTTTGTGGCTCATACTAAGTGTTGTCTTATGTGGGCATTGAACATAATCGGAAAAGTTCCAAACGGTGAGGCGATTGCTCAAACCACTACACTCTACCAAATAGAAATATTATCTATTGTTTTTTTATTATATTTACTTTATAAATATCCTTCAAATTAATTTATATCTAATATAGTAAATAAGAAACAACTTCTAGCATATACATACTTAATTTACGTGTAACTGTAGAGATTTGGAAGAAAACAAATACTATCAGAATTAAAATTAAAAAAAAATATTTTCTGAGTAAATAAAATCCGTTTGTTCATATCAACTCGCAAAGAAACTTTTACCCTATCATACTCACATAACTTTTGTTCTGCAGTGTGTAAACAGCTCTAAACTTATCTGTCCGGTCACAGACGGCGTGTGCACTCACCGTAACCAAGAATCTCTCTTAAATTTCTCTCATATGACTACACCGATGAAAACGCTATGGGACATTTTTCGTTGAAGTGTAATTTAAGAAAAGTACTTATAAAAAATTTTGATGTTTGTATTTTTGTCCAGGTTTTGAGTGACCATTCCTTTTTAAGCTTTTATTTTTTAAAATATGGATGATGAAGTAAAATTTGAATAACATTTTTTTGTTAAAGGACAATTCCCGCACTGGAAATTAGTCCTGTGTTCCGGATTTTACGATCATAAAATAGACGAACACAATAAACACCTAGACTTGAAATAAGAATTTAAACTAAAATACTTAGAATGTGAGTAGAATCTATAGTTCTATACATATTATAAAATGTCCCCTTCCGTCCTATCTGTCTGAATCAAAGCGATAAATTCAAAATCTACCATGGATTTGTACGGTTTTCACTAAAATATAGTGTGAGGAGGAAGGTTTACGTGTATAATGTGGCAAAGCCTAGTAATTTATAGATCAGTAAATTAATCAACTCAAATTATAAACCTCTCTAAACACCTGCTTTCATCTTAATAGCTTCATTAAAGAGCATTTTAACATTCATAGAATTCCAAGCGAGTAATTGGAGCCCAATCAACAATCGGACGACGAAATAATTTTACAATGGAAACGTCACCGAGACGTAACTATACATTTTCAGTTTCGTTGTTGACTTGCACTCGAAAAAGATAATTACGTATTGTTTTGAGATACGAACTGTAAAAGTCTAGCAGTCATGGATTTTCTTTCACCATCGTTTTTGTCTGTCATTTGGCGAACGTGGTGGATTATAGCATTAGCCTCCTCATATAATTATGTATATCCATGTCTAATGATGATGGTGATGACGACCATTTTGCCAAGTATTAAATGTTAAGTAAAAATATGCAGATTTGTCGAGTGTGCGTAATATAAGCTTTGTAATGCTCGGCTTATACTCTTTTTAAACTAAGAACTACTAGCAAGTACCAAAACACCCGTTTGGTATGACTTATGACTAAATCGAGAAAAACTGATACAAATAAAAAAGTTAATATCCTCTAATCACACACATAGCGCTTCGAGATGAAGAAGAAAGTACCTGTAAATCATATTTACGAGTATAGGATCGAATTAGTAGTTCGAACAGAGTTATCAGAATTTTACCCTTTCTTCATTGTGTGTATGGCAACTGACGTCTGCAGTAGCAGTAGTTTAAATCAGCATGCATTTCGTGACAGCCAGGAATAACAGGTCAAAGTACTTTAGACCAAGTGATATAGAAGGTGTAACAGTTGCAGCATCTTACAAAATGTATGTATATTATGTGACGGCGGGTTCTCATGCCTGTCACCAGAATCATGGTTGTCTTCCATTTTGTGTGGCTGCAGGCGTTGAAATAATAATGCGACACGGTAGTTGATACGCCCGTTTCTTGATTTTAAGCAAAAGTCAAACGCATGCACAATTAATTATCCCGATGTAAATGGATAGAAAACGTGGTGATCCGCTAGAATGGCGTGGCTACCGTTCCATTCGCCGCTTAGTTCTAAAGTGCCTCCACTGTCCGTCAAAGGTACGTCATTACACTTTACGTCATAACGGTCCTCACCTGTCAACTGTCTGTGTTACCAATTTAAAATAATACTAACACACTATTACGTGTTAGACACGCCATCTAGGATTTCACCCGGGTGCTAAACCTGACGTTTCCTCACTAAGAATTAACCAAATCAACCTCCGTAAACGTATTTTATCTGTCCAACTGACACCTTGCTTCGACATAATTATGTATTATGCAAAACCTGGTGATGAAAAAGAGAAACCGTGAGTTTTATTGCCCGTTTTTTCTCGCGGTCCTACGCTCTTGTTTTGTGAACTTGGCAGTATAATTATGTATTTTATAAAAATAAAAAAATATTAAATTTGATTTTCATTACCGCGCACATGGTGATTTAAATGAATAAAGGACTTTGATTTTGAAGCGAAAATAAACAATTTAATTTACACCTAATTATAATTTTCAAAACTCTTCGTAACAGTCTATTTTCTTTTTTTTATGGACTCACGCCTGTATCCTCGAAGGGAATGACAGACGTGTACCCCACATTTCGTCATGAATTTTTAGCGCACACGTAATGGGGGCGAGCCTATTGCCGTTACCGGACACATTGCCAGACTCCGTGCTGCTACTGAGAATTGGAGAAAACTCAGTAACACTTTTGCCTCATCCGGGAATCGAACCCGGGACCTCCGATCAGCAGTCGCATACGCTATCCACTGGACCACAGATGCAGTCTATTAAGTCATTAATTTCTCTTAAATATAGGTCAGATATTGTTCAATATTTCATAACATATTATAATAAATAACGCCGCTTTAATCACATAAGTATCTTACCTTGATTGTTTTAAACGTTGTTTAAAAGGTTCTTAATTATAAAGTACGCGCGGAATATCGGGTAAGAGGCTTTTGAAAGAAAATTTACACGTGTAAGGCGGGGAAATTAATAGTTTACTTAGTAATGTTGTGACACACTTTGTTGTGTCGACTTTTTCTCCACTAGGCTTTCAGCTAGTTATATGATAAATGCAAACTGTGCATTTATTATGATCCGATTTCAAAACGGCTGTAACAAGTTTAATGAATAATATAATTGAAAAATTGTCCTTTGAAGAATTTAAAATGGATTACCTACTTAGTAAATACAAATAAATAAAAAAAGGATTTTACTGGTAGGTTATAATTTCTTGAGTTAAGGATATAGATTATTTTGTATTTAGAGTATTTATAAATAATTTTGTTCTTTAGTATTATTTTGCCTTTATCCAAGTTTGAATTGATGAATATCTTTCTTTTACTTAAAACAGAAAATTTCTTGGCATTCTAAATAGCATCTTAGCCAGTAGGAAAATTCAATATAATTATATTGATGACGTCAGATAGACAACGCCGTAGTATTCAATTATTTATTTAAACTTATTTTATACATACACAAACGAATTAATAAACAATGAAAGCATCTACCGAAATGTCACATTTGTCTTATAAAATTTCACTAAGCATTTCATAAATAAACAGTGTAACAGTAATAACAGTCGAATAGATTCAATAATAACCCGCCAATTAAACAATATACAAAATTGTTTTCATTTCACTGAATGTCCTTTAAGGCGTCTCGTTAGAATTTCTTCATGTCCGTCTTATTCAGTATAATTGGCAAGAAAAGTGCTTACCTATAAATCAAAAATACTTTTTTAATTTGGTTTGACTTTATTTTTGCGTCATTGACTCGACTGTTGTGCTTGACTTTCTAATCGGTACAGAATTTTGAATTCTCCAGAAATATTTCTCTTGCAGATCCCTAAGTGAGTCAATGAAGGAGACAATTGACATAGGTGAGCTCTGAGTTTTCAGTTACGTGGTTAGCATCAAATCACATTAACCCTGAGGTCATTTTAAGGACATTTTTCTGGGCGCGGGCCTCTTCTCACTATGAGAAGGGTAAGGCTATAGTCCACCACGCTAGCCTAGTGCGCGTTGGCAGACTTCACATGTCTTTGGGGAACATTATGGAGAACTCTCAGACTTGCAGGTTTCCTGACGATGTTTTCCTTCACCGATAAGCAAGCGATAATTAACAATTTAATACGCACATAACTCTGAAAAGTAATTGGTGCGCGTCGGGGATTCGAACCCGGACCCTCTGCGTACCAGTGTGTTGGTCTCTCCACTAGGCTATCGCTGCTTCTGTATTAATTATATAAAATTATAATAAACGTTAGTATGTGTATAAATCGTGAAGGTTTGAAATTATTTCAACACTTTTTTAGTTGAGATCATAGCCATTCATAAGTTCGTTACCTATATACCAAACTTCATTGAATCCTATTTTTTACCGATTCGTATATTGCAACAGAAGAAGTGAATTTGTTGTTCCGGAACTTTTTGGTTTTAGCATTAAACGAAACAAAGACTTCAGTCATATTTTTATCGAAAGATTATAATTTCAAAGATTATATAATATACAAAAGCTTGGGTTTTAAACAAAGTATTAAATGATGTACAAAGTGAACGGTCTCCACTTAAAAAGATATTTTAATTAATTATTGTTCTCTGCATTACCTATTACATGTAAGTAAACTATAGTCCTAGCACGGTTGACGAAGTAGTTTAAGCGCTGATCGCTTGACACACGCCGCTTGACACTGCGCCGAGTGTTGTGGGCTCGATTCCCACACGAGACAACACTTTGTGAGATCCATAAATTGTTGTTTCATATCTGGGTGCTCATTGTGCCCGTTAGTTATATGTTTGTAAAGTCCCTCGTGACACGTTTATTCCTAGCATGGGAGTCGTAATTTTTTTTTATAAATAAAATAACTTTTTTCATATTGAAAAAAAAGAATGCCATTAGATCATACATAGAGTATAAGCTAGTAGATATACCAACATACTGCCAAGCACAGGGTATCGACTTAAAACGCAGTGCACGTACTACTGACTTTTAAAAGTCTTATCCTTATTAATATTATCGCTCGCTCCGTGCCTCAGAGAACTCGTTAAGCGGTCGATCCTTGGCTATCATCAAAATCTTTAGCAGTTGTTACGGGGATTCAATATTCTCGAACATATTGACACTAGTCCAAGTCACGGAAAACCGGCATCTCTTTGGCTTGCAGAGGTCAAGCGGCAGTCGCTCTGAGGAAAAGCTAGTATTCTGTCATATTTGGTGAAACTAGAAAGCAGATCCTGGCTTCAAAGCGATAAGTCCTAGATGTAATCTGGATATATGTATATACTCTGACCACAACGTGGATAACGCCTTACGATCACTCCCTAAAAGAAAAGCAACAGTATAATACGGTTACTTTACGTGAATTTTCTGTAAAAGGATAGTATTGCCCTGTCGACAGTACAAACGCAATAGTCACTTTACTTGAATTTTCTGTGAAAGGATAGTATTACCCTGTCGACAGTGGAGACCTAGACGGACGTTCTCTGACCAGTTTGGAGACATCCTTAAAACAGGAAAGGTTAGAAGTACCCTACACAGAAGAGCATGCATGAGGAATTTGATGGGAGTGAAAGAAGCAAGAGAGATATGTCAGGATCGTTGCAACTGGCGTTCCGTAGTCTCTTCCTACCCCTCCGGTAAACAGGCGTAGGTCTATGTATATATGTATGTACCCGGTCGAGTTAGCCAATTAATTTTGATATAAGCAAGGCTCTACTAAATACAACTGTGCTGACCAGCGTAGTCAACGTAAAATAATTTTCAAGGCCATTAAAGGCCATCCACATAGTCCACACAAATAAAAAGTCTCTTTAAGAAAATAAATGTCGAATATCAAGTGAAAAATCCAAGTTATTCACAAACCAAATATGTTCAATATTTAATTTCGCTGATATAGTAAAAGACAGCATGACTGAGTTTATTGAATGTGAGCGTTAAAAGCAAATAAATTTATAGCATTTTACATTTGGTGAAGCAAATGTGCTATTTTCAGCGTCGGTGATTATTCATTTAAACAATATTTATTTTATACATAGTGGTCTTTTGAAGTTACTAAGACTGCAATATATTTTATTGTTCTTTATCATATATTAAATATGTATATGTGTGTATTATTTATGTGTATTTATTTATTTACTCGGCCTGCGAGAATACCAGCGTTGTAGTTTATACTGCAACAATAGCAGACGCAGCGCCTTATTTGTCCTCCACGTAACGCCACCATTAATAATGTACCTACTTATATCTTTAGTGTACCTGTAGTTTAAGTTTATTTGTTTGTTAAGTTTATTTTTTAAGTGTTTCTCAAGTTTGTGTGGAGGTGCAAATAAAACATTTTCATTTTTTTTCATTTTTTAAACATGCATTTTATTTTTATTAATATTGACACAACTGTAGTTTAAAACAAATTCATAACATATTAACGTTCGTAATTTTTTTAATGATCGCGATTTTTTTGCCGTGCATTGAAATCCTTTAATCACGTTAACTAAGTTATTTAAAATAAGATACTTTTTTATTCTACTCTTGGTCGATAGAATCGATCGAAACACCGGTATATCAAGAGGTGTTTGAAATGAAACTAAAATAAATGAAATGCTCAAATATTGTATTGCTGTCACAACCAAACTTAAGTGGTAAATTCATTAACATACATATAATAAGCTTATTATATTTAAACAAGCTACTATTAGTTTTACTATAAAACTAATAGTTATTAGATTAAACACATGGATCCTGTAAATAAATATAATATACCTAATTCTCAAAACTCGATTGCAGAAAATTTATTAAAATTCCATCGCTATTAAAATATAATTGTCTTGTTCTACACTCACCTACAAATATTTTGGCAGACATTTTCTTCGTATACAAAAGGAAACCGTGTCAAAATCTATTACGTAGTTAATAAAGAATACAACAAACCAGTAGCAATTTTGAGAGATTTACTCTGTATAACTTACAAAAATATCCAATCTACCGTAATTTAATTCAACATGATTCTAAACCCAAGCTTGTAATAAACTAAACGAAATTCTTACTCTATTTGGGGTTGGATAAGACCTACATAAATACAAGAAAAATCGTAATGTAAGGGTCTTAGGTCAAAGATATCGGGGTTACAAGCCCATTTTGTACTATAAGTTATTATTAGTAATGTTCAGGACATATATTTTTGGGACTTGAGAGCTTCAGAGCTTAGTGGAGTTTATATTTGGAGAATGTCGGTACAAGAAAGCTATAATTTGACACGGTAATAACAGATTTTTATTAAATAAATGTGATTTCAAATTGAATGGCAACAATGAATCCAAAGATCCCAATCTAAATTAATTGTATGCCAAAATTTCGATTCTACCGTTTGGTGTGAAAACAGCATATGCATACATACATTTGTTATGTATGCCTGCAGACTGCCTCCGTGGTCCAGTGGATAGCGTATGCGACTGCTGATCGGAGGTCCCGGGTTCGATTCCCGGTCGGGCAAAAGTGTTACTGGGTTACTCCGAATTCTCAGTAGCAGCACGGAGTCTAGTGATGTGCCCGGTAACGCCAATAGGCTCGCCCCCTATTACGTGGAAGCTAAAAATTCTTGGCAAAATGTGGGTGTAATATTACACCTCTGCCTACCCCTTCGGGGATACAGGCATGAGCCTATAAAAAAAAAAGATTTGTTATATTATTAGAGATAATCGATTGCAACTTGTCCTCCTATATCAAAATATGTTCTTGTGTAAACTATGCTCATTAGTTTTGGAAAATTATCATCAATTCAAAAATAAATACTTTCTAAAAGATTGTGGGTGACCATTGATTACTATGTAAATCTTAATGTCTGAGAGTTTTCATAATATTTTCGGTAGATATGATAATTTTGCAAATCTACTCTTAGTAGTAAATATGGCCTAACTGTTTTTATAATATTCTACCACATACACATAAAACCATCTAGTCCCAAACTAAGCAGAACTTGTGCAGCTATAGTAACGATTCGCTAGACAAATAATAAACATAATTACACAATTTATTGTAAATAGGTACATAAATATTATACAAAATATATAACACCCACACCAAGACAAACATACATATTAACGCACACACATGTTAATCGATTTTAAACTTTCGCGATTTGTATACATCATACAATATTATTTAGCGAGTCTTAGTCGCGATAATTTACTTATTTCAAGGCATAAATACCTCTGTTATTCTCCTACGTTTCTACCGGCTTGCAACGACCACGACCGTTCTATGATGCACACAAATGTTTCACTTGAGCGGGAATCGAACCCGCTACCTTAGGCGTGGCAGTCGTTTAACACCACTTTAATACAGGTCTAATAATATCACTAATCCAGGTAACCACTGATAGGTACCACACCTCACTAAATATAAATACAATTTCTTTAATATAGAATCGGTTTAGTATCAAATCTCGGGGCATCGGACTGTACGCGAGATGTCTGAGTAAATATGTATTACCAATATTGGTTTGACTAGCAGCCGTCTTTCTTTATTAACTTTTACGAAAGGAAAACTGAGATGATTACGGTAGGGTTAAGGATAGATATTAACCTTGTTATTGGTTGTATTCTGGCGTCTTTTGCGGGATATTATAATGTTACTTGCTACTTATAAAAAGGGTGTTTTTGTGGCTGGTATATTTGACTATTTGATTGTTGCAAATGTTGTGGTCAGTTAATTGTATAGTTTTACTACATGCCGCCTGCGAATCTAGCCTATGTATATTGAGGTATAAGCTATAATAGGGCAAAGTTTGAACAGAATTCATTTTGTTGTTTTAGCATAAAAGAAGGATAAATGTCGAGTTTACCCTTCTGAGTTAATTTTTCTAGACCTTTTCTGCTGAAGCCTACTACCTATATAAGTACGTAGTAGTATATAATAGGTAGATAGTAGGCGTTTTAAAAGACTTATACCTACCTACCCAAAAGTGTTGTAGCATGTATCTCTGTAAAGTTCAATGTTGTGTTTAGTCTGTGTGTGATATAAATACCACACTAAATCGCGACTCCAGATACT
Source organism: Euclidia mi (assembly GCA_944739405.2). Lineage (NCBI taxonomy): Eukaryota > Metazoa > Arthropoda > Insecta > Lepidoptera > Erebidae > Euclidia > Euclidia mi. Next base: position 73,205,380 of record OX123192.2, read on the forward strand.
TCAAGAAACCGTAGCAGTAATAATTGGTTGATCACAGAAAATGCACCGAATCCAAACCGCTGGGTGCACTATTAAATTGCAAGGCGGTTGCTAATAAAAATCACTATAACATACATGCACTACAATATTTCAATTCATATTTATCAAAAATAAATAGTCTACTATCTTATATCTTATCGTATACACTAATATATAAAGCTGAAGAGATTGTTTATTTGGTTGCACGCGCTAATCTCAGGAACTACTGGTCTGATTTGAAAAATGCTTTCAGTGTAAGATAGACCATTTATCAAGGAAGGCTATAGGCTATATAACACCACGCTATGAGCGACGGGAGCGGAGCAGTAGCCTTTAAGAACGCGGGTGTAACCGCCGGCATCCTCTAGTGTATCTATAAAATTCTTGCGTTACTGACTGACGTAGTCAAAATTATTGGGCACAAGAATGTTCCTTGGAACATACATGCGAAATTCCAGCTAATATTTCTTATTTCAACCCAAGGGTTGAAATAAGAAATATTTTCCGAAATTCCTTTGAGATCGGGCAGAAACGATTAAATTAAAATATACAGGGTGATTTGTAATTGCTCGTATTCCCTTCGGGAATTGGTCCGGGAATCGGTGATTCCAGGGCCAAAATGGAGTATTTTTACCCCCTACATATGGGAGTCCAAAATTCACCATTTTGGAATAAAACGGTTTTTAAGATTTTTTGAGAAAATTCCAAATTTTTGTTATAAACATCTTCTAAAAAAATATTTTGACTATTTTTGGTGGCAAATTTGGTCTTATTTAATGGACAATTAAATGACCCATCTTTTAAAATAAAATATACCTACTAACTCAACGTGGAATTTGAAAATAGAGCAAACAAACACACAAAAATGTTCGAATAAAATAAAATGACGTGCAAACATGGAACCCAAGACCCTCTGCATTTCGCTAGGTTGGTCTTCCTACTAGTAAATCCCTGCTTATTGCAGAGCTTAAGAATAAATATAGGAAAAAATATTCTGCCGAGTGAGTCATCCAGAAGCACTTTTTTGAACAAAAGCGGCTATTACTTAAAATTCACACCAATTGGCTACGACTATTATACCTTGTTGGATAGCAGGTAATACCAAAAAGTTATTCCAAAACTCTACATAACATGACACAAATTATTTTTTTCAAATAAATGCATTTTTGTGGCGTCATTTTATTTTATTCGAACATTTTTTGTGTGTTTGTTTGCCCTATTTTCAAATTCCACGTTGAGTTAGTAGGTCTATTTTATTTTATAAGATGAGCCATTTAATTGTCCATTAAATAAGACCCAATTTGCCACCAAAAGTAGTCAAAATAATTTTTTGGAAGATGTTTATAACAAAAATTTGGAATTTTCTCTAAAAATATTAAAAACCGTTTTATTCCAAAATGGTGCATTTTGGACCCTCATATGTAGGGGGTAAAAATACTCCATTTTGGCCCTAGAATCACCTCAGAAGGGAATACGAGCAATTACAAATCACCCTGTATATGCGTGCGTAGTTACGCGCATCGTCTAGTACTCACATAAAGGATTACGGGAGTGGTATGTTACAAACATATTATGGCTAGAAACGGTAGCCTATGACATGTGTTAATCTGTGTTACTGCAAATTTCATCAAAATGGGTTCGGCAGATTTTACGCCAAAGACTAGCTAACATCTTTACATCCATCAATTTACACCAACTTACGCATTTATTGGTATTGAGACAGCCGGTTTTGCAGCTACAAGAGCATGTAAATAAAAATGGCTACAGTTAAGAAAACATGTCATATTTCCAGCATCTGTAAGGCGTAGACCGAATGATATATAGAGCGTTTTATCATCCTTCCAATGCTGTAGGATTCCGTATGAGGAGTTAAATCACGGATATATCTCGGTGGGCTGGTAAGAGAGACTGTACACTTGCGTGTTTGAACCGGCCGAATCGTTAAATATTGTTTACGGTTTTAACACCTAGACAAGCATTATTTTCTAGATAAATTCAAAATCTAGACCATTTTCGTACAATTCTATCTACCTTATTATTTATCTGGTTATCTAGTTATCAGGCAGATGCAATTGAACATTATCTTAGACGTATATTTGAGTATTTAAAGTCTCATGGTAATTTACACTATCATTAACATGATTTTCTTGGTTGAATATTGATGAATTGAATAGGTCTTAGCCTTGATATTGATGATATTGATATTACGCCTCTGCAACCTTTGTATTGATAGTTCAACTACACAAAGGAATAAAATTTGTACGCACTGGGTTGCACTTTGGTGCACCCATCGCTTTATTTAGTATTTTACGTTTCTTGTGGATTACCACGACTACACAGCCAAAAAATAAACGTATTTCTTTTTTTTCATCGACAAAATGTTGGGATGCACTGCAACTCGGTGAGAATATTTTTTTTAAGCGGCCTGTTCTCTTATTTAAAGCATAGGGATACAGTTTCTTACCTGTATCTACTGCCGTCTGCCCACTGCGAAAGGAGAGCGATATCCTATGTCTTAGACCAGTGTCAGTATATTTAAGGGTACTTACTCCTCATAAAGACTGTCAAAGACCTTCATGACAGCGGGTAGCGCCAGTTTAACGCGCTCTCCGGGGCATGTAACAAGTGATAATTAACAATGAGTACGCACATAACTATGGAAAGACAGAGGTGCTCATCGATGGATTTGAACCCCGTGCTCTTTGGATGCCATTCTGTAGGTATCCCTTCTATCATTGAATTTAATTATTCATGTTTTCTGAATGACTGTAGCAACTTCGGATAAAAGTAATGCCTTCAATTCTATGGGCAAAGCCAATCCACACGACACTCCATTGACTTCACACTAAACCTTTGCAGTTCGTAAAAGTCTGGAATGAAATTGAAGTGTCCGTATATTATTTTCGATGTTTTAGCTTACAGTTGTTTCATGTTTGTAAGCGTTGTTTGCAAAAGGCAACTGAAAAAATATCACTGGTCTGTCAGCACAAACCGATTAAACCGAAATACCACAGGATATATTCGTGCGGAATTTATACAGATTTTTGTTCAAAGGGAATTTATTGGACATCTATGGAATGTGTCTTTTTGGTAGTGTGGTATTTCGCTAGCATTTTGTATTTCAGGAATCAGATCGTATGGCTTTGGGGAATATCATTTTCCTTTGGGTTGAAGAGGTCAGATGACATTTGCTTTGTGCAAAAGGTGATACCTATTCTGTTTTTTTTTTCATTAAATAAATTACAACTTTCGTTCTGGGAATAAGTTCTGTGTCGTGGATGACTTTCAAAACTTTCGATCAATGGACACAAAAACACGCAGACTCAAAACAAGAATTTTCACATAAGTTTATTGTATCGTGTGGGAATCGAAGCCCTAATCTGATTCCTGACGCAATGCGACGTGGCAAGGCGTAAAACAATTATGCAATAGGTGTATTCGAAAATTGACACGGTACATAAAAAGTATGTAGTTTACTGTCTTTTTACATATTTACTTGCTTTAGGCCCGTATAATAAATATGAGCAAATAAGAAGCAACTTCTATAGATACTATAGATACTTCATTTTAGTAGTTAGAAGAATATAAGTACGAAAGGGAATTAAAAAAAAAATATTCGTACATTTTCTGAGTAAATAAAATCCGATGTTCATATCAACTCGCAAAGAAACTTTTACCCCGTCATACTCACATAACTTTTGTTCTGCAGTGTGTAAACAGCTTTAAACTTATCTGTTCGGTTGCAGACGGCGTGTGCGCTCACCCTAACCAAGAATCTCTTTTAAATTTCTCTCATATGACTACATAGATGAAACGCTATGAAACATTTTTCGTACAAGTTTAATTTAAGAAATGTATAAAAATTTGTGATATTTGTATTTTTGTCCATGATTTGAGTGGCCCGTGCTTTTTAAACTTTTATTTTGGACTAGAGAATGCCCGCAGCTACGCTCGTACCTTTTTAATTTAACCGTTTCTCGTTCCCGTGGTAATCTCGAGAAGTCAATTCTTAGTGCACCCCAACAGTCTTCAAGGAACATACGTGCTAAATTTCAGTTACCTGCCCCCAATAGTTTCGGCTGTGCGTTGTCTTTCATTCACTTATTAACGCAATCATTTAATATACACATTTGCCAAAATATTAATAATTTATTACTGCCTCCTTGGTCTAGTGGATAGCGTATGCGAATGCTAGGGAGATCTCGGGTTCGATTCCTGGGTCGGCCAAAAGTGTTACTGGATTTTTCCGAATTCTCAGTAGCAGCACGGAGTCTGGTGATGTGCCCGGTAGCGGTAATAGGTTCGCCCCCTATTACGTGGGAACTTCATGGCGAAATGTGGGTGTAATATTTACACCTCTGCCTACCCCTTCGGGGATACAGGCATGAGACTTTAAATAAAATAAAAATAAAATTGTTAATTATCGCTTGTCCCGTGCCTCGGAGAGCACGTTAAGCCGTCGCGGTCGGTCCCGGTTGTCATGAAGTATAAACTGACACTAGTCTAAACCATAGAATATCGCTATCCCTTCGGGTCGCAGAGGTCAGGTCAGACAGGCAGTCGCTCTGTGGAAAAACTAATATTCAGCCAAATCCGGTAAGACTAACAAGCGGACCCCAGATTGAAACTGGGATAACGCTAAGAGGATGATGAGTAAGTATTACTCCGTGTGGAGCTCACTATCACAATATTCAGTTTAACCAAATTAAACAAAAACAGATCTATACATATCCAGATGGACTGCTTCATCATCATCAGCCTACCATAGTCCACTGCTGGATATAGGCCTATTTAATGGCACGCCTTATGGTCGTCGCTGCCCGCCACTTTGCGTATATCATCACACCACCTAGCCGGAGGGTGTCCTACACTACAATTGCTAAGGTTTACACTAGAACACGGCGATTCCAACTGACAGACTGCTTAAAAACGTTTAAATAAATATTTCGATATTACCACGATATTACTCTCTCGGTTACTTGTACATTTATTCAAAACAAAACAAGAAACGGCAATAGCCCAGTGGTGTACGGAGTGCTGAGACGGTGGCCTAGGGTCCGCTAGAATGGCGTGGCTACCGTTCCATTCGCCGCTTTGTTCCAAAGTGCCTCCACCGTCCGTCAAAGGTACGTCATTACACTTTACGTCATAACGGTCCTCACCTGTCAACTGTCTGTGTTACCAATTTAAAATAATACTAACACACTATTACGTGTTAGACACCTAAATCTAGGATTTCACCCGGGTGCTAAACCTGACGTTTCCTCACTAAGAATTAACCAAATCAACCTCCGTAAACGTATTTTATCTGTCCAAGTGACACCTTGCTTCGACATAATTATGTATTATGCAAAACCTGGTGATGAAAAAGAGAAACTGTGAGTTTTATTGCCCGTTTTCTCGTGTCCTACGCTCTTGTTTTGTGAACTTGGCAGTATAATTATGTATTTTATAAAAAATAATAATTATTAAATTTGATTTTCATTACCGCGCACACTGTGATCTAAATTAATAAAGGACTTTGATTTTGAAGCGAAAATAAACAATTTAATTTACACCTAATTTTAATGTGCATAGGGTTCCCACCAAGAACTTAGGGCCCCAAGCCAACTTCACCTGCAAGTGGTGCACCTGCCGATCAACGGACGAGGCTCTGGCAAACAAAATATCCCAATAAGCGGCAATAGGCTCGCCACCTATTACGTGGGATCAAAACACTGGCGAAAAGTGGGCGTTTAATATGCCTCTGCCTACCCCTCCGGGGAACCAGGCGTGAGTCTATGTATGTATGTATGTAATTTTAATTTTCAAAACTCTTCGTAACAGTCTATTTTCTTTTTTTTATGGACTCACGCCTGTATCCCCGAAGGGAATGGCAGAGGTGTACCCCACATTTCGTCATGAATTTTTAGGTCACACGTAATGGGGGCGAGCCTATTGCCGTCACCGGCCACATTGCCAGACTTCGTGCTGCTACTGAGAATAGGAGAAAACCCAGTAACACTTTTGCCTGATCCGGGAATCGAACCCGGGACCTCTAATCAGCAGTCACATACGCTATCCACTGGACCACAGAGGCAGTATATTAAGTCATTAATTTCTCTTAAATATAGGTCAGATATTGTTCAATATTTCATAACATATTATAATAAATAACGGCGCTTTAATCACATAAGTATCTTACCTCGATTGTTTTAAACGTTGTTTAAAAGGTTCTTAATTCTAAATGAAGTGCGCGCGGCACATCGGGTAAGAGGCTTTTGAAAGAAAATTTACACGTGTGAGGCGGGGAAATAAATAGTTTATTTAGTAATGTTGTGACACACTTTGTTTTGTCGACTTTGTCTCCACTAGGCTTTCTAGTTATATGATAAATGCAAAATGTGTATTTATCATGATCCGATTTCAAAACGGCTGTAACAAGTTTAATGAATAATGGTTCGGCGTTACACCAAAACCGTAGGTTCTAGGCGACTTGGAGAAGGAAATGGACTGTATCTAAAGGATGGCGAGTTCTAGTCGCCTAGGATTGGAATGGGAAGAGGATTGTGAGTGGGTATAGGATATTCTAAGGATGCTGAAGGATGAGGGGCACCTACCTTGTACGTCAGTCCTCTTTCCTTGCAAATGGCAGCCTCCTGGTGTTTTCGAGATGAAGCTGCTTGATTCACTCCACTACACAAATCACTTTCACTCGCGAGCGGTTTTGTATAAGCGGTAATAATTATAGCGGTGCGGTGCGGTATGGCGGACACGACGTCGATGATCGCGGCGACCAATCCGCGAAAGCCGTGCCCCTTCCAGGGATTGGGATAGACAGGGACGTGAACAAAAGGCATCGCTCGCATTGGCCAAGCAACGACGAACCATTGACGTTGATGTGATTAGTTTTCGATGGAAAGGTAGATGGCGCTACCAAATAATATAATTGAAAAATAGGTCTTTGAAGAATTTAAAATGGATTACTTAGTAAATATAAATTAATCAAAAAATGATTTTACTGGTAGGGTATCATTTCATTGATTGTTTTGTCTTTGGGGTATTTATTAATTATTTTGTTCTTTAGTATTATTTTGCCTTTATCTAAGTTTGAATTGATGAATATTGAAAAGAAAATATCTTTCTTGTACTTAAAACAGATAATTTCTTGTGATTCTAAAAAGCATCTTAGCCAGTAGGAACAAACCAATATAGTATATTGATGACGTCAACGCCGTAGTATTAAATTATTTATTTAAACTTATTTTATACTTACACAAACGAATTAATAAACAATGAAAGCATCTACCGAAATGTCACCTTTGTCTTATAAAATTTCATTAAGCATTTCACAAATAAACAGTATAACAGTAATATCAGCCGAATATATTCAATAATAACGCGCCAATTAAACAATATACAAAGATTTTTCATTTCACTGAATGTCCTTTAAGGCGTCTCGTTAGAATTTCTTCATGTCCGTCTTCTTCAGTATAATTGGCAAGGAAAGTGCTTACCTATAAATCAAAAGTACTTTTTTAATTTGGTTTGACTTTCTTTTTGCGTCATTGACTCGACTACTGTGCTTGACTTTCTGATCGGTACATAATTTTGAATTCTCCAGAAATAATTCTTTTGCAGACCCCTAAGTGAGTGGATGAAGGAGACAATTTTCATAGGTGAGCTCTGAGTTTACAGTTACGTGGTTAGCATTTAATCACATTAACCCTGTGGTCATTTTGAGGTAATTTTTCTGGGCACGGGCCTCTTCTCACTATAAGAAAGGTAAGGCATTAGTCCACCACGCTGGCCTAGTGCGGGTTGACAGACTTCACATGTCTTTCGAGAAAATTATGGAGAACTCTCAGACTTGCAGGTTTCCTGAGTATGTTTTCTTTCACCGTTTAGCAAGTGATAATTAACAATTTAATACGCACATAACTCTGAAAAGTCATAGGTGCACGCCGTGGATTCGAACCCGGACCTTCTGCGTAGCAGTCTGTCGGTCTCTCCACTAGGCTATCGCTGCTTCTGTATAATATATTATATAAAATTATAATAAACGTTGGTATGTGTATAAATAGTGAAATTTTGAAATTATTTTAACACTTTTTTAGTTGAGATCATAGCCATTCATAAGTTCGTTTCCTTTATACCTAACTTCAGTAATTCAATTTTTTACCAATTCGTATATTACAACAGAGTGAATTTGTTGTTTCGGAACTTTTTGGTTTTAGCATTAAACGAAACAAAGATTTCAGCCATATTTTTATCGAAAGATTATAATTTCAAAGATTATATAATATATAAAAGCTTGGGTTTTAAACAAAGTCTTAAATGATGTACAAAGTGAACGGTCTCCACTGAAAAAAATATTTTAATTAATTATTGTTCTCTGCATTTACCTATTACATGTAAGCGATCAGCACACGCCCCTTGACACTGCGCCGAGTGTTGTGGGTTCGATTCCCACACGAGACAACACTTTGTGAGATCCATAAATTGTTGTTTCATATCTGGGTGTTCAATGTGCCCGTTGGTTATATGTTTGTAAACTCCCTCGTGACACGTTTATTCCTAGTATGGGAGTTGTAATTTTTTTTTTAATAAATAGAATAACTTTTTTCATATTGAAAAAAAAGAAGAATGCATACATAGACTATAAACTAGTAGATATACCAACATACTGCCGACATCAAACCCAGTGCACGTACTACTGACTCTTAAAAGTCTTATCCTTATTAATATTATCGCTCGCTCCGTGCCTCAGAGAACTCGTTAAGCGGTCGATTCTTGGCTATCATCAAAATCTTTAGCAGTTGTTACGGGGATTCAGTATCCTCCAACATATTGACACTAGTCCAAGTCACGGAAAACCGGCATCTCTTTGGCTTGCAGAGGTCAAACGGCAGTCGCTCTAAGGAAAATCTAGTATTCTGTCATATTTGGTAAAACTAGAAAGCAGATACTGGCTTCAAAGTGATAAAACTTGGATGTAAGCTGGATATAAGTATATCACTCTCTGAACACAACGTGGTTATCCACGTTACGCCATATGATCACTGCTTAAAGAAACGAAATAGTTACTTTACTTGAATTTTCTGTGAAAGGATAGTATTTCCCTGTCGAGTTATCCAATTATAGTCTCACGCCTGTATCTCCGAAGGGGTAGACAGAGGTGTAAATATTACACCCACATTTCGTCATTAATTTTTAGGTCCCACGTAATAGAGGGCGAGGCTATTGCTGTTACCACGCACATCACCAGACTCTGGGCTGCTACTGAGTATTCGGAAAAACCCAGTAAGTAACACTTTTGCCCGACCCGGGAATCAAACCCGGGACCTACGATCAGCAGTCGCATACGCTATCCACTGGACCACGGAGGCAGTCAGTTAGCCAGTTAATTTTGATATAAGCAAGGCTGTACTAAATACAACTGTGCTGATCACAGTCCACGTAAAATAATTGTCAAGGCCATCAAAGGCCATCCACACTGTCCACACAAATAAAAAGTCTCTTTAAGAAAATAAATGTTGAATTTATTTTCTTATTCACATACAAAATATGTTCAATATTATATTTCGCTGATAAAGTGAAAGACAGCATGACTAAGTTTATTGAACATCAGCGTTAAAAGCAAAGAAATTTATAGTATTTTACATTTGGCAGGGCAAATATGCTATTTTCAGCGTCGGTGATTATTCATTTAAACAAAATTTATTTTATACGTAGTGCTTTTTTCAAATAATCAATTAAAAAATGTCTTTTATTTTTTATTAGATAATATTTACACAGTTTAAAACAAATTCATAACATATTAATGTTCGTCGTTCTCGAGACTGCCTCGTTGGTCTCGCGGCATAAACATAAGTGGTTATATGCTATAAATATACACAAAATAAGCTTATTATATTTAAACAAGCTAATATTAGTTTTACTATAAAACTAATAGTTTTTAGATTAAACACATGGATTCGTTAAATAAATATAATATTCCTAATTCTTAAAACTGGATTGCAGAACATTTATTAAAAATTCCATCGCTGTTTAAATATAAATTGCCTTGTTCTACACGTACCTACAAATATTTTGGCAGACATTGTCTTCGGATACAAAAGGAAACCGTGTCAAAATCTATTACGTAGTTAATAAAGAATACAACAAACCAGCAGAAATTTTGAGAGATTTACTATGTATAACTTACAAAAACATCCAATCTACTATAATTTAATTCAACGTGATTCTAAACGCAAACTAGCAATAAACAAAGCTAAATTCTTACTCCATTTACGGTTGGATAAGACCTACATAAATACAAGAAAAATCGTAATGTAAGGGCCTTTGGTCAAAGATATCGGGGTTACAAGCCCATTTTGTACTATAGGTTACTATTATTAACTTTCAGGACATATATTTTTGGGACTGGAGAGCTTCAGGACTTAGTTGGAGTTTATATTTGGAGAATGTCGGACTGTCGGTACAAGAAAGCTGAAATTTAACATAGTAATAACAGATTTTTATTAAATAAATGTGATTTCAAATTGAATTGCAAGAATGTATCCAAAGATCCCGATCTAAACTAATTGTATGCCAAAATTCGTTTCTACCGTTTGGTGTGAAAACAGCATATGCATACATACATTTGTAATATTATTAGAGATAATCAATTGCAACTTGTCCTCCAACATCAAAATCTGTTCTAGTGTAAATTATGCTCATGAGGTTTGGAGAATTATCATCAATTCAAAAATAAATACTGTTCAGAACTTACCCTAGACAGACTGGGAATTGTTTGTAGGCACAGTGGAAGCTAATTTATATTCATCCAGTTGTTCTAAAGCAATCAAATGTCTGACATATATTACTGAGATTCTCAGCGATGACAATTTATAATGTACAATTACCTGTATCTTCACTGATGTCAGGTCTGAAACTAAGTTAGGGAAAAACAAACAAAACTAAGGTGGCCACGATAGATTGATTGAATTATTAGCTGTTCCTCCCAACTTGATGTCCTCTCCGTCTTGACACGAGGGCACGAGGCACGTTCACAGGATTCACAATTACAGTTTTACAAATGTCAAAGTTCAACTCAACTTTTGCCGGGTAAATCAAATAGCGGCAATTTATAAGATTTCACAATACCATTCGCGAAGCTGGTTTAACCATGTGCTTTCAAAAAGGCGATCAATTTATATCAATTATAAACCACGCGAAACAGACCAAAACGGCGTGAGCCCAACAAAACGTCTGTCCAAGCAATTTTCAGAAAAACGGAAGTTGACAGTTCAGTGTGACCATAGTCAAAATTTACAATAGACTAAACTAAACGTTACTAAATCGATATAATCGACTTGACCTATCACAAATAATATTTCTATTTCAAACATCCACCCGCCCCGGACCGGCCTACCGGTCCGCTAATCGGGAGCAACCGCTCTCCTCAGAATCGAACCGTCCACCAAGACCTCAGCAAATCGGGGAACTCCATCAGCCCCAGTTACCAAACGAAGAATGCGCCCCCTGTGCCATCTGAGTGGCGGAAGGTTAGCCTCCTTGATCAAAACGAGGTCTCCAATTTTGGGTGGATCGGTCTTGTCGGTCCACTTAACGCGTTGCTGAAGTATGTGCAAATATTCCAAATTCCAGCGTTTCCAAAAGCTCTGAGTAATCTGGCGTATCAATTCAAAACGCGAGAGACGATTAGGTCTCGTATCAATAAAGGGGTACTCAGGCAAGGCGACAAGTGGGCGACCAATCAAAAAATGGCCCGGCGTAAGGGCCTCCAAATCATTCGGATCTGAGGAGATCGGGCACAATGGCCGAGAGTTCAAAACGGCCTTAATCTTACAAAACACAGTTGCGAGTTCCTCAAATGTAAGGACAGATTCATCGATTGTCCTGCGCAAGTGTGTTTTGGCCGACTTAACAGCAGCCTCAAAAATACCACTCCAGTGTGGACAATTGGGTGGGGGAAACAACCAATTTATCCCACGTCGGGCAAGCCTATCACCTATATTAGCCTTGTTGGTTTCAAGGAAATTACCAACATCATTCAAATAATTATAGATGCCCTGGAAGTTAGTGCCGCAGTCAGAACGGATCAAGGAAGGCAGCCCTCTGCGGGATACAAATCTGTCAAATGTGGCTACAAACGCCTCGGTCATAAGCGAGGAGACCAGTTCTAAATGTACGGCCTTTGTGGAGAGACAAACAAAAACGCACAAGTAGGCTTTAACAGTCTTGCTGTTTTGAAGTGTCGACGCTTTCACCAAAAAGGGACCAGCGAAGTCCGTGCCAACACCGTCAAACGTCCTGCTCTCTGTTACGTGATCTGCTGGTAAGTCTCCCATCAAGGGCTGCATGGTAGAAGCCTTTAGCTTATAACAAGGGATGCAGCGAAAGACTACACTCCGAATAATTCTTCGGGCAGACAAAATCCAAAACTCGCGTTGCGAAATGGCCAACAAAGCATTACAACCGGCATGCGAATTTTTAAGGTGGCGGTCAGTTACCAACAAACGTACCAAATGACCGTCTTTGGGTAACAAAAGGGGGTGACGTGGCCGGTAGGGGAGGTTGGCGTTCTTGAGACGCCCTCCAACGCGCAAGAGACCCGTATCGTCCAAAAAGGGGTTCAATTTAGATACAGCTCCCGATAATTTCGATCTCCCTGACTTAAGGATAGCAATCTACTTCTCAAAATGCGCCAATTGCACAGAACAGACTCCTGTCGCTCCTGTGGTGAAAGAAACGGTGTCAGACGTTTCTGTTGTGGGTGCCTAAAGTTAAAAACAAAACGCTTTATCCAAGCAGTAACACCTAACAACTTATCGAGGGAGCTGTAACGATTCAACAAAAAATCGGGGTCAAAGGCGCATTCCACCTTCTCAAGAGCGAGTGTTCGTAGACCCGGCAAATTGGAAGTATTCAAAACTGGCGTTCGAGGCCAATCAATTTCTGGTCGACTCAACCATTCCGGACCCCACCACAGCGAATGGCCTATTAAGTTTAATAGGCCATTCGCTTGACGCCTAGTTAGGCGTCAAGCATCCGCGCGAGGCACAATCAGCGAGGTTGAGCTCACCTGGCACGTGTCTCCAAACCAGCGTGACTTCGGATTTTTGGCTTTGGGAAACGCGATTAGCGACAAATACCTCCAAGGTGTGGACAGAAGCCTTCAACCAACAAAGAACAATTTGGCTGTCTGTCCAGGCGTAGGTTAATACGAATGCTTTTACCCAAAGTACTGGACACGTGGCAAGCCAACTCTGGCAAGCCTTCCATAAGCGCTGGTGAGTTGGAAATCCATTTGCGCAACTCATAACCAGTGGATGCTAAAATACCTATCAATTCGTCCCGCAAGAGGATCGCCTCCTCCGCTGTGGAGGCGCCCGAGCAAATGTCATCGACGTAAATATCGTCCTTCAAGATGGCGGAGGCTCGTAGGAAACGTAAGCCTTCTCGGTCTGCGAGCTCCCAAAGAGAACGTATTGCCAAATAGGGGCTTTACCTTAACCCGTACGTATTAGTATTGAGCTCGTAGGCGACCATGGGATTGCGAGGAGACTCTCTCCAAAGGATCAGCTGGAAGCGACGGTCATCAGGGTGGATAATCGTCTGCCTGAACATCATGTTTATATCGGCTACAAAGACAACCTGATGTCGTCGGAAGCTGGTGATGACGTCACAAATGTCCTTGACCAACTTGGGACCAGAATGCAAGCACTGGTTCAAGGATACGCCTGTTGAAGTCTGAGCAGAACCATCAAACACTGTGCGCAGCTTGCCAGTCGATGGCTTTAATACCGCATGATGCGGGAGAAAGTAATGCTCCACCGAACGCCAATCCAAATTTGACACGGACATGTGTCCCAACTGTTCATATTCTCTCATGAACTCTATGTACTTCTGTCTGAGCTCCGGATCACGACCGGCGGCGGCGCTCCATAGCCAACAATCTCTTTTCGGCTAAAGGTCGTGACTCACCAAGCGGAGGCCGAACAGACAGGAAGGGTAGCCTCGTAATAATCCGACCAGAACGGAGTCGACCAGTGTTGTTCTGGAAGAACAGCTCGCACTCCTCATGTTCTGGATTCAAACGGGCAAATTGAGGGGGCTCCTCTACCTCCCAAACCTCTGAAGGGAGGGAGGGGAATACCTGGAGCAGCAGTCATGGTGCTGGTGACGCTGAACAGCACATTCAGGTGCGCGAGAGAGAGGAGGCGTGCGCACGCTACGGTTCTCCAAGCGGGGTGAGCGGCGATCAATTGAGCGAGGCGACTCTCGGCTACGCGCCGGTGAGCCTCGGCTGCCACCTTCAAAATACCCGCCCGTGCGCAGCGTCGGCTGGTTGGACAAGTGGCCTACCTCTCTGGCATTCATGCAGAGAATGTCCAAATGCTGTCCTTCACAGTGAGGACAGGGGCGAGAGTTTGGGCAGTCTCGCTGGTAGTGGGACCCCAAGCAAGAGAAGCAAAGGCGGCGGGCATTCGCGATGCGCCTACGATAGGCGACATGCAGGTCCAAAAATGCCCTGCAACTGGCCGTTTTGTGCCCCGTGACCTTGCAGTAAGAGCACTCCGCGGGGCTCTGCGTGACTTCAAAGCGAGGAGGGCGCCGGTCAACATTGGCTCGGGTGTGAACGCGAGCCTGCTCCTTGACCTTGGGCGGCTGCGACTTAGCCGGCGTGTCACCACCGGAGTTGTTCAAGACCCGGCACTCATCCTCCAAGAACCTCTCTAGGTCAGCAAAAGGGGGCAGATGGGTCGCGATATTCCCACCAAAGCGCCGCTCAAAACGCGACCTCAGGTCGGCAGGCAGCTTTTTAAGTACAATGTGCACCAATAGATAGGACTATTGGTCCACGGGCAGGTCAAGGCACTTAAGTGCGTTGATGGCCACCAAAAGCGGGTTCAAAAGTTGGGTGCGCAACCCAAAGACCCGGGTGAGCGTGGGCAAACTCAAAATCTGCTCAATATGCGTGTCGGCGAGGCCACGCTTGTTATGGTACCTACGGGTAATTAGGTGCTGAGTCAACTGGTACGCCTCGTCAGACACGGGCAGATCCTGGATGAAGCCCTTGGCCTCCCCATCCAGAACTGACATCAAATAGGCCAATTTTTGTGCCGGCTGAAGGTCAGCCCTATCATTGACCAGGCTGTCAAACAAATTAACGAAGCCCAGGTAGCTTCCTAGGCAGCCATCGGAATGCGGGAGGTCTAAAGTAGGGAGCCTACTCACCAGCCCCAGTGCTGTCCTAGGAAGCTCCTGCTTCAAGCCCGGTTGCCCTTCCCTATCGGCAACTAGTTGTCTCGCACTATTGGAGAAAGCATCATACAGGTCTAAGACCTGGGCATAGTCTTCGCTGACCTTATTTCGCTGGTCAGCGGTGAATTCATTAACTGACACTTCGCGACAGCAAGCGCTGAAAATGCGTAATTCCTGTTCCACACTTGCCAGGCGATCATCGATCCGCTCGTACCTTTGTAGTAAGGCCTGCTGGCGATCAGGCCGGTTCACTAAGGCACTGGCCGAGGCAAACCAGCGCAAATCTGATGCAATAGCACCAGCAGTCGCACGCAAGTCCTTGATAGCTGACATAATCAAATTTCAAAAGAGCCCGGACAAGCGTTAAGTAATATTAACAACCAAAACTTAATTTTTCTTCATTCTTTGAAACCAACAAGGTATTAGCCTGTTTAGTGCTGGTACAAGCAAGTGGCAGGTATTTACTGCCCAACAAAACTAATAGTTTCAATATATTGACTCAAAGACAAAGGTTATTAAAGTTATAACATACAACAATTAAAGTTGAAACTTAGAGTAGGTAATTAATTAATTACTGCAACAAACAGACCAAATGTGTTATATATTACAACTGTAGGCACCAGTTTGTGTTACCTAACAATATTATCTATAAATTATAACAAAACAAAGGTTTATCAAAAGTTTGGTTGTTTTAAGTAATGTTTCAAACTTAATATAATTATGAGATAAACTAAATTTACTAAATTTATTGATACATACAGCTGTTATGTATCCAAACAAACTGAATTGTTAATGCTAGCAACAACAAATTATTGCTATATTTCAACAATACAAGTCAAACAATTACTGATTGAGGTTACGTATGACATGTGTTTCAAGTTATGCAGGTCAACCAATACAAATAAATATGATGTATTTTAAACAACACTAACCTGGGAACACCACAACAACGTTAACAATGAATATATAGCTCAGATACAAGCTTATACAATACCAATCTGAGTATAGGTACAATCAACGGCTAAGTTTCAACTACAGCTCTGCTTACCAAAAAATATGTTCAGAACTTGCCCTAGACAGACTGGGAATTGTTTGTAGGCACAGTGGAAGCTAATTTATATTCATCCAGTTGTTCTAAAGCAATCAAATGTCTGACATATATTACTGAGATTCTCAGCGATGACAAATTATAATGTACAATTACCTGTATCTTCACTGATGTCAGGCCTGGAACTAAGTTAGGGAAAAACAAACAAAACTAAGGTGGCCACGATAGATTGATTCAATTATCCACTTAGCTGTTCCTCCCAACTTGATGTCCTCTCCGTCTTGACACGAGGGCACGAGGCACGTTCCCTGGATTCACAATTACAGTTTTACAAATGTCAAAGTTCAACTCAACTTTTGCCGGGTAAATCAAATAGCGGCAATTTATAAGATATCACAATACAATTCGCGAATCTGGTTTAACTATGTGCTTTCAAAAAGGCGATAAATTTATATCAATTATAAACCACGCGAAACAGACCAAAACGGCGTGAGCCCAACAAAACGTCTGTCCAAGCAATTTTCACAAAAACTGAAGTTGACAGTTCAGTGTGACCATAGTCAAAATTTACAATAGACTAAACTAAACGTTACTAAATCGATATAATCGACTTGACCTATCACAAATAATATTTCTATTTCAAACAAATACTTTCTTTAAAAGATTGCGTGTGATTATTGATGACTATGTAAATCTTAATGTCTGAGAGTTTTCATAATATTTTGGTAGACATGTTAATTTTGCAAATCTACACTTAGTGGTAAATATGGCCTAACTGTTTTTATAATATTCTTCCCCATACACATAAAACCAACATCATCAGCCCTATATACTGTACCACTACTGGGCACGGGCCGCATCTCACTATGAGAAGGGTAAGGCCGTAGTCCACCACGCTGGCCGAGTGTGGTTTGGCAGACTTCACATGTCTTTTGAGAACATTATGGAGAACTCTCAGACATGCAGGTTCCCTCACGATGTTTTCCTTCACCGATAAGCAAGCGAGAATTACCAATTTAATACGCACTTAACTTCGAAAAGTCATTGGTGCCTGCCGTGGATTCGAACCCGGAGATCCTCTGCGTAGCAGTCCGTCGGTGTCTTCACTCGGCTATCACTGCTTCATAAAACCATCTAGTCCCAAACTAAGCAGAACTTGTACAACTATAGTAATCATTCATAGTAGACAATTAATAAACATAATTACACAATTTATTGTAAATAGGTACATAAATATTATACAAAATATATAACACCCACACCAAGACAAACATACATATTAACGCACACAAATGTTTGACTTGAGCGGGAATCGAACCCGCTACCTTCGGCGTGGCGTTAACACCACTTAAATACAGTTCTAATAATATCACTAATCCAAGTAACCACTGATAGGTACCATACCTCACTAAATACAATTTCTTTAATATAGAATCGGCTTAGTATCAAATCTCAGGGCATCGGACTGTACGCGAGATGTCTGAGTAAATATTACCAACTAGTGGACGCCCGCAGCTACGCCTGCAAATTAACCCGTTTTGCCCGATTCCGTGGGAATTTCGGGAAATCCCTTCTTAGTGCACCCCTAAGGTCCCCAAGGAACATGCATGCCAAATTTCAGTTTCCTGCGTCTAATAGTTTAGGCTGTAGCTTGTCTGTCAGTCAGTCAGTAACGCAAGGATTTTATATATACAGATATTGGTTTGACTACCAGCCGTCTTTCTTTATTAACTTTTACGAAAGGAAAACTGAGATGATTACGGTAGGGTTAAGGATAGATATTAACCTTGTTTTTGGTTATATTCTGGCGTATTTTGCGGGATATTATAATGTTACTTGCTACTTATAAAAAGGGTGTTTTTGTGGCTGGTATATTTGAGTATTTGATTGTTGGGAATCTAGCCTATGTATATTGATTTATAAGCTATAATAGAGCAAAGTTTCATCAAAATTCATTTTGTTGTTTTAGCGTAACAGAAGGATAAACGTCGAGTTTACCATCCTGAGTTGATTTTTCTAGACCTTTTCTGCTGAAACCTACTACCTAAACGTAGTAGTATATAATATCGTTTTATTATTTTATTTTTTATTGGCTCACGCCTGTATCCCGGAAGGGGTAGGCAGAGGTGTAATATTACACCCATATTTCGCCATGACTTTTTAGGTTCCACGTAATAGGGGGCGAGCCTTTTGCCGTTTCCGGGCACATCACCAGACTCCGTGCTGCTACTGAGCATTCGGAAAAACCCAGTAACACTTTTGCCCGACCCGGGAATCTAACCCGGGACCTCCGATCAGCAGTGGCATACGCTATCCACTGGACCACGGAGGCAGTCGGCGTTTTAAAAGACTAATACCTACCTTTCCAATAGTGTGGTAGCATGTATCTCTGTAAAGTTCAATGTTGTGTTTAGTCTGTGTGTGATATAGGTATAAATATCACACTAAATCGCGACTCCAGATACTTAAAGAAACCGTAACATTAATAAATTAGTTGATCACAGAAAATGCATCGAATCCAAACCGCTTGGCGCACTATTAAATTGCAAGGCGGTTGCTAATAAAAATTACTATGCCATACGTGCACTACAATATTTCAATTCATATTTATCAAAAATAAATAGTCTACTATCTTAGATCTTATACAAATATATAAAGCTGAAGAATTTGTTTGTTTGTTTGGTTGGTTGAAAGCGCTCATCTCAGGAACTACTGGTCTGATTTGAAAAAATCTCTCAGTGTTAGATAGCCCATTTATCGAGAAAGGCTGTAGGTTATAAAACATCACGCTATGAGCGACGGGAGCGGAGCAGAAGCCTTTAATAACGCGGGTGTAACCGCGGGCATCTTCTAGTGTATGTAACGTAAAAAGTACCTTTCTGGTGTGTGCTGTTACGATATCCCTACTAGGGTGTGTCTAAATGAGAAGCGTGGTTAAATGTTACAATAAAAATTGATTTAATTGCCAATAAATTTTAGACATCATTTAGCAAGCGTTACTTTAATGAAAAAAATTACTATTTATGTGATATTAAGAAAAATTTACACAGGGTCGCGTAGTTCGGCGAGGGGTGGGTTGATGTGGAGAATCCTGCTGCCGATGGTCCAGGAGTCGCAGTTGATGTACTTAGCTCGGAGCTGTAGCCGCCGCAAAGGAAAGCGCGAAGCCAACGCGTCCGCTTTTATAGAGGCTCGCAGTGCGGTGGGGACGGAACATGCAGGCAGCCGGGAGGCGGTGTCCTCTCGACGTCACAGCGACGTCACATGTATCTATAAAATTCTTGCGTTACTGACTGACGTAGTCAAAATTATTGAAGAGAAGCTGGAATTTTGCATGTATGTTCCTTGGGTTGAAATAAGAAAGATTTTCCGAAATTCCCTTGAGATCGGGCAGAAACGATTAAATTAAAATATATATGCGTGCGTAGTTGCGCGCATCGTCTAGTACTCACATAAAGGATTACGGGAGTGGTATGTTACAAACATATTATGGCTAGAAACGGGAGCCTATGACATGTGTTATTCTGTCTTACTGCAAATTTCATCAAAATGGGTTCGGCAGTTTTTACGCTAAATACTAGCAAAGATCTTTACATCCACCAATTTACACCAACTTTCTCATTTATTGGTAGTCAGACAGCCGCATTTGTAGCTACAAGAGCATGTAAATAAAAATGGCTACAGTTAAGAAAACATCTCATATTTCCAGCATCTGTAAGGCGTGGATCGAATGATATACAGAGCGTTTTATCATCTTTCCAATGCTGTAGGATTCCGTATGAGGAGTTAAATCACGGATATAACTCGGTGGCCCGGTAAGAGAGACTGAACACTTGCGTGTTTTAACCGGCCGAGTCGTTGAATATTTGTTACGGTTTCAACACCTTGATAGGCATTATCTTCCAGATAAATTCAAAATCTAAACGATTTAAGTACGATTCTATGTATCTTATTATTTTTCTGGTACTTATCAGGCAGATGTACTAGATCTTTATCTTAGACGTATATTTGATTATTTAAAGTCTCATGGTAATTTACACTATCATTAAGGCGAGGTTGCAGTACTTTTTAAGATTTTTGAACGTCTGAAAGTCCCATGAACTATGATATTTTAAATGAATAAAAATTAAAGTATAAAAGTTGAACATATCTTCTAGTAAATCGTAAAGATAGAAACACGATTTGGAATGATTGGCTCGATAAAAAAAAATGTCAAACATGGCACTAAATCACAATTTTAAACGTGTACTGCTTAGAGATTCCATAATGAATTTATATGAAAGTATTATCAATAGAAACAGCTCTTTATTTTAAAATAAATGGTAAAAGCAGATTTCGTAATTTCGTTATCATTTTTCTCCAAGAAAAAAAATAGTCAAAATGTTGGCATTATATCGCTCGCCGGCCGTTCATCAGTGCCTGTCTAGGCGTGATTGAGAGCGGACGTACGTCGTTGCTCCGCAAAATCCCCCTCCACCCCCGCATGTACGTTTTCGCAAAAGTACAAAGTAATTTGTATTCCAAACTCAATCGTTCAAACCATAGACATACTAGTAAGAAACCGTAGACAGGTTACTGACAAGGTAACATGACGGAGCTTACGAGTGGCACGCATCGCGAAAAGCGTACGTACACTAATATAAATATGTCAAAACGACACACTAAGAATTAGATAAGAAGTGTAAGTGAGATAGCACATCTAATCGCAAGCGCGAAATAGAGATAAACATATACTCTCTGGACCGACGCGCATTGTGACATCATGCTGACCGATTCACAAACAATAATTTGACTCAGATGCGACATGATCACTTTGTCTGTCTTGAGTAAATTCAATTTCGCCTCAAAGTAAATTTGATTAATTCATTTAAGGTAGGGAAATAAAAAGTCGATGTGATTTATTTATAACATTTATTAAAAAAGTACATTTTATTCTTCTCATTTCATTCAATGGAAACCTAAAACAGTACGTTAATATAAAAACTGTGCGCTGCGGACCCACCGTAGCCCTGGCAATACCCCTGGGGGTATGGTGGGTCTTTTAAAGCTTAACCGTACTCCTGGCTGAAATGCCCGTAGTGTGATAGTGTGTAACGTGCTACGTGGACATTAAACAGAACAGTGTTATCTCTTGTATGATAATGCCTTACTACTTACGTTTTGTATTTTTAGACAAGCAAAGACAAGCGCTAGTACGATGATATAGTGCAACAAGGAGATAAATTAGAGAATAAAACTTTCAGGTATTACTGCTAATGGTTATAATGCTTTGTATATTATAGATATGATCTGTGGTACTGTTGAAGACCCGTCATCATCATCATCCTTGCGCTGTCGGATCATTCCCACTAGTTCTATTGAACAGTTCTATGATAGAACTAGTGATACTTTTTTTCCCACTAGTTCTATTAGCACAACTTGATGAGAAGAATAGAACTAATGGGAAACAGTTATAGGAAATTTACCACTAGTTCTATGTATGTTTTACAAGGGTAGTGTCACATCGCGCTCACATATCCGAATAAATATGTATGTATAAAAATGTGTTAAACGAATGAACGTCTTCAAAACAATTGAACGTCTACAAAACAAATTAACGTCTACAATACAAATGAACGTTTAGAAAACAAATGACTACCAGAAAGTGATCAGCTATCGATAGTGATTGCAAAAAACAGGTGCATGCGATTTTCGACCTTATTGACAATTCATAACAAACTTTTTTTTTATTTTTTGTCGCTTTCTAGCAATATTAGGGTAATAAAATTATAAATTCTGACTAATGTCAATAAGGTTGAAAATCGCATGCACCTGTTTTCTGCAATCACTATCGATAGCTGATCACTTTCTGTAAGTCATTTGTTTTGTAGACGTTTATTTGTTTTGTAGGCGTTCATTTGTTTTGTAGACGTTCATTTGTTTTACACATTAAACAAATGAACGTCCACAAAACATATTCATTCGGATATATGAGCGCGATGTCGTGACACTACGGATCATTCCCAGTAGTTCTATTGAATACCCTTGTAAAAACATACATAGAACTAGACTGGGACATTTCCTATTACTTATCCCATTAGTTCTGTTCTCCTCATCAAGTTGTGCTAATAGAATTAGGACAGTTCTATCATAGAATTGTTCAATACTACTACTATACTGGGAATGATCCCTCAAAATAGTAGAACTTGAAATTAACGAACTGAAATTAATAAACTAATTACACAATAATATTATCTGGGAGTACGGAGCTTTGAAAGACCCACCATACCCTCAGGGGTACTGCCAGGGATACGGTGGGTCGGCAGCGAAAACTGTGCAGTACAATCTACTTAGTTGTTTAATACTAACAGGAGAAAAACAAGAACAAGTGAATGGACTTTGATCATCCGTCAATGTTTGTAACTTACGTATGATTTTGTATTTCTATAATAATAATATATTGTGTTGATTCAGCCTCAAATCACTTTTATTACTTGACAAAAACACACATCAGTATTTTATTATTACGTATGTCCCATCTGGATACTTTTTTTTTAGTCTTTGAACACGCAAAATACTGCTTCTCTTTTACACTCGCTAAATGCCATTTTTTTTATTCAATCTATTATTTGTGATACTGAATTTATTATAAATAGTAAATAAAACGTTGTAATATTGTTATACTCATGAATGAGAAGTGATTCCATAACTTTTAGTCATTTTCCTACTATAGTTTGTGCAAAATCTCATTACACACGACGGTATTTTCAAATGTAACGTACACACACGCGAGTAAAAGAGCGAGTGCTTCCGACCGCAGCGCGTACGCGACTAAAACCAAATGAGACATAGAAGCTGATTTTCCACCAGAGTGGCGAGACGAGGCGAGGCGAGGAGAGAATTGAAATTTGTATGGCAAATTTTCAATTCTCTCCCAGCGCATCTTTGGTGGAAACAGTGTGGATTGGCGAGAATATGCGAGGCGTGAATTGAAATATTTGTTTGTGTAAAAATGAACCGTATTGCTTCCGACATAGAGTATAAATTAACTTTGCAACAGAAACACGCTTCTCGCGATAGAAATTGCGTGTGTATTGCAAGACAAACTCAAACAGCACTGTACCTATATCTTTATCTAATGAAGCCTACGGGCGGCGCGGCGGTCACGCGCGAGCTCGCGATGACAGTGCGATTTCAATTCTCTTCTCGCCTAGTCTCGTCTCGCCACTCTGGTGGAAAATCACCTTGAGCCGGTTTTTAATGTGCCACTTTTGAAGTTCGCATAACTCATCTACGGCTTTTTTACGCTGCGCTGTGGCACACGCACACACGAACAACCCCTCCCCCCGCTCACTCGCTGACGCCACTGCCGTGTTTTTGTTTTTGCGGGGGGTGAGGTCGAGCTACGCACTGTACTGCAACCTCGCCTTAACATGATTTTCTTGGTCGATTGGTCTTTGCCTTAGGATTGCCAATGATATTGACATTACGCCGCGGCTGCAACCTTTGTATTGATAGTTCAACTACACAAAGGAATAAAATTTGTACGCACTGGGTTGCACGTTTGCGCACCACATCGTTCTATTTAGTCTTTTATGTTTCTTGTGGATTATCACGGCTACACAGCCAATAAATAAACGTATTTCTTTCTTTTTATGTACGAAATGAAATGTATGCCAAATTGCTACTCGGTGAGAATATCTTTTCTTAAGCGGCCTTTTCTCTTATTTAAAGCATTGGGATACAGTTTCTTACCTGTATCTACTGCCGTCTGCCCACTGCAACCCAAAAGGAGAGCGATATCCTATGTATTAGACCAGTGTCAGTATATTTAAGGGTACTTACTCCTCATAAAGACTGTCAAAGACCTTCATGACAGCGGGTAGCGCCAGTTTAACGCGCTCTCCGGGGCATGTAACAAGTGATAATTAACAATGAGTACGCACATAACTATGGAAAGACAGAGGTGCTCATCGATGGATTTGAACCCCGTGCTCTTTGGATGCCATTCTGTAGGTATCCCTTCTATCATTGAATTTAATTATTCATGTTTTCTGAATGACTGTAGCAACTTCGGATAAAAGTAATGCCTTCAATTCTATGGGCAAAGCCAATCCACACGACACTCCATTGACTTCACACTAAACCTTTGCAGTTCGTAAAAGTCTGGAATGAAATTGAAGTGTCCGTATATTATTTTCGATGTTTTAGCTTACAGTTGTTTCATGTTTGTAAGCGTTGTTTGCAAAAGGCAACTGAAAAAATATCACTGGTCTGTCAGCACAAACCGATTAAACCGAAATACCACAGGATATATTCGTGCGGAATTTATACAGATTTTTGTTCAAAGGGAATTTATTGGACATCTATGGAATGTGTCTTTTTGGTAGTGTGGTATTTCGCTAGCATTTTGTATTTCAGGAATCAGATCGTATGGCTTTGGGGAATATCATTTTCCTTTGGGTTGAAGAGGTCAGATGACATTTGCTTTGTGCAAAAGGTGATACCTATTCTGTTTTTTTTTTCATTAAATAAATTACAACTTTCGTTCTGGGAATAAGTTCTGTGTCGTGGATGACTTTCAAAACTTTCGATCAATGGACACAAAAACACGCAGACTCAAAACAAGAATTTTCACATAAGTTTATTGTATCGTGTGGGAATCGAAGCCCTAATCTGATTCCTGACGCAATGCGACGTGGCAAGGCGTAAAACAATTATGCAATAGGTGTATTCGAAAATTGACACGGTACATAAAAAGTATGTAGTTTACTGTCTTTTTACATATTTACTTGCTTTAGGCCCGTATAATAAATATGAGCAAATAAGAAGCAACTTCTATAGATACTATAGATACTTCATTTTAGTAGTTAGAAGAATATAAGTACGAAAGGGAATTAAAAAAAAAATATTCGTACATTTTCTGAGTAAATAAAATCCGATGTTCATATCAACTCGCAAAGAAACTTTTACCCCGTCATACTCACATAACTTTTGTTCTGCAGTGTGTAAACAGCTTTAAACTTATCTGTTCGGTTGCAGACGGCGTGTGCGCTCACCCTAACCAAGAATCTCTTTTAAATTTCTCTCATATGACTACATAGATGAAACGCTATGAAACATTTTTCGTACAAGTTTAATTTAAGAAATGTATAAAAATTTGTGATATTTGTATTTTTGTCCATGATTTGAGTGGCCCGTGCTTTTTAAACTTTTATTTTGGACTAGAGAATGCCCGCAGCTACGCTCGTACCTTTTTAATTTAACCGTTTCTCGTTCCCGTGGTAATCTCGAGAAGTCAATTCTTAGTGCACCCCAACAGTCTTCAAGGAACATACGTGCTAAATTTCAGTTACCTGCCCCCAATAGTTTCGGCTGTGCGTTGTCTTTCATTGAAATTAAATGAAATGAAATGATTATTTATTTCGTGTAAACTTTTTTAAAGTGCTTACGAAAAGTCAAATTAAAATTGTTCAGTTTATCCATCATTTATATTTTGTGTTGAATTAGAGCAGCTCAATCCCAAGCATATTTATCGCCTATACAGTGTGTTTTATAAACCCCCGTCTGATCTCGAAAGGTCATATTACTGACTTATCAGGCATGCCAGGAAAAATAATAAAAAAAATCTAGGTCATCATAAAACATCAGAATAAATTTCCTTAGCTCAGTGCTAACGAGAAACATTACCCCGAAATTGGCGAAAATTCTGTAAACTAACAACACTCCCCTCAATAGCGGAATCCTTTATGATTCTTAAGGCCCATCCACACGGCACAATTTTACCACTGATCAAATTTTCAATGGAATTGGCTTTGCCCGTCTACACGACACAATCAAATGACGGAATTTCATTCCGTCCACCCAATTGGTTAAAATCTGGTGGTCCGCACACCCGATGAACTTGAGTTGGACGACTGGCGTCTACACGTCACGATTTAATCAAGTGATTTAGTCAAGTTGGACGTAAAATTGTGTCGTGTGGATAGGCCATTAAATTTATTAAAAATTGTCGGCTTTCGCCGCTTACCGTGTCAAAGGGCATGCCGCCTTTTTAAAATAGTGCAATTTTACCGTCAAGCGAGCCGCCGTACACAAAGGGACCGCTCTAGTGATGTTTACGATCAAGAGATAATATCGATTTATTTAATTTTAACATGACATGTTAAAATTAGAATGATAGCCTGCTAGGCTACTAGGCCAATGATAGCCTAGTGATGATACCAACGGATTGCCGTGCAGAGGGTATCGGGTTCGAATCCACGGCGCGCATCAAATACATAATAAGATAATAAGACTTTTCCAAGTTACGTGCGTAATAAATAGTTAATATCCCTGTGTCTCGGAGAGCACGTTAAACCGTCGGAGCAACAGTCATGAAGATCTTTGACAGTCGTCACGCGGAGTCAGTACCCTTAAATAAACTGATTCTAGTCTAAACCATGGAATATTTTTATTTATTAACAGCAAATAAAAACATAAATTTACACAAAGCTGACGTTTTAGGGGTTTAGCTACCGATATTCTATCAGGTAAACAATAACATAAAATATCGATAGAAACAGTACTCCAGTGAATACCATTTGTTACATCTCTAATTATTTACCTATTTGATTTACGAATTAACTATTTGCCTACTTGAACACTCAGTCTTTCGCTAGCTTTCCTTTTGTTTAGACTTCCGCGTGAAATAGTAGATTCGTTAGGTATTTCATATTCAAACCCTGAATACTTTAACATGTTGATGTGCTTAGGTAGGAGTGAATGCAATTATGCAGGTGCTCGTAGAGAGTACGAGGAGCGGTATGCCAGACCACGGGGTCTACCCGTGCCGTCGGAGCGCGCGTTTCAACGGCTTCACCACCGGGTGTACAACACGGGCAGTGCTCGCGATAATTCGAATCGCAATCATGGTGGCAGACCACAAAGTAGCGACGGTGTAGTGGAACAGGTCTTACAATTATTCGCTGAGGATCCCACGCAGAGTACCAGGAGTGCGGCACGTGAACTGGGCACCAGTAACGCGCGAGTGTGGAGGATATTAAAAGAAGACGGACAGCATCCTTTTCACTACCAACGTGTTCACTCACTTATGCCGTCGGACTATGCCCACAGAAGACAATACTGCAACTGGCTACTTGGCAAAGTAGAAGAGGATGCTACGTTCTTGGAGCGCGTGTTATTTACCGACGAATGTTCATTTGTGCGGACGGGTGTTTTCAACTGTCACAATGAACACGTCTGGGCTGTTGAAAATCCACACGCGATGAAAGAAAGCCATTTTCAACATCGTTGGCGCATCAATGTGTGGGCGGGAATCCTCGGCGACCGTATTATTGGTCCGCATTTTTTAAATGAAACCATGAACGGTACCAATTATTTAAGATTTTTGAGGGAAGTTCTAAGTGACGAGTTAGATTCGTTGCCGTTAAGCTTCCACCGCAGCTTGTGGTTCCAGCACGACGGTGCCCCACCTCATTTTTTACGAGCTGTGCGTGAGTATCTTGACGCACAGTTCCCTGGCAAGTGGATTGGACGAAGCGGGCCTATCTTGTGGCCACCAAGATCACCGGACCTAACGCCTTTAGACTTTTATTTGTGGGGACACGTTAAACAAATAGTGTACCAAAAACCGTGTGACACTGAAGAAGAAATGCGTGCGCGTATCGTTTCTGCTTTCCGAAGTTTAAACCCAGGAGTGTTAAGAAGTGTGCGTTCGGATATGGTGCAAAGGTGCCGTAAGTGTCTGGACGTGGGCGGCGGACATGTGGAGAATGATCGTCGCAACTTACAGCAAGTTGATATTTTTATCAATTAAGGTAGGTACCTAGTTACGTAAGATTAAACCAATTAAAAAGTAGGTAGTTATTAATGTAAGTACCGTAGTCATAGCGCGACGATTTTCTCTTAGATGGGTGACCGCGTGTGACATTACATGAAAGCGCTTCCGGGCTTCCGACGGCCCGTAAAGCGGCATCCAAGAATCGTTAGGCCATGTCGTAGGTATTCGAGCAGTTTGAAAACAGTGACACCAGAGTTGGCCACGCACTCGCACGAAACAAACAGAAAACCTTAATACTGTACTTTGTTTTACGGAGTTTTGCCTAAACCGTCGAAGCAAAAGATCAGCTGTTGCATCAAGTGCATAAAATCTGTTTATACCTAAAATAATACTTGGCACGTGTAAAGGACGATGACGCGCGGCGGCGGCTTTTGTCAAAGGAGGCGGTCGGTTGGCCTATGCACTCAAAGGCGCCGCTTTTGCCGTCAAATTTTTATGAACTTTAGGTAGATACCTAGCTAATACGATTTATGAGTCTTTAGTGTTGCCATGGGTAATCTGATATGATATTATTTAAAATTAATTAAATTTACATGGGAAAATTTTATGTTGAATTTCCGTGAAATAATGACAAATATCTCATCATTTTACGCTACTCTACAACCCCTTCATTGATCGGACGGATGGATATGTAACACCCTGTATAATCAGTAATTTTATAATATGCTTTTAAACACAATGTAGTTTTAACAATAATTTTGAATTTATTTATAGATAAATTTCTTATATTAAGAGGGAGCTTATTATAAAAGCGTATACACTGCCCCATAAAACAGCTACTTATTTTGTGGAGGCGGGTGCTATGAATTATAAGATTATTCTTATGTCTAGTATTTACAGTGTGTAGATCACTTTTTTTACTAAATGTGTCAATGTTCTTGTGGACATATAACATATTCTCGTATATATATTGCGAAGCAACAGTTAGAATGCCTATCTCACTGAACTTTTCTCTTAGAGAAACTCGAGGACCGAGGTTGTAAATACCCCTTATTGCTCTTTTCTGCAGAACGAATATTGTGTCAAGGTCTGCAGAATTCCCCCAGAGAAGAATCCCATATGACATAATACTATGAAAGTAGCTGAAATAGACCATTCTAGCTGTTTCTATATCTGTGAGGCGTCTAATTGTCTTAACCGCATAAGCTGCAGAACTAAGTTTGCCCGAAAGTCTTTTTATATGCAGACCCCATTGAAGTTTGGAATCAAGCATAATACCTAGAAATAAGGTTGTCCCGACGGGCTCTATTCTGGTTTCCTTCAGTTGTACATTGGTTTCCATCTGTTTAACATTGGGCATGGAGAATTTTAAGAGTTTAGTTTTCTTATCATTGAGTAATAAATTATTTACATTAAACCAATTTAACAACTTTAGAGAGTGCGTTGTTTACTTCATCAAAATTACTCTGTTGTCTTTTAATATTAAAAATTAAAGAGGTGTCATCCGCGAACAACACAATCTCATGATTGTTCTTTACGTAATAGGGTAAATCGTTGATATAGATCAAAAATATAAATGGTCCGAGTATTGAACCCTGCGGGACGCCCATTTTTAAGGCAGAACCTGGCGATGTCTTATCATTAATCTGAACCTTCTGGATTCTGTTGCCCAAATAAGAAACCAGGAGATTAAGAGCTTTGTTCCTAATGCCATAATGATGTAATTTCCTGACCAGAGTATCATGATGTACACAATCAAAGGCTTTGGACAAGTCGCAAAAAATTCCTAAAGCATCTTGCGACTTCTCCCAAGCTGTAAATATACTTTTGAGTAACTCTACTCCTGCGTCAGTAGTTGAACGACCCCTCGTAAATCCGAACTGTTTCTTGTGAAGAAGATTATGTCTGTTAAAATAACTAAGCAATTGACTAAGTATTAATTTTTCAAAAATTTTACTAAGCATTGGCAATACAGAAATAGGTCGAAAATTATAAAGGTCTGATGTGTCGCCAGATTTAAATAAAGGTATAACTTTACTATATTTCATTAAATCAGGAAATATTCCAGAAGCGACGCAACCATTGAACACTTTTGCAAGATGTGGAGTTATTATGGTAATAATAGATAAAACAGTCTTCACTGACAATCTCCACAAATCCATTGTCTTTTTCATATTTATAGTTTTAAATTGATAAATAACATCTTTAGTAGTCACAACGGTAAATTCAAAGGCTGCACCACATTCTGGCACGCAGTCCCTAAGAAGCATTTCAGCAGACATGGAAGATGAGTCGAGCGACCCTGTAGTTATTATAGGTATATTAGAAAAAAACTTCTCAAATTCTGTCGCTACTTCCAGGTCCTCTGCAACACTCACATTATTGATATTTAATAAGAAGTCACGGCTGCGTGCTTTGGCTCTGCCAGTTTCATTGTTGATGACATTCCAGGTAGCCTTTATAGTGTTTTCTGTTAATTTTATTTTATTTCTCAAATAAATAGATTTTGCTGTACTACAAGCTTGTCTAAATATTTTGGAATATTTTTTTACATAATTAATAAAGTTCTGACTATTATTATAAGTTTTTTCATCATACAGTTCATATAACCTAATCCGGCTTTTATGAATACCTTCAGTTGCCCAATCACTAAACATCAGACGGTCAGTTACATTTAATTTTTTGGATGTAAATACAGTCTGAAATTCGTCATTAATCAAGTCAAAAAAAGAGCTATATAACTGATCCGGATGGTCATGATGAGGCAACCAACGCATTTTTCGAGATAAATTGTCATTAAAAGTTTTAAGTCGATTTTCATTTATTGGTATATATTTAATTATTTTACTCTGGACTTTCGGGCATTTTCTTGGACAACAGATTAACTGCCCACTGTGATCTGACTGAAGCATATTAATCAAAGATTTGTGTAATGGTTTTATATTAGTAAATATATTATCAATACAAGTACCACTTGTGGCAGTCACTCTAGTTGGTTCATAAAAATTATGACATAGATTGTATGACTTAAATAAATTTAAAAATTTGATAGTTGAAGAGCATTTTTCTAATATGTTAACATTAAAATCTCCACAAATAGCAACCGTTTTACGGCAATCACAAACTTTGCTAAGGGCATCCTCCATAATAACTAAAAAACTTTCAAATGGTGCACATGGAGGTTTGTATACACTCATAACAATGAACTGCTCAAACTCAACACATGTGATTTCTACTACTCGCTCAACAGAGAGGCTCACAATGTCAGTCCTTTCTTTAAATTTAAGAAATTTGCTAACTATGATTAACGAGCCACCATGGATAAAGTTTTCTCTACTGAACGAGCTTGCAACCTGGTGGTTATTGAAATTGAATATGAACTGGTGGCTTCTTAGCCAATGTTCTGTAATGCATAAAATATCAATATTGTTACAGTTCATAAACAATTCCAATTCTAACTCCTTACCCATCAACCCTTGTATTTTGATGCACCAGGCTGATACAATTTTTTAAATTATTTTTTGTAGGTAAGGTTGATGGAGTTGTATTTTTGTCACTTAAACTAGGTACAGAATTCAAAGTCTTATTAAATATATTGCCAGAG
The DNA here is from genome assembly GCA_944739405.2 of Euclidia mi. Lineage (NCBI taxonomy): Eukaryota > Metazoa > Arthropoda > Insecta > Lepidoptera > Erebidae > Euclidia > Euclidia mi. The sequence continues at coordinate 73,237,063 of OX123192.2, forward strand.
ATTGACTCTATTGTCTCAGAATTCAATTTAAAGAATTTGGAACGGATTCCAAGCTTATATTGCATGTCAAATTTGACTGCTCAATAAAAGCAGTGTGGTTAGCCAAAACCTTGGCTGTGTTATTAATACAATAAGCTAGTGAGGATGCTATTTGTCTTTTATAAAATTGTGATATATAATAATTATCATATGTCAAATAAAAATTTCTAATTAGAGCATTCGAGTCAATAATGTCAATTAAATTATTATAACATGTCATGGTATGTAATTTGGAATTAATTTTAAATCTATAATCATTTTTAGCTTGTGGTAACAGCTTACTGTAAGGAAAAGCAAGTAACAGAATTTTTTTAACTTTTAAATTCAGTAATTGGTCAAAATATCTCTTTATTAAATTAATATTTGCATTTCCTCTTCTCCCAATAAATATAATTATTGTTGATTCAGGACAGTATGATTTAGATAAAATTGATTGCATTATCTGAGAAAAGCTTGCTCCAGGCATACATAAGTTAGTAATAGTCATACCTGTCCTTTGCCTCAACAATTGGCTCATGTTTCTACCTATCTCATCGCTAAACATTAATAGCTTGTTGGTGTTTGTAATGGGGGGTGAGAAAGAAGTGCCAGAATTACAATAAGAATTAATGGAATTAATGGTGCAATTCACTTATTAACGCAATCATTTAATATACACATTTGCCAAAATGTTAATAATTTATTACTGCCTCCTTGGTCTAGTGGATAGCGTATGCGAATGCTAGGGAGATCTCGGGTTCGATTCCTGGGTCGGGCAAAAGTGTTACTGGATTTTTCCGAATTCTCAGTAGCAGCACGGAGTCTGGTGATGTGCCCGGTAGCGGTAATAGGTTCGCCCCCTATTACGTGGGAACTTCATGGCGAAATGTGGGTGTAATATTTACACATCTGCCTATCCCTTCGGGGATACAGGCATGAGACTTTAAATAAAATAAAAATAAAATTGTTAATTATCGCTTGTCCCGTGCCTCGGAGAGCACGTTAAGCCGTCGCGGTCGGTCCCGGTTGTCATGAAGTATAAACTGCCACTAGTCTAAACCATAGAATATCGCTATCCCTTCGGGTTGCAGAGGTCAGGTCAAACAGGCAGTCGCTCTGTGGAAAAACTAATATTCAGCCAAATCCGGTAAGACTAATAAGCGGACCCCAGATTGAAACTGGGATAACGCTAAGAGGATGATGAGTAAGTATTACTCCGTGTGGAGCTCACTATCACAATATTCAGTGTAACCAAATTAAACAAAAATAGATCTATACATATCCAGATGGACTGCTTCATCATCATCAGCCTACCATAGTCCACTGCTGGATATAGGCCTATTTAATGGCACGCCTTATGGTCGTCGCTGCCCGCCACTTTGCGTATATCATCTCACCACTTAGCCGGAGGGTGTCCTACACTACAATTACTAAGGTTTACACTAGAACACGGCGATTCCAACTGACAGACTGCTTAAAAACGTTTAAATAAATATTTCGATATTACCACGATATTACTCTCTCGGTTACTTGTACATTTATTCAAAACAAAACAAGAAACGGCAATAGCCCAGTGGTGTACGGAGTGCTGAGACGGTGGCCTAGGGTCCGCTAGAATGGCGTGGCTACCGTTCCATTCGCCGCTTTGTTCCAAAGCGCCTCCACCGTCCGTCAAAGGTACGTCATTACACTTTACGTCATAACGGTCCTCACCTGTCAACTGTCTGTGTTACCAATTTAAAATAATACTAACACACTATTACGTGTTAGACACCTAAATCTAGGATTTCACCCGGGTGCTAAACCTGACGTTTCCTCACTAAGAATTAACCAAATCAACCTCCGTAAACATATTTTATCTGTCCAAGTGACACCTTGCTTCGAAATAATTATGTATTATGCAAAACCTGGTGATGAAAAAGAGAAACTGTGAGTTTTATTGCCCGTTTTTTCTCGTGGTCCTACGCTCTTGTTTTGTGAACTTGGCAGTATAATTATGTATTTTATAAAAAATAATAATTATTAAATTTGATTTTCATTACCGCGCACATTGTGATCTAAATTAATAAAGGACTTTGATTTTAAAGCGAAAATAAACAATTTAATTTACACCTAATTTTAATTTTCAAAACTCTTCGTAACAGTCTATTTTCTTTTTTTTACGAACTCACGCCTGTATCCCCGAAGGGAATGGCAGAGGTGTACCCCACATTTCGTCATGAATTTTTTGGTCACACGTAATGGGGGCGAGCCTATTGCCGTCACCGGCCACATTGCCAGACTTCGTGCTGCTACTGAGAATAGGAGAAAACCCAGTAACACTTTTGCCTGATCCGGGAATCAAACCCGGGACTTCTAATCAGCAGTCGCATTCGCTATCCACTGGACCACAGAGGCAGTCTATTTAGTCATTAATTTCTCTTAAATTTAGGTCAGATATTGTTCAATATTTCATAACATATTATAATAAATAACGGCGCTTTAATCACATAAGTATCTTACCTTGATTGTTTTCAACGTTGTTAAAAAGGTTCTTAATTCTAAATGAAGTGCGCGCGGAGTCAAAAGTCAAAATCTTTTATTCAAAATTGGCTGGTAAACAGCTCTGTCTGAACGTTAAATTTTACAATAGACAGTCTCCCAAACATCGAAACATCGGGTAAGAGGCTTTTGAAAGATTTACACGTGTGAGGCGGGGAAATAAATAGTTTATTTAGTAATGTTGTGACACACTTTGTTTTGTCGACTTTTTCTCCACTAGGCTTTATAGTTATATGATAAATGCAAAATGTGTATTTATTATGATCCGATTTCAAAACGGCTGTAACAAGTTTAATGAATAATATAATTGAAATTATTTATAAATTGTCCTTTGAAGAATTTAAAATGGATTACCTACTTAGTAAATATAAATAAATAAAAAAAGGATTTTACTGGTAGGTTATAATTTCTTAAATTAAGGATATAGATTATTTTGTATTTAGGGTATTTATAAATTATTTTGTTCTTTAGTATTATTTTGCCTTTATCCAAGTTTGAATTGATAAATATCTTTCTTTTACTTAAAACAGAAAATTTCTTGGCATTCAAAATAGCATCTTAGCCAGTAGGAAAAATCAATATAATTATATTGATGACGTCAGATAGACAACGCCGTAGTATTCAATTATTTATTTAAACTTATTTTATACATACACTTATTTTATACACAAACGAATTAATAAACAATGAAAGCATCTACCGAAATGTCACCTTTGTCTTATAAAATTTCATTAAGCATTTCATAAATAAACAGTGTAACAGTAATAACAGCCGAATAGATTCAATAATAACGCGCCAATTAAACAAATTACAAAATTGTTTTTATTTCACTGAATGTCCTCGTTAGAATTTCTTCATGTCCGTCTTCTTCAGTATAATTGGCAAGAAAAGTGCTTACCTATAAATCAAAAGTACTTTTTTAATTTGGTTTGACTTTATTTTTGCGTCATTGACTCGACTGTTGTGCTTGACAATCTGATCGGTACGGAATTTTGAATTCTCTAGAAATATTTCTCTTGCAGATCCCTAAGTGAGTCGATGAAGGAGACAATTTACATAGGTGAGCTCTGAGTTTTCAGTTACGTGGTTAGCATCAAATCACATTAACCCTGTGGTCATTTTAAGGACATTTTTCTGGGCGCGGGTCTCTTCTCACTATGAGAAGGGTAAGCCTATAGTCCACCACGCTAGCCTAGTGCGCGTTGGCAGACTTCACATGTCTTTGGAGAACATTATGGAGAACTCTCAGACTTGCAGGTTTCCTGACGATGTTTTCCTTCACCGATAAGCAAGCGATAATTAACAATTTAATACGCACATAACTCTGAAAAGTCATTGGTGCGCGTCGTGGATTCGAACCCGGACCCTCTGCGTAGCAGTCTGTCGGTCTCTCCACTAGGCTATCGCTGCTTATGTATATATTATATAAAATTATAATAAACGTTAGTATGTGTATAAATCGTGAAAGTTTGAAATTATTTCAACACTTTTTTAGTTGAGATCATAGCCATTCATAAGTTCGTTACCTATATACCTAACTTCAATGAATCCTATTTTTACCGATTCGTATATTGCAACAGAAGAAGTGAATTTGTTGTTCCGGAACTTTTTGGTTTTAGCATTAAACGAAACAAAGACTTCAGCCATATTTTTACCGAAAGATTATAATTTCAAAGATTATATAATAATTATATAAAAGCTTGGGTTTTAAACAAAGTATTAAATGATGTACAAAGTGAACGGTCTCCACTTAAAAAAATATTTTAATTAATTATTGTTCTCTGCATGACTATAATTTACATGTAAGTAAATTACAGTCCTAGCACGGTTGACGAAGTGGTTTAAGCGATCAGCACACGCCGCTTGACACTGCGCCGAGTGTTGTGGGTTCGATTCCCACACGAGACAACACTTTGTAAGATCCATAAATTGTTGTTTCATGTCTGGGTGTTCATTGTGCCCGTTAGTTATATGTTTGTAAAGTCCCTCGTGACACGTTTATTCCTAGTATGGGAGTTGTAATTTTTTTTTTAATAAATAAAATAACTATTTTCATATTGAAAAAAAAATAATGCCATTAGATCATACATAGACTATAAGCTAGTGGATATACCAACATACTGCCAAGCAGAGGGTATCGACTTAAAACCCAGTGCACGTACCACTGACTTTTAAATGTCTTATCCGTATTAATATTATCGCTCGCTCCGTGCCTCAGAGAACTCGTTAAGCCGTCGATCCTTGGCTATCATCAAAATCCTTAGCAGTTGTTACGGGGATTCAATATTCTCGAACATATTGATACTAGTCCAAGTCACGGAAAACCGGCATCTCTTTGGCTTGCAGAGGTCAAGCGGCAGTCGCTCTGAGGAAAAGCTAGTATTCTGTCATATTTGGTGAAACTAGAAAGCAGATCCTGGCTTCAAAGCGATAAGTCCTAGATGTAAGCTGGATATATGCACAAATACGATCACACACTGAACACAATGCGGAAAACGCCTTACGATCACTCCCTGAAACAAAAGCAACAGTATAATACAGTTATTTTACGTGAATTTTCTAGCAACAGTATAATACGGTTATTTTACGTGAATTTTCTGTGAAAGGAGAGCATGCATGAGAAATTTGATGGGAGTGAATGAAGCGAGAGAGATATGTCAGGATCGTTGCAAATGGCGTTCCGTAGTCTCTGCCTACCCGTCTGGGACACAGGCGTGAGTCTATGTATGTATGTGTGTATGGATAGTATTACCCTGTCGAGTTAGCCAATTAATTTTGATATAAGTAATTTAGTAATAATATAAATAAATAAATATTTTTTTAAGTAATTTTGATATTAAAAATTTATGTCTAGAATTACCGCAGGCAGGCAGGGATTTTCAAGGTGCGCAGTGGAAGCTGTAATACATCTACCTGACCACGATAGACAAGGATCCAGACACATGCACTGCGTTGCACAGCGAATCACAACCAACATTAATAAAATGGTTCAACTCACGTGATATCTTGATTGGGTCGGTCCTGCAACTAAGTTAGCACACGACTAAATTGGCCAATATAGTGAATGTTATATCTAATACTTAGCTCAGGCTGCAAACGCGACGTTTCAAGACACGATGACACGTGGACGTTGCCACCGGCTTCAACAACTTTCGCAACTGTTCAATATTCACAACTTTATTCTTTATCACAATTTACCGTTGCCAGCACTAGATCAGGTGGCATTCAAGACGGTTTACAGCACGAATTCACTTCGACACCACTATGACTCGCGGAGCACCCATGTGCTTTCAAGGGGCGATAATTCAAGATACGGCTTGGTCAACTTTTTATACCGGATTTTTTCACTGACCGCGGGAAACCAACAAACGTTCGTGAAGCTACCAGGATGTGCTTGTCAAAAGGCGATCAATTTATTTCAATTAGGTACAAGGCACGCGAGAGCGCAAACGGCGTGTTAATTTTTTTCCAGCCGGGAACGGAAGTGACAGTTCAGTGTGACCATTGTCAGAAATTTTCAATAGACTAAACAAAATGTTACTTAATCGATATAATCGATTTGACTTATAATAAAAACTAATTCTATTTCAAACACAAGGCACTACTAAATACAACTGTGCTGACCAGCGTAGTCAACGTAAAATATTTTTCAAGGCCATTAAAGGCCATCCACATAGTCCACACAAATAAAAGTATCTTTAAGAAAATAAATGTCGATAATCAAGTGAAAAATCCAAGTTATTCACATACCAAATATGTTCAATATTAAATTTCGCTGATACAGTGAAAGACAGTATGACTAAGTTTATTGAATGTCAGCGTTAAAAGCAAAGAAATTTATAGTACTTTACATTTGGTAAAGTAAATATTCTATTTTCAGCGTCGGTGATTATTCATTTAAACAATATTTATTTTATACATACTGGTCTTTTCAATTAATCAATTGAAAAAATGTCTTTTATTTTTTATTAATATTGACACAACTGTAGTTTAAAACAAATTCATAACATATTAACGTTCGTTATTTTTTAATGATCGCGATTTTTTTGCCGTGCATTCAAAATTCTTTAATCACGTTGTTCGATTGTGTAAAGTTTACCACAACGCTCAATAGATGGCGTTATACCGAGTTTCTGAATCGCGATGTTAAGATTCTCCGAGGCAACTATATAAGGGTCCGAACAATTAAATTTTTTAACTCGCATCAAACGGTTGTTTCATTTATTAGCCAAGCATACCGTACCAGAGCAGCCGACGTTCAACCATTTTTTGGCCCTTCGGAGTCGGACGGGGTTATTGTGTAACAACAATATTCCTCCTCTCAGTTGTTCGTTCCGTTGGCTCTTTGTTTATCCTGTTACCCCGCTGGTAACAGTGTACGGTTCAAAGTTCGACATGAATTATCCTTGAGTATACAAGTGTGCGAGGCGCTGTTAAGCGCTATAAAGCGACATTCATCGCTAATTCGCTACTTGGAGTTGTGACAAGAATTGGCAGGGGGCGCTGCAAGTGCCTTTGAGTTCGAGCCTGCGATACGAGAGGGCGCCACTGGGCATCCTATAACTGCGTGCGTTTGGAGCTTGTGACGTCAAGGGACGTGACGTAACATATCGGCAGTGAGAGGTTTGGTCAAGCAAAACTGTAAGTAGTGAACAATTAGTAACTTTGAATTAGCAGTGGTAATATCATCAACTTAGAAAATTTGCAAGTGTCTTGTATTTAGTGAACTTTAGTAAAGTAGAATCATTTGGGACTTGTAAAATTTAGTGTTAAATTAATTGTAGCTTATACAGTAATTTAGACTTAGAATAATTAAGTAAATTTGGTTCAGACGGGGAATCCATGCCCGATTTTGCCCCGAAGTACAAAGTAGTTAAAAGACTTGTAAAATTTTCGGTTTTTGTCATAGACTTGTAATTTTAGCAACTTAGTCGGTAGTGTAATAATCTGTAACTTAGATATCGCACCTTTAGAATTGAAGTGGCTTAACTAAAAAATTTAGGAAAATGAGTTTAATACACCGAACGATTTGTAAACACGTATTCTATCGGTTTATTAAAATTAAACCGACGCTTTTGGGCCGGAAAAGGACAAACGTACTATTTCTGTCTCTTTTAAATCACGCCATACCCGCGCGTCCCTTAGTATTAAAGAACCCGTTTCAGTGTTGCGACGATAGTGCTAAACGTTGTGGGTCGCGCGAGCGCTCCGTAAGCGACGTAAACCGTATTCCGCCGTTTTAATTCTAAACTTATGGTAAGTTATTTGATCAGTATTTAATTTTGTAATGACATTTTATTGGTTTAGGGCGTTTCAATACTAAATAAGATAATATTGTGGTGACGTATTTGTACTGCCGTCATTTTTTTATTAAACATTGCATGAATTGTGGAGCCGAATTTTATATTATAGCATTACGTTACTAACAGATTTTGTGACTACGGAGACTTAAACGTAAATATGTTTATTCTTTAATTAATTCTACCCCGCTTTGTGAGTTTATAATTATATTGTCTTTTTATTTCAGATCAAGTTAGAGGTTAAAAGAAGAGCAGATCACATTTTTCAATTATTGAATATCCGTAATGAAAATACTAGCCTTGGTTGGCAACCTGTCTAGGAGAAGGAAAACGCCGAAATTTAACCAAACGTTCGGGGGTTGGGTCTCGTTAGCCTTGGTTGGCAACCTGTCTAGGAGAAGGAAAACTTTGAAATTAAACCAACTTTAAGGGAGCATACGAGACACAAACCGTGTGAACCGCCTCGTGCCGATAGCGAGGGATTTGTGGCAATAGGGCAAGATCGTAAACAGAGTAAAGGGCTCTGCGGGGGGGGGGGGACAGTCTAGATCCCTAAATCTCGTGGGAACGCTATGGGAACAAAAACTACTTCTCCATATGGCGGCAACGCCGTTTGTCGTTCCCCGCGAGGGCGGAAAGCGGCCTACGGAAAGCCGTTTTGCAACGTTGAATGTTGGAGGAGGGATGGACGGTAAATTGGATGAAGTATATTAGATGATGGATGATAGACAGATTGTTCTGTGTGTGAATGAAACAAAAAGGAAGGGTTGTGACACTACCAAGTACGGTGCATACACGGCGTATTGGTCTGGGGTAGACAGTACCACCAGAGCCTGCAAGGGAGTTGATATGATACTGTCTGCGCGAATGAATGAGTGCGTAAAAGAGTTTGAATGTGTAATGCTAGGCTAATATGGATAAGAATGAAAATAGAACCTACTCGTGTCCTTAGAGGTTTACGCCCCGGTCAATATAGTAAAGGGCATGTGACAACAAGAACAAGACGAAAGGCAGGAGTTTTAGGAGAGTTTAAGAGAGATTTTGAGGAACTGTAAGGATAACGAAAGACTAATCTTGTTAGGCGATTTCAATGGATGGGTGGGAGATAGCGAGATGGGTTTGAAAGGGTTTTAGGTGAATTCGGTGGTGAGAGCGTGAATGAAAATGGCAAAGTACTGCTCGAGGTTTGTTTGCAGTGGAGCCTTTGTGTGACAAGCACCATGTTTGATCACAAAAGGGCTACATATGTGTACACGTGAGGCGAAAAATGTTAGAAGAAGTATGATTGATTTTGTAATAGTAGATGACCAATTGAGAAAGAATGTGATAAATACGAGGTGTACTGGGGGATTGGCATCCATACAGACCACTTTTTGGTGTTAAGCCGGATAAGTGGGCTCTTTAATCGATGGCGACACCGAAAATACAATCAAGAGAGTCTTGGAAAGAATAAAAGTTGAAAACCTACAAGAGAAAGATGTGAAAGATGAATATAAACGAAGATTGATAGCAAGATTTGAGAGGTTCGATTGCATCAATGATATGGAAGAATTATAGCAGCAGAAATATGTAGTGTGATCAAGAGAAAGAAAAAAGGAATGACTATGAATACATGGTGGGACAAGGATTTGCAATCACCAGTGTCAGAGAAGAAGAAAGCTTGGTTAGATTGGTTGGCTGCTAGAGCAAATGAAAGAATGGGAAAAGCAACGAGTGAGGACATAGATAAAGCTAGAAAAGAGTTTTTTAGATAAAAAAAATTGTGAAAGAGATGGTTAAACAGAAGAAAGAGGAAAGAAATATGATTTTTTTCGAAGAAGAACACACTCTTCGGAATACACATCGATCAGAGACTTGAATGGGAAGATACTGAATGGTTTATCGTGCGTGATGAAGAGATGGAAAGAGTATTTTGAAGGATTATTTGAAAGAACTGCGATAGAGACACTCACTACTGAAATGTATGGTAATGACAGCAATGGTGAAAGCGATATTGACATGGATGAGATTTTGAAGGCACTGGGAAGTATGGAATTAGCTAAGGCTGCAGGATATGATAAGATTACAGTCAAAATGCTGAAGGCTGGACAGACACTATCAAAAGCTTATTGTAATAAAAAAGAGCTGGCAGAAATAAAAAAAAAGATTTTAATTACCCTATAGGAACTAAAGTAATTCCTAGTACATACGCCTGGTTTCATGACATGGTTTTGTAATTTGTTACTACCTATTATTCTATCTATTCTGTTATTTATTGTTATATATAGTTATTTATTTTGTAATAAGTATTAGTTAGGCTAAAATATATAATATTTTTTAGTAAAGATGATTACCTAATGTTGGTAGGTGTTGATTGTGGTGAGTGTGTAATGATGATGATGCAAAATATCAAAATAAACGATTATGAAAGCATGATATGTTTTTCACTTTCCTTTAATTTAGCAAATTAGCAACAATTAAACTAGCATATTACTCAATTAGGCATATTGCATAAAACAGAACTTTAGAAATTAATCGCCTCTTTTTTAAATGGTCTGTTTTTTATTGGTGTTCTTTAGAAATAAATAGATTTAAAGTAAAATAAGCCAAAAACAAATTAATAATTTTCGGTAAATAAGTGACACATTTTTTTAAATAATTAATTAACCATATATTTAATTAATTATAGCTATAATTTAGCAAATAATCTTTAAAACAATTCCTACTCTAAGGTTTAAAAGTAAAATGATGACATCAAATTGGTTACTGCAAGTATTATAATCCTATAACTAAAAAACGACCAATTCTTCGAATACATTTTTGGCGTTTACCAAAAAATACGAATTTCGAATTAGGTCAGTACAATTCTAAAGGTGCGATATTTGAGCTTGTACTTTGGTGAATTAATTTAGTTGAAACTTGTGTACATTCGTAAAAAATATTTACAATGAAATCATTAATTAAATTACAAATTAATAACAAAGCAATAATTGAAAAGGCTAGAATTAATTATAAAAAATCACCCAAAGATCGTATAACACAAACATATTTACAAACTAGATTAGAATCATTGGAAGAACAGTGGAAACAATTTGTAAAAACACACAGAAATATTATAGAGAAAGCGACAGATATTGATTTAAATAACGAGTACTTTTCAAGTGAAGTATATGACAATACCGAGGAGTTATACATATTATATAAATCAGAACTCAAGGAACAAATGAATGTAAACACAAATATTAACATAACTTCTAATCAACAAGAAAAAACATCGACAAATGTAAGATTACCAAAAATCAGTCTACCCACATTATCTGGTTTGTATACTGAGTGGACCACTTTTAGAGATTTGTTTTTGTCTCTTATACATAATAATGTGTCTTTGGACGATGTACAACGTCTTCATTATTTAAAATCACATTTGTCAGGAGAAGCAGCTCAATTACTGCGACATACACCAGTCACAGCCGCTAACTATAGTGAATCTTGGTCTATTTTATGTAAGCGGTATGATAATAAGAAATTTTTATCTAACAGTATGTTAAAACGTTTTGTCAAACAACCAGTTATTGTAAGGGAGTCTTCAACTTCTATTAAAAATCTTTTAGACACAACAGTCGATTGTTTGCATGGTTTGAGTACCTTAGGCATTGATGTAGATTCTTGGGATACAATTGTAATATTTTTAGTGAGTGAAAAATTAGATAACGAATCTCGAAAGTTGTGGGAATCTAAAATTAGTGTTGATGATAATTTACCTACATTTGTTGAATTTAAAACATTACTTGAATCGAGATTTCGTGCTTTAGAATATTTAAGCCCTAAGCCCAGTAGCCAACCCAAGAATAAAAGTCAACATTCTAATGTAAAGACTTTTCATGTTGCTTCTTTATCCTGTACTTTGTGTTCTGGAGACCATAAATTGCGCAATTGCAAGCAGTTTGCAAAGCAAGATTGTGATGCACGTCGCGACTTTGTTCGAGCCAATAAGTTATGTTTTAATTGTTTAGGAAAAAATCACGCCGTATATTCTTGCCGTCAGCCCACCAAATGCCATCTTTGCAAAAAGAGACACCACACACTACTTCATCCAAAACCAACCGTCGAGGCCACTGAACCACTAGATGGTTCAGCGGACAGGAATGTTGTGGTAGCCGCGGCCGCCGCTTCTTCCAATCAATGCGAGTCAACCAACACCATTTGTTGTTTTGCAGATGTACACAACCAAGGTTTGCTTGCCACAGCCTTGGTCGATATCGAGTCAAGAACTGGTACTGCCATTGTTCTAAGAGCTCTAATGGATCAGGGCTCTCAGGTATCCTTTATCTCGGAGGCCGCAGTACAGTTACTCGGTTTGCGTAAAACACCTGCTCACACCGACATTCTACGACTAGGCGATGATGAGGGGGTTTTGATGCCTTCTAATTGGATAGTAAGGTTTAGATTACAGTCACGCCTAGATCCCACATTCAGTTTGTATGTCGATGCCTATGTGCTGAACAGACTCACATCACGACTTCCTGAAAGGAAGATCGTCAATGTATTGCCGTCAATCTCATCCTTGGAACTTGCAGATCCGTCTTTCGCTACCCCAGGTAAAATAGATCTCCTGCTGGGTACTCGCGTGGTCGGTGAAGTTCTAATGGACGGTTTGGTCAAGGGCCCGCCTGGAACTCCAGTTGCCCAAAGGACCAAGTTAGGGTGGATCTTGTCTGGTGAGATCCACACATCGCTCAGGACTCAACCAGTATGTTGCAATGCAAGCGTGGACGTCAACGGGCTCTTGAGAAAATTTTGGGAGTTGGAGTCTGAGTCTTCTCCTCATCGGGTAATCTTGACTGAGGAGGAGCAGAAGTGTGAGGACTTATACTCCAAGACTACCACAAGAGATGCAACAGGACGATACATCGTCCAGTTGCCGTTCAAGACTGATCGTCCTAGTTGTGTTTATGGGAGATCCGAGGATATTGCTCGTAAGCGCTTCAACATGCTGGAAAGGAAGTTGTCAAGCAATCCTGAGCTAAGAAGGCAGTACACTGAGGTTATCCAGGAGTATGTTAGATTAGGACATGCTGAGGTTGTTCCCCAAGCAGATTTAAATAACGATGCCTTTTATTTACCGCATCACGCCGTAGTACGCGAGGATAAAAGTACTACTAAGGTTCGGGTCGTCTTCAATGCCTCTTGTTCGGGATACAACGGGGTATCGTTGAATGACGATTTGATGGTTGGCCCAACCTTACAACCTGATTTACGTCATATCATTATGAGATGGCGCTGCCATCCCATTACCTTAGTCGCTGACGTCATCAAGATGTACCGGCAGGTTAGAGTAGCTGACGACAGCGTAGACTTCCAACGAATTTTGTGGCGTGACAACCCAAATGCAGAGTTACAACATCTACGTTTGTTACGTGTCACCTTTGGTGTTTCTTCGGCTCCCTATTTGGCGGTACGTACTTTGCAACAACTGGCACGCGACGAAGGTAAAGGTTATCCTCTAGTTGCAGACCGAATCCTGAAGGATTTTTTCGTCGATGACTTTTTGTCCGGTTGCGAATCTGTAGCTGAAGGAGAACAGATATATCATCAGCTGAATGACATATTAGCACGCGGAGGTTTCCAGCTTCAGAAGTGGTCCAGTAACAACAAAGAGTTATTAAGTAAAATACAATGTGATACAAAGACAACACATAATTCAGTGGATTTCAAATTTGATAACATCATGAAAATATTAGGCTTAACTTGGAATAGAGATAGAGACGAATTTTATTATACTGTCCACCTTCCTCCACTGGAATCTCCCGTGACTAAGCGAAGGGTGATATCTGACATTGCCCGCTTATTCGACCCACTGGGCTGGCTCGCCCCAGCAATAATTACAGCTAAGATATTTATTCAACGTCTGTGGCTTTCGGGTATCGATTGGGACGATGCATTGCCAGATAACCTATTGACAGACTGGCTCAGCTACAGGAGTGAACTCAACAGTATAGTCGGTTTTCGTCTGCCTAGATGGATTCACACAAGCAAAAACGACTAGCATCTCGAACTGCAAGGCTTTTGCGATGCCTCTAATGAAGCATATGCTGCAGTTGTCTATACTCGGTCCATAGATTCCAACGGTCAAGTTTTCGTCAGTCTCGTGGCATCAAAAACCAAGGTGGCCCCCGTCAGACAGGTATCCATACCTCGTCTTGAGTTATGCGGCGCGGTGCTGCTATCAAAACTTCTGCGTGAAGTTTCCGTCACCTTGGGGATTGACAGGAATAATATACATGCCTGGACTGACTCATCAGTGGTCCTCGCTTGGTTGGGGAGCCACCCCAGTCGTTGGAAAACTTTTGTTGGCAACCGAGTTGCCGAAATTCACACCAGTATGGACAGCGAACAATGGTCGCATGTTGAATCCAGGGACAATCCCGCTGATTGTGCCTCCCGTGGAGTAAATCCTTCAATGTGTGCAGATCTTGAGTTATGGCTGCAGGGACCTAGTTGGCTTAGAAACAACATTATTGATTATAATAGATCAAAAATCAATCAAACTAACCTAGAAGAAAGAAAATCAAATACTGTGTGCAATGTAACAATAAATAGTAAAGAAGAGGATAACATATTCACAAAATTTTCATCTTTAAGAAGGTTAACCAGAGTAACTGCTTATTGCAGAAGGTTTCTAAAATCAAAAAACAAATTAAATCAGTATAAATCTTACAATAATTGTTTAACATTTTCAGAAATTAATCAAGGTCTTTTAACATGCATCAAAATGTGTCAAAATGAATACTTTTCTAGTGAAATAGATAGCATAAAGAAAATAGGCAAGGTCGATAAAAAGGGCAAACTTGTGCAACTGAATCCCTATCTGGACGAAGATCAGATTATGAGAGTTGGCGGCAGATTACACAGGGCTCAGATTGAAGATACCATGAAGCACCCTGTTATACTTCCAAACAAGTCGCACTTTACGAACCTCATAATCACTGATGCTCATGAACGCACTCTGCATGGCGGGCCACAATTGGTCCTTAACTTTTTGAGATCCAAGTACTGGATTCTCAATGCGAAGAGTGTAGTTCGGCAATACGTGCGCAAGTGCGTAACTTGTATTCGCTACTCAGCTCGAGTTGTACCACCGTTAATGGGGCAGTTGCCGTCAGCTAGGGTCAATGCTAGCCGGCCTTTCTCAAAGAGTGGAGTGGACTACGCAGGTCCTATTAGTGTCAGGCCCACAAGAGGGCGCGGTTATCACTCCACAAAAGGCTACATTTGTCTATTTGTCTGCATGGCTACCCGTGCTATACATTTGGAGGTTGTCAGCGATATGACTTCGCAAGCGTTCATAGCAGCTTTCAAACGTTTCACAGCCAGACGAGGCCATTGTGAGGAACTGTGGAGTGATAACGGCACCACCTTCGTCGGAGCCAACAACGAGTTGAAGGCTTTGTTTACTCAAGAAAGGTCGGGCGTAGCATCAGACATAGCGGATTGGCTGGCAACTAACGGCACAAATTGGCACTTCATTCCACCCCACTCTCCAAATTTTGGAGGGCTTTGGGAAGCTGGAGTGAAGTCCACAAAACATCACCTCAGAAGAGTGGTAGGGGTCAGTACGCTTACATTCGAGGAGCTGACTACCGTTCTCGCCCAGATAGAGGCGTGTCTTAATTCGAGACCCATCTCTACATTTAGTGGTAGTCCCGAAGATCCATACCCATTGACACCAGGCCATTTTTTGATTGGGGAACCATTACTGCTTCCTCCTCCACAACGCTCGATAGATGGCGTTGTACCGAGTTTCTGAATCGCGATGTTAAGATTCTCCGAGGCAACTATATAAGGGTCCGAACAATTAAATTTTTTAACTCGCATCAAACGGTTGTTTCATTTATTAGCCAAGCATACCGTACCAGAGCAGCTGACGTTCAACCACACGTTAACTAAGTAATTTAAAGTAAATATACTTTTTTATTCTACTCTTAGTCGATCGAATCGATCGAAACACCGGTATATCAAGAGGTGTTTGAAATGATACTAAAATAAATTTAATGCTCAAATATTGTATTGCTGTCACAACCAAACTTAATTGGTTAAATTCATTAACATACATATAATAAGCTTATTATATTTAAACAAGCTACTATTAGTTTTACTATAAAACTTATAGTTATTAGATTAAATACATGGATCCTGTAAATAAATATAATATACTTAATCCTCAAAACTGGATTGCGGAAAATGTATTAAAATTCCATCGCTATTTAAATAAAAGTCTTGTTCTACACGCACCTACAAATATTTTGGCACACATTTTCTTCGTATACAAAAGTAAACCGTGTCAAAATCTATTACGTAGTTAATAACGAATACAACAAACCAATAGCAATTTTGAGAGATTTACTCTGTATAACTGACAAAAATATCCAATCTACCGTAATTTAATTCAACATGATTCTAAACCCAGACTAGCAATAAACTAAACAAAATTCTTACTCCATTTGCGGTTGGATAAGACCTACATAAATAGGAGAAAAATCGTAATGTAAGGGTCTTAGGTCAAAGATATCGGGGTTACAAGCCCATTTTGTACTATAAGTTACTATTAATAATTTTCAGGACATATATTTTTGGGACTTGAGAGCTTCAGAGCTTAGTTGGAGTTTATATTTGGAGAATATCGGTACAAGAAAGCTATAATTTGACAGGGTAATAACAGATTTTTATTAACCCTGGAGTCGTCGCGTGGATTACATATATTATGAAGTAATCCACCTATATAGAATCGATAATTTCTCAAAATCGGTTAGCGCCAGCTAAATAAGCCGCTAGATACTTTCAAATGAATATTTAGGCAACTAGCTCAGTGCAATGCCAGCGCAGGTCACGCCCTGTGGTCGCTCATAGGAGCTCAGAGAATGGCGTGGACTACAATTGTAATCCGCGCGACCGATTCCGTAAGTATTTTTTCCATCTTCAATGTTATAAAATGTTGTATATTTGTATCTATAATTGACTAAATTGCTATAATTAGACTATATTTATTAACATTTGTTATTATAACATAGGTTTACTTATATTTTAGTATAAATATAGAGGATAAGTGCCAAGCTGCACAGATGAAAGAAAAGAAGCATGGATTGGTGAATTTTGTAGCGCAAACGAAAAATGGATCGATTTGACCCGGATAAAGCTACTGGCTCATAAGAGAATCGAAGAAAATCATTACCAAACATCCCAACAATCAAGATTTAAGACTTTTTTGGCATTGTGTATCATGAAACTCAAGCAACTACTTCAATATCGAGCAACGTAGTGCGTCATTTACAGGACTGTGAAGAAGCCACAGTATAAGCATCAGAAAAATGTGTACCGAGTGCAACAAGTTTACATGTGGGCATCATTTGAAGATTATGTGTCTATCCTGTGCAGAAAATCGAATTTAGTAGTTAGTTTTTCATACATATATTATGTGTGACCTCAATTTGAGAAAATAATGTCTTATTTATGCTTAATTAGAAACGATTTTTGTTTTAGTTAATTATTTTGTAATTTAAAGAGTTGTGATTAGGTTTTGCTACTAAAATGTTAGAATAAAAACCACTACTGATAGCATTTTTATAAAAATAATAAAGAGTTGTCTCGAAATATAGCTTTTATATCAATTTTAAAACGGACTACGTATGTAATCCGCGCGACGACTTACGTTACTTCTAGATGCGCAACTACTGCAGGGTTAAATAAATGTGATTTCAAATTGAATTGCAACAATGTATCCAAAGATCCCGATCTAAACTAATTGTATGCCAAAATACGATTCTACCGTTTGGTGTGAAAACAGCATATGCATACAAATACATACATTTGTAATATTACTCTGGAAAGCTCTCTCTCCTGAAATTAGGATGGCCACTACTCGAGACACATTCAAGTTCAAGGTGCGTCAGTTATATCTTGGATTGTCGGAAGCTTGTCAGTAGCAGCACTCACTTATTACCTATTAGCAGTTTTCATTTATACAATATTTATTTTTATGTAGAAATTATATATATATATACACATAAATAATATATTTATTAGTATGTATGTGGTATGTATATAAAGGGCGTTTATATTCGTAAATATGTATTACCTTGTGTAATATTCTATTGTTATATTAAGTTTTCTTGTTTTAGTCTCTAAAACACACCTGCTACTACCATCTCTGCATCACCCTACGGTTGACTGGTAGAAAATGCCTTTGGCATTAAGTCCGCCTTGTGCAAATTGTATTGCAAGCAGTTTAATGAATAAATAAATAATATTATTAGAGATAATCAATTGCAACTTGTCCTCCTACATCAAAATCTGTTCTTGTGTAAACTATGCTAATTAGTTTTGGAGAATTATCATCAATTCAAAAATAAATACTTTCTAAAAGATTACGGGTGACCATTGATTACTATGTACAATAATAATATGTAATCTGTGTATCGCACTCAGAGATGATTCTGAGTGCGATGATGCGGAAAGCTCCAAGACAAAATTAAACGTATAGTGGATATTTGAAAACTTAAGCGTGTGCGCAAACACATGGCAAAACAAGTACGTTAAAAGGTACCTATCGATTATTAGTTATTAATGTCAGGTGCACTACCTCGTAGTTTTGGTTTCAACTAATAGAATATGTTAGGTGCTAGACTAAATAGCAGCAACAGTGTGTTAGCCTAAGATTAAATACACCATGAGACATCTTAGATTTCATTATATTTTGCCATTTTTCCTTTATTTTCACCACAAAAGCATGTGAATAAAATAAGAACAACAATGTAACTTTTGCAGCTAAAATGTAACATTTCATGAAACGAAATGTTACTTACGGATTAAGGCCCTGGCAACACTGGTTGTCAGTTGGCGCGCTGCGTGTGAGTGCAACGGACGTGAAAGGTGTGTATGGGTGCACTAGACCCCGTAGCGAGTAAATTATTTTTTAGTTTCGAAGCTGTTTTTTGTTTGTTCAACGATGATTGATCTTGCATTGTTATTTGTCCTAAATAGCTTACTTATAGTAGTATAAAAAAATTAAAAGTTTTGCATAAAATAAATAATATCAGAAATTACAGCAGTTAGTCTGAATCTTATGATAAAAAAGTAACATAATTCCTTGCATTTTTGTAGACAAAATAGGATTAAGAAAAAACAATAAATATAAGTATTTCATTCATCACTATCTTTCTTTATTTACATGTAAACCTAGTACAAAAGTAAACGTTCATTTTATTAAGTAGTTTTGAAATAAATAATGAATATTAAACTGGGTCCAGTGAACCCCATAGCGAGTATTAACGTTACAAATTAGGGCGCGAGTCCTTAAGTGTTAATTATTGTTCTCTGCATTACCAATTACATGTGAGTAAATTATAGTCCTAGCACAGTGTTTCGTGTCTGGGTGTTCATTGTGCCCTTTGGTTATATGTTTGTAAAGTCCCTCGTGACACGTTTATTCCTAGTATGGGAGTTGTAATTTTTGACGTGACAACGTCTTATAAATTGGTTTGCCGGGTGACACTTCAAGAAACTGCGTTACGCTCCGCTCACGTTATGCGCTCACAATGAGTGCGAGTGAGAGGCACGCGTCCCGCCTAAGAGCGAGAGAGACAGAAATAAAAAGTGAAAGGCACGCGTCTTTCATCCTTCTTCCTACTATACGAATTAATATTTACATTAAAATTATTTTACCACTCAAAGTCGTTGTCACGTAAAACTTTCGCCCGTATACCGACTTTACAGGCAACCAATTTTTTTTTAAATAAATAAAATAACTATTTTCATATTGAAAAAAAAATAATGCCATTAGATCATACATAGACTATAAGCTAGTGGATATACCAACATACTGCCAAGCAGAGGGTATCGACTTAAAACCCAGTGCACGTACCACTGACTTTTAAATGTCTTATCCGTATTAATATTATCGCTCGCTCCGTGCCTCAGAGAACTCGTTAAGCCGTCGATCCTTGGCTATCATCAAAATCCTTAGCAGTTGTTACGGGGATTCAATATTCTCGAACATATTGATACTAGTCCAAGTCACGGAAAACCGGCATCTCTTTGGCTTGCAGAGGTCAAGCGGCAGTCGCTCTGAGGAAAAGCTAGTATTCTGTCATATTTGGTGAAACTAGAAAGCAGATCCTGGCTTCAAAGCGATAAGTCCTAGATGTAAGCTGGATATATGCACAAATACGATCACACACTGAACACAATGCGGAAAACGCCTTACGATCACTCCCTGAAACAAAAGCAACAGTATAATACAGTTATTTTACGTGAATTTTCTAGCAACAGTATAATACGGTTATTTTACGTGAATTTTCTGTGAAAGGAGAGCATGCATGAGAAATTTGATGGGAGTGAATGAAGCGAGAGAGATATGTCAGGATCGTTGCAAATGGCGTTCCGAAGTCTCAGCCTACCCGTCTGGGACACAGGCGTGAGTCTATGTATGTATGTGTGTATGGATAGTATTACCCTGTCGAGTTAGCCAATTAATTTTGATATAAGTAATTTAGTAATAATATAAATAAATAAATATTTTTTTAAGTAATTTTGATATTAAAAATTTATGTCTAGAATTACCGCAGGCAGGCAGGGATTTTCAAGGTGCGCAGTGGAAGCTGTAATACATCTACCTGACCACGATAGACAAGGATCCAGACACATGCACTGCGTTGCACAGCGAATCACAACCAACATTATTAAAATGGTTCAACTCACGTGATATCTTGATTGGGTCGGTCCTGCAACTAAGTTAGCACACGACTAAATTGGCCAATATAGTGAATGTTATATCTAATACTTAGCTCAGGCTGCAAACGCGACGTTTCAAGACACGATGACACGTGGACGTTGCCACCGGCTTCAACAACTTTCGCAACTGTTCAATATTCACAACTTTATTCTTTATCACAATTTACCGTTGCCAGCACTAGATCAGGTGGCATTCAAGACGGTTTACAGCACGAATTCACTTCGACACCACTATGACTCGCGGAGCACCCATGTGCTTTCAAGGGGCGATAATTCAAGATACGGCTTGGTCAACTTTTTATACCGGATTTTTTCACTGACCGCGGGAAACCAACAAACGTTCGTGAAGCTACCAGGATGTGCTTTTCAAAAGGCGATCAATTTATTTCAATTAGGTACAAGGCACGCGAGAGCGCAAACGGCGTGTTAATTTTTTTCCAGCCGGGAACGGAAGTGACAGTTCAGTGTGACCATTGTCAGAAATTTTCAATAGACTAAACAAAATGTTACTTAATCGATATAATCGATTTGACTTATAATAAAAACTAATTCTATTTCAAACACAAGGCACTACTAAATACAACTGTGCTGACCAGCGTAGTCAACGTAAAATATTTTTCAAGGCCATTAAAGGCCATCCACATAGTCCACACAAATAAAAGTATCTTTAAGAAAATAAATGTCGATAATCAAGTGAAAAATCCAAGTTATTCACATACCAAATATGTTCAATATTAAATTTCGCTGATACAGTGAAAGACAGTATGACTAAGTTTATTGAATGTCAGCGTTAAAAGCAAAGAAATTTATAGTACTTTACATTTGGTAAAGTAAATATTCTATTTTCAGCGTCGGTGATTATTCATTTAAACAATATTTATTTTATACATATTGGTCTTTTCAATTAATCAATTGAAAAAATGTCTTTTATTTTTTATTAATATTGACACAACTGTAGTTTAAAACAAATTCATAACATATTAACGTTCGTTAGTTTTTAATGATCGCGATTTTTTTGCCGTGCATTCAAAATCCTTTAATCACGTTAACTAAGTAATTTAAAGTAAATATACTTTTTTATTCTACTCTTAGTCGATCGAATCGATCGAAACACCGGTATATCAAGAGGTGTTTGAAATGATACTAAAATAAATTTAATGCTCAAATATTGTATTGCTGTCACAACCAAACTTAAGTGGTTAAATTCATTAACATACATATAATCAGCTTATTATATTTAAACAAGCTACTATTAGTTTTACTATAAAACTTATAGTTATTAGATTAAATACATGGATCCTGTAAATAAATATAATATACTTAATCCTCAAAACTGGATTGCGGAAAATGTATTAAAATTCCATCGCTATTTAAATACAAGTCTTGTTCTACACGCACCTACAAATATTTTGGCACACATTTTCTTCGTAAACAAAAGTAAACCGTGTCAAAATCTATTACGTAGTTAATAACGAATACAACAAACCAATAGCAATTTTGAGAGATTTACTCTGTATAACTTACAAAAATATCCAATCTACCGTAATTTAATTCAACATGATTCTAAACCCAGACTAGCAATAAACTAAACGAAATTCTTACTCCATTTGCGGTTGGATAAGACCTACATAAATAGGAGAAAAATCGTAATGTAAGGGTCTTAGGTCAAAGATATCGGGGTTACAAGCCCATTTTGTACTATAAGTAACTATTAATAATTTTCAGGACATATATTTTTGGGACTTGAGAGCTTCAGAGCTTAGTTGGAGTTTATATTTGGAGAATATCGGTACAAGAAAGCTATAATTTGACAGGGTAATAACAGATTTTTATTAACCCTGGAGTCGTCGCGTGGATTACATATATTATGAAGTAATCCACCTATATAGAATCGATAATTTCTCAAAATCGGTTAGCGCCAGCTAAATAAGCCGCTAGATACTTTCAAATGAATATTTAGGCAACTAGCTCAGTGCAATGCCAGCGCAGGTCACGCCCTGTGGTCGCTCATAGGAGCTCAGAGAATGGCGTGGACTACAATTGTAATCCGCGCGACCGATTCCGTAAGTATTTTTTCCATCTTCAATGTTATAAAATGTTGTATATTTGTATCTATAATTGACTAAATTGCTATAATTAGACTATATTTATTAACATTTGTTATTATAACATAGGTTTACTTATATTTTAGTATAAATATAGAGGATAAGTGCCAAGCTGCACAGATGAAAGAAAAGAAGCATGAATCCTACCACATACACATTAAAAAAGGCAGCGATAGCCGAGTGGAGATACCAACAGACAGCCATGCAGAGGGTATCAGGTTCGAATCCACGGCGCGCACCAATGAATTATTATTTATCGCTTGTCCCGTGACTCGGAGAGCACGTTAAGCCGTCGGTCCCGGTTGTCATGAGGATCTTTGACAGTCGTTACAGGGCGTCAGTACCTTCTAAATAAACTGACACTAGTCTAAACCATGGGATATCGCTATCCCTTCGGGTTGTGGAAGTCAGACAGGCAGTCGCTCTGTGGAAAAGCTAATATTAAGCCAAATCCGGTTAAACTAGTAAGCGGACCCCATATTGAAACTGGAATAACGCTAAGAGGATGATGATACACATTAAACCATCTAGTCCCAAACTAAGCAGAACTTGTACAGCTATAGTAACCATTTATAGTAGACAATTAATAAACATAATTACACACTTTATTGTAAATAGGAACATAAATATATTATACAAATTAACACTCACACCAAGACAAACATACATATTAACGCACACAAATGTTTGACTTGAGCGGGAATCGAACCCGCTACCTTCGGCGTGGCAATCGTTTAACACCACTTAAATACAGGTCTAATAATATCACTAATCCAAGTTACCACTGATAGGTACCATACCTCACTAAATACAATTTATTTATTATAGAAGCGGCTTAGTATCAAATCTCAGGGCATCGGACTGTACGCGAGATGTCTGAGTAAATATTACCAATATTGGTTTGACTAGCAGCCGTCTTTCTTTATTAACTTTTACGAAAGGAAAACTGAGATGATTACAGTAGGGTTAAGGATAGATATTAACCTTGTTATTGGTTGTATTCTGGCGTATTTTGCGCGATATTATAATGTTACCTGCTACTTATAAAAAGGGTGTTTTTGTGGCTGGTATATTTGAGTATTTGATTGTTGCAAATGTTGTGGTCACTTAATTGTATAGTTTTACTACATGCCGCCTGCGAATCTAGCCTATGTATATTGAGGTATAAGCTATAATAGGGCAAAGTTTGAACAGAATTCATTTTGTTGTTTTAGCGTAAAAGAAGGATAAATGTCGAGTTTACCCTTCTGATTTAATTTTTCTAGACCTTTTCTGCTGAAGCCTACTACCTATATAAGTACGTAGTAGTATATAATAGGTAGTAGGCGTTTTAAAAGACTTATACCTACCTATCCAAAAGTGTTGTAGCATGTATCTCTGTAAAGTTCAATGTTGTGTTTAGTCTGTGTGTGATATAAATACCACACTAAATCGCGACTCCAGATACTTAAAGAAACCGTTGCATTAATAATTGGTTGATCACAGAAAATGCATCGAATCCAAACCGCTGGGTGCACTATTAAATTGCAAGGCGGTTGCTAATAAAAATCACTATAACATACATGCACTATAATATTTCAATTCATATTCATCAAAAATAAATAGTCTACTATATTATATCTTATCGTATACACTAATATATAAAGCTGAAAGATTGTTTATTTGGTTGCACGTGCTAATCTCAGGAACTACTGGTCTGATTTGAAAAATGCTTTCAGTGTAAGATAGACCATTTATCAAGGAAGGCTATAGGAAACACCACGCTATGAGCGACGGGAGTGGAGCAGTAGCCTTTTAATAACGCGGGTGTAACCGCCGGCATCCTCTAGTGTATCTATAAAATTCTTGCGTTACTGACTGACGTAGTCAAAATTATTGAGCACAAGAAGCTGGAATTTTGCATGTATGTTCCTTGGGTTGAAATAAGAAAGATTTTCCGAAATTCCTTTGAGATCGGGCAGAAACGATTAAATTAAAATATACAGGATGATTTGTAATTGCTCGTAATCCCTTCGGGAATTGGTCCGGGAATCGGTGATTCTATGGCCAAAATGGAGTATTTTTACCCCCTACATATGGGAGTCCAAAATTCACCATTTTGGAATAAAACGGTTTTTAAGATTTTTTGAGAAAATTCCAAATTTTTGTTATAAACATCTTCTAAAAAATATTTTGACTATTTTTGGTGGCAAATTGGGTCTTATTTAATGGACAATTAAATGACCCATCTTTTAAAATAAAATATACCTACTAACTCAACGTGGAATTTGTAAATAGAGCAAACAAACACACAAAAATGTTCGAATAAAATAAAATTACGTGCAAACATGGAACTCAAGACCCTATGCATTTCCCTAGGTTGGTCTTCCTACTAGTAAATCCCTGCTGATTGCAGAGCTTAAGAATAAATACAGGAAAAAATATTCTGCCCAGTGAGTCATCCAGAAGCACTTTTTTGAACAAAAGCGGCTATTACTCAAAATTCACACCAATTGGCTACGACTATTATACCTTTTTGGATAGCAGGTAATACCAAAAAGTTATTTCAAAACTTTACATAACATGACACATATTATTTTTTTCAAAGAAATGCGTTTTTGTGGCGTCATTTTATGACGCCACAAAAAAAGGGGATTATGAAGGGAATACGAGCAATGACAAATCATCCTGTATATGCGTGCGTAGTTACACGCATCGTCTAGTACTCACATAAAGGATTACGGGAGTGGTATATTACAAACATATTATGGCTAGAAACGTTAGCCTATGACATGTGTTAATCTGTGTTATTGCAAATTTCATCAAAATGGGTTCGGCAGATTTTACGCCAAAGACTAGCTAACATCTTTACATCCATCAATTTACACCAACTTTCACATTTATTGGTATTGAGACAGTCGCATTTGCAGCTACAAGAGCATGTAAATAAAAAGGGCTACAGTTAAGAAAACATCTCATATTTCCAGCATCTGTAAGGCGTAGACCGAATGATATATAGAGCGTTTTATCATCCTTCCAATGCTGTAGGATTCCGTATGAGGAGTTAAATCACGGATATCACTCGGTGGGCTGGTAAGAGAGCCTGTACACTTGCGTGTTTGAACCGGCCGAATCGTTAAATATTGTTTACGGTTTTAACACCTAGACAGGCATTATTTTCTAGATAAATTCAAAATCTAGACGATTTTCGTACAATTCTATCTACCTTATTATTTATTTGGTTATCTAGTTATCAGGGAGATGCAATTGAACATTATCTTAGACGTATATTTGAGTATTTAAAGTCTCATGGTAATTTACACTATCATTAACATGATTTTCTTGGTTGAATATTGATGAATTAAATAGGTCTTAGCCTTGATATTGATGATATTGACATTACGCCTCTGCAACCTTTGTACTGATAGTTCAACTTCACAAAGGAATAAAATTTGTACGCACTGGGATGCACTTTGGTGCACCCATGGCTTTATTTAGTCTTTTACGTTTGTTGTGGATTACCACGACTACACAGCCAAAAAATAAACGTATTTCTTTTTTTTTTATCGACAAAATGTTGGGATATCTTTTTGTGAGAATATCTTTTTTTAAGCGGCCTGTTCTCTTATTTAAAGCATAGGGATACAGTTTCTTACCTGTATCTACTGCCGTCTGCCCACTGCGAAAGGAGAGCGATATCCTATGTCTTAGACCAGTGTCAGTATATTTAAGGGTACTTACTCCCCATAAAGACTGTCAAAGACCTTCATGACAGTGGGTAGCGCCAGTTTAACGTGCTCTCCGGGGCATGTAACAAGTGATAAATAACAATGAGTACGCACATAACTATGGAAAAACGGAGATGCGCATCGATGGATTTGAACCCCGTGCTCCTTGGATGCCATTCTGTAGGTATCCCTTCTATCATTGAATTTTATTATTAATGTTTTCTGAATGCCTGTTGCAACTTCGGATAAAAGTAATGCCTTCAATTCTATGGGCAAAGCCAATCCACACGACACTCCATTGACTTCACACTAAACCTTTGCAGTTCGTAAAAGTCTGGAATGAAATTGAAGTGTCCGTATATTATTTTCGATGTTGTAGCTTACAGTTGTTTCATGTTTGTAAGCGTTGTTTGCAAAAGGCAACTGAAAAAATATCACTGGTCTGTCAGCACAAACCGATTAAACCGAAATACCACAGGATATATTCGTGCGGAATATATACAGATTTTTGTTCAAAGGGAATTTATTGGACATCTATGGAATGTGTGGTCTGTCTTTTTGGTAGTGTGGTATTTCGCTAGCATTTTAGCCGGTAATTGTATTTCAGGAATCAGATGGTATGGCGTTGGGGAATATCGTTTTCCTTTGGGTTGAAGAGGTCAGATGACATTCGCTTTGTGCAAAAGCTGATACCTATTCTGTTTTTTTTAATAAAAAAAATACAACTTCCGTTCTGGGAATATGTTCTGTGTCGTGGATGACTTTCGAAACTTTAGATCAATGGACACAAAAACACGCAGACTCAAAACAAGAATTTTTACATAAGTTCATTTTCTCGTGTAGGAATCGAAGCACTATCCTAAAGCCTGATATCCTATTCCTGACGCAATGCGACGCGGCAAGGCGTTAAACAATTATGCCATAGGTGTATTCGAAAATTGACACGGTACATAAAAAGTATGTAGTTCAGTGTCTTTTTACATATTTTCTTGTTTTAGGCCAGTATAATAAATATTAGCAAATAAAAAGCAACTTCGAATAGATACTTTATTTTAATAGTTAGAATATAGAATTTAAATACGAAAGAGAATTAAAAATATACTCGTATATTTTCTGAGTAAATAAAATCCGATGTTCATATGAACTCGCAAAGAAACTTTTACCCCGTCATACTCACATGACTTTTGTTCTGCAGTGTGTAAACAGCTTTAATCTTATCTGTCCGGTCGCAGACGGCGTGTGCACTCACCCTAACCAAGAATCTCTCTTAAATTTCTCTCATATGACTACACCGATGAAACGCTATGAAACATTTTTCGTACAAGTTTAATTTAAGAAATGTATAATGATATTTGTAATTTTGTCCATGATTGGCTGTGCGTTGTCTTTCATTCACTCATTAACGCAATAATTTAATATACACATTTGCCAAAATATTAATAATTTATTACTGCCTCCGTGGTCCAGTGGATAGCGTATGCGACTGCTGATCGGAGATCCCGGGTCCGATTCCTGGGTCGGGCAAAACTGTTACTGGATTTTTCCGAATTCTCAGTAGCAGCACGGAGTCTGGTGATGTGCCCGGTAACGGCAATAGGGTCGCCCCCTATTTACGTGGGAACTAAAAATTCATGGGGAAATGTGGGTGTAATATTTACACCTCTGCCTACCCCTTCAGGGATACAGGCATGAGACTGTAAATAAAATAAAAGTAAAATTGTTAATTATCGCTTGTCCCGTGCCTCGGAGAGCACGTTAAGCCGTCGGTCCCGGTTGTCATGAAGATCTTTGACAGTCGTTACAGGGCGTCAGTACCTTCTAAATAAACTGACACTAGTCTAAACCATGGAATATCGCTATCCCTTCGGGTTGCGGAGGTTAGACAGGCAGTCTCTCCGTGGAAAAGCTAATATTCAGCCAAATCCGGTTAGACTAGAAAGCGGACCCCAGACTGAAATTGGGATAACGCTAGAGGATGATGAGTAAGTATTACTCCGTGTGAAGCTCACTATCACAATATTCAGTTCAACCAAATTAAACAAAAACAGACATACATATCCAGATGGACTGCTATCATCATCAGCCTGCCATAGTCCACTGCTGGATATAGGCCTCTTTAATGGCACGCCATTGAGCTCGATTTTCGGCTCTTCGTGTCCAGCCGGTGCCCGCCACTTTGCGTATATCGTCACTCCACCTAGCTGGAGGGTGTCCTACACTACAATTGCTAAGGTTTACACTAGAACATTTATTAAGGTTTACACAACCATTACAAACAAGACGGAAACGGGCAACACTGGAAACGTCAGACGTAAAATTACGTAGCTCCGTAATTTTTAAAAGTTTTATTGAATATTTAATGCTTATATCTCATTATTGTTGTTAAATAGAAAGTAAATAGTAAAGTAAAGTGTGAAAGACATTCAGTTTGGTGTTTGAAACCTCGATACAAACAGTTTTTGGCGGACAGATCTACTACCAGCTGTCAACGGACGGATTTGAAATCATCTTTAAACCCGGGGAGTATTTTACTTATTAACTTACACTCCTCATCACACATTTACTCGGCTCACACAAACGTGAGCTTCGTCCATCACACACTGGCACAGTTTCTGTCTCCTTTTGCTTGACAAAAACGTGGAAGCAAAATTGAAGACTGAACAAACGCCCCATACAAACACCTACTACACTTACACTTCACATTTATTTAAGTGTTTATATCTTGAACAAGGCCCATATATATAATATCTTCAGAATTTAATATAAAAATTGGTATAAATTAGTAAATTAATTGTCAAGATTATATTTTCTTTTTTCTACCTACATATTTTGCCTAATTAATAAAAAATTGAATAGCACCTTTAATTTCTCTCCTTTAAATAATATTTTCCCTTTCTGTTGTTTATCTACTGTCCTTCTAGCTATAATATAATTAATTTTTATATATATTTATTTACTTATTATCTATAAACTTCTACTCATTGCTGTTTTATCTCTTCTCTAACATCTTGATTATTTTTCTGTCCATAGGTGTTTGGCATATCCTTGGCTATGAGCCATTCCACAATGAGTACTATGATGACCAGGAAGGCCACAGCGAAGGATCTAGAAAACAAGCTGAGAGTAACCTTGGTGGAATTAAAGAAGTGCCAGTAGGAGAATAATCATCTACTGAGGGAGCGTGCAGACTGTGAAGAGGACATCAGGATTGTCAACGATAGGGTTTCCAACCTGAAGGCTCAACTCGCAGAACTCCATATCGAGTATATGGACACACTGGCCCAACGAGATAGGTTACAGGAAGAAATCCATTTATTGACCGCTAGCAATGATGACCATTCATGGTCTATGAGTCGCATTAGGGAACTAGAATGCTGTTTAGAACAATCATTCACTAAGATTAAATCACTAGAACAAACTGTAGAGATATTAAACAGTAATAAAACTCAGAACCTTTACTCAGAGGTTGTAGGTAATAGATGAGGCTTAGATTTAAAACAATTAAAAATAAACATGAATTGTCTGAAACGGCATAGAAAGTATAATAAATTAAATAAACATATAAGGAAACTCATTCTTAGTCTAAAGCAATATAGGAAAACTAAGATAACATCTCAGCAGTATAAATGTTTAGTTTCTGAGCGTTCAGATTTGTTAATGGAGTTAGACAAATACAATGCAGAGTTGATTAATGGCAAAATGTTATATGACAAACATACTAGGGATCTTAAAAGTCAAATTAGTTCCTTACAATCTCAAATAAGTAGAATGAACACGCAATATGAAAATGAGGTTCAGTAGTATATTAGGAAATATGATGAGATTGCACAAGTGGGGAGACAAAATTTAGAATATGTAAAGGCTTTAACAAATACTAATAGTTGTTTGAATATCATAAAACCAACTTTACCCACTTGTGAGTCCCAGATTATTTGCGATAGTGATAAAAGTACCTGTTCAGAGAATAATAGAACAGGTAAGTCTTCTTTAGGTAAGAATTCTGGCACAAATAAAGTTTATATATTCTCAGATAGGCTTGGTGTAGGTTTAGGTAGTTTAATAAATTGTGAGCTGACACAACACAATACTATCAATTATTGTTATCCAGGGTCTTCGTTTACATATCTAATTAATACATTAAATACAACAATATTTGATAGGCAGTCTACAATAATTATCACATATGGTGATAGCCCAACGGTGACTAAAAAGGATATATTTAATTTGACAGAAGTTATGTTATCGCTTCATAGCAAATTTGAATGCAAATTTATAACTCTTGCTTTGCCTTATTCTTATAGCTTAAATGAAACAATGAATAGTTATATTCATGAACTCAACTTGTGCTTATTACAATTTGACATGGCAATATAAAGATTTTATTTTATTATTTGACATTAATAAATATATTAGTAATTTTACATTGACCAAAGATACTATGTATCTGCCACTATTTTATAGAAGACAAGTTGCTAAATTATTAGCATTTAATTTACAAAATGACACAGGTACATGTAGGGTATCCAAGAATTTAGCTTCTGTAAATAGTTCCTATCTTAATAATTCTTCTATTGAATATACTGACACAAGTTCTTTAAACTTAAGACTAGGACAAAGGGTAGACAAATTCAACTGAATGTAGCACATCAAAACATACAAGGTCTATCTGGCAAGGATTTAGAATTAAGTTTATATTTAGAAAATCACAGTGTACAAGTTATGTGTATTACAGAACACTGGCTAAAAGAGTACCAAATTAAATTCTTAAATAACTCGCAATACACGGTACACAGTGCCTTCTCTAGGAAACACGCTATTCATGGTGGATCCTTGATTATTGTTTCAAATAGCTTAACATGTAAAGAACGGAAAGACATAGCAAGTTTGTCTATAGAACGCACCGTGGAACTGTCATGTGTAGAACTTGAGCAGCATATTATCATATGTGTATATCGTCCACCGTTAAGTAACTTTTGTTTGTTTGAATTAGTTATTGAAGATGCAATTACTAAAATTAGGAGCAATAAGAAAGGTATTATAGTTTGTGGTGATTTTAATGTAAATAATCTTGATCATTCAGTAATGACTAGTAGATTTTTAAATCTATTTAAATCATTTAATTTAAAAAATTTGTTCCTTGAACCAACTAGGATTACAGCAACATCATCCACCTGTCTTGACAATATATTTAGTAACTGTACAGTTTCGAATAAATTAGTTAGTTCTGAATTAACTTCGGATCTTTGTGGTCAATTAGCAAGGTTTCCGTATTATAGTGATAGCATCATACAGAAAGTGTTAGTTAGGCCATTACCTAGGCATAATTTAATGAATTCCGGAATAAAATTTTGATTGGAATGAATGCTATGAGTTCTGATGTAATGGAGATTGATTCGCCAAATGAAAATTTCAATAATTTATTTAATGTAGTCAACAAGGAATTTCAGAATACTTTTAGGACTAAGGGGAAAGTAGTTAAAGAATCTCGAGCTTTTAGTGAGTGGGCTACTGCAGGTATTTACAAAAGCAGAGCAAAGATGTACGAGTTGTACGGTATGAAGAGATATAATTCTGATTCGAACTTCACTGAGTATGTTAGGAATTATTCCAAGATATTTAAAAGAGTGTGCAATACAGCTAAGGCATTATTCGTTAGGAACAAAATTGAACAATCCTCGAATAAAATTAAGGCAACCTGGCAAGCTATTAATGAAGCAACAGGTAAGACAACATTAAGAGGTAATAGTTTTAGTTTATTTGATAGTGACAGATTAATTCATAATGACAAAGAAGTCGCACACACATTTAATAAATTCTTTGCTAGCATACCGATTACTACTACTAGAGAATTAAAATCATCAGCTATAGTCGCAGAAAACCTATTAGAATCTAGTGTAGGAAAATGTGATGTATTATTTAAGTTCCATTGTATTAATTCTACCGACATTATAAGTACTTTTCAATCTCTAGAGTCTAAGAATACAGGTGATCTCTGGGGCATTTCTGTTAAGGTTTTGAAAAGTATAATTGATGTAGTAGCCCCTTATTTAAGCAACTTATTTAATAAGTGTATTGAATCAGGTGTTTTTCCCGATCTTATGAAACACAGTAGGATAATACCTCTTTTCAAATCCGGCAGTAAGACTGATCCTAGTAATTATAGGCCAATATCGATACTACCTGCCTTTAGTAAGATTTTTGAAAAGATCATACTCAAGCAATTACTTAGACATTTTAATCTAAACAGCCTCCTTCATAGTGAGCAATATGGATTTACCAAGGGTCACTCGACAACAGATGCAGGAGTAGCGTTACTTAAACACATATTCAGTGCATGGGAGATTGCCCAAAATGCTATTGGTGTGTTTTGCGACCTTTCGAAAGCATTCGATTGTGTCTGCCATGAAACGCTCTTATGCAAACTTAGACATTACGGCGTACAGACTAAAGCATTGGAAGTCATTAAGTCATACTTAAGTGACAGAATCCAATGTGTTAAAATAAACGGCTCAAAATCCAGTGGCTTACCTGTTGATTTAGGAGTGCCGCAAGGCAGCATCCTAGGGCCTTTCTTGTTTCTTGTTTACATAAACGATTTACCTTTTTACTTGAAAAACATTTGTGACGTTGTACTGTTTGCTGACGATACTTCTTTGATATTCAAAGTAGATAGAAATAAGGAACATTTTAACGAAATAAACAGTGCGCTCATTCAAGGAACTAAATGGTTTAATGTAAACAATCTACTGAACGCCAAAAAAACAAAATGTATTAAGTTTGCTGTGCCAAATGTCAGAAACCTTGGTCCTAGTATAGCTCTAAATGACGATGTTCTCGAAACATCTGAATCTACATTATTTCTAGGAATAACACTTGATTCGAAATTACAGTGGGGTGCGCACGTTACATATCTCTCAGGGAAACTTAGCTCAGCTGCTTATGCCATTAAGAAGGTTCGTAGGTTGACTGATGTCGATACGGCTAGATTGGTTTATTTTAGCTATTTTCATAGTGTTATGTCATATGGCATATTATTATGGGGTAGGGCCGCTGACATCGAAAATATTTTTATATTACAAAAACGGGCAGTTAGGGCCATTTACCAGTTAAAGACAAGTGTCTCACTTAAAGAAAAATTTAAAAATATTGGTATTCTTACTGTAGCATCACAATATATTTATGCCAGTGTTATGCATGTACGACGACATATAAATTCTTACAAAATGAATAGTGACATTCACAATATCAATACTAGGAACAGGCACAAATTATGTGTACCATATTTCCGTTTACACATAACGCATAGCTCTTTTATTGGGCTTAGTATAAGATTTTATAATAAAATACCAAGTAATATTTTAGACTTGCCTTTAAGGTCGTTTCAGACAATTGTTAAAAATAATCTTTTACTAAAGGCATATTATGGTTTAAATGAGTATCTTGACGACAAGTACGCTTGGAAATAAATATTATTTTATTAGGTCAATTTCTTTTTATTATTAGGTCAATAGGCAGTTTTATAGTGTATACTACATTTGCATTCTTGTTCTACTCTTTTTATTATAATTTATCGGATTTGTAAGGTGAGGGTAACTCGTGGTCATGAACTGCTAACTAATAGATTGTAAATTGCTGCAGGTTCATATACCATTACTTTTCGGAACATACTGTTCCACCATAGATCAGAACAGTCATGTTCGCGAGTTGCTTACATCAAAAGACGTAAGTGGATGCTCCTGTTTCACCATATTCACTTTGGGAGGCTTACTTAATGAACATAATTTATTGCTTGAGTATGATATCAATAACTATTAACTTTTGCAATCGTAGATAACTCGCAATGTGAAACAGTTGCAGCTCCTTACAAATAAAACATGTAAAAGAATTATACTGGCAGTTAAAAAGAGTGGCCACAAGTTTTATTGCCCGTTCTTTCTCGTGGTTCTACCTATTGCATTGCGAACGTGGCAGTAAATGTAAATGTAGAATCATCTAGTAATTAACTTTAATCTTTGACGTTCATAAGCGTCACTTTGTGACCTAATTGAATAAATGATTTTGAGTTTGAGTTTGAACATGGCAATTCCAACTGACTGACTGCTTAAAACGTTTAAATAAATATTTCGATATTACTCTCTCGGTTACTTGTACATTTATTCAAAACAAAACAAGAAACGGCAGTAGCCCAGTTGTGTACGGACTGCTGAGACGGTGGCTTCGGGTTCGATCGCCAGGTACCCCGGGCACACACCTCTGAATTTTTGAAGTTATGTGTGTATATATATATAATTAATCCGTTACTTACTGACCGACTGTTAACGCACAACTGAAACTACTAGGCGCAAGAAGCTGAAAGGAGAAAGGAGAATGCCGGAACCTGTACCAATTGCTTTAAAAAAAATTATATACCGTAAATACTTTGACACATTTTGAATGCCATTACTAAATTATGAATCATTATTAAATCAATCCGCGTTTACGAAATATTATAAAAAAGTAGAACTTAGATCAACAACTTCCGAATGCATACATAGCCAGCACAAAAAAATATCGATGCCGAGCGACAAAAATCGAGTGTAATATTCTCAACTTCTCAACATTCACGATTGCTTACACGATTAAATGATTTTGGATTCAATAGAAGCCACTATGATAGTGAATTAAAAAAACTGTGTTCTGTGTGATTTTATTAAATACATACATACATACATATCGTCACGCCTTTTATCCCCGAAGGGGTAGGCAGAGGTGTATTTCTACACCCACTTTTCGCCAGATATACCTTAGTCCCACGTAATAAGGGGCGAGCCTATTGCCGCACCGGGCACATTTCCAGACTCCGTGCTGCTACTGAGAATTTCGTGACAGAAAAACCCAATAACACTGCCCGGCCCAGGAATCGAACCCGAGACCTCCCGATCCCACGCGCACATTTATGCCGCGAGACCAACGAGGCAGTCGTATAGGGTTTGATGTCGAGTTTTGCGTCTCTACGCAAAGATGGTATTTGTATCGTGTTATCCCTTAGTCGCCTCTTACGACACCCACGGGAAGATAGGGGTTGGTGACACTTGTATTCTATGCCGTCAACCACACGGCTTTTTTTTATTAAATAGAAACACATATTTCGCTACTTAACTTCATTATAGTCTTTGGTTGAGCAATTTATTCATTAATCGATTGTTTTTTAGGTGATATCGATTTTAGATATAATTGAATTGAGATAGCAACACTTGCAGGGTAACATTTGATAACTTGAACAACTGTCAAAAGTGTCAAATGTGAAATGTCAACCACACACAACGTCGCCTACGCATCGATCGTGTTTGTTTGTGTTATTATTTTGTTTTTATCCGTTGAGTTGAGGTTTGTTCCTCTGGGCCGAAACTACGTTTCTTTTAACTTGTAACATCATTCACTTAATGAAATTACTATAAACAATTAGAAACCAAGAACAAATTCCTTCCTTTGCATTATTTATGGCGGATTTTTTAAAAATATGGTTATGTGAAAATCTCAGAACTGCGGATTCGAAAACAAAAACGCTTCATGCCTACGGTAATATTAAACAATAAGCTGGCTAAAAAAATTCATTTCATGAAAAAGCAAACGGTACAGGCTTCCATACAAAAACCGGCATTCTCCTTTGGCATTTGTGTTCCTAGTGGACCGTAACGGTGCGATCAGAAGGGATTTCCCAAAGTAGATAACTTTATGGGATCCTAAAGAAACGGTTAAATTAGAAAAATGTGTGAGCGTAGCTGCGGGCATCCTCCAATTTGAGATATAAATTATCCTTCTCAAATTATAAATCTCTTTAAACACCTCTCTTTAAACATTCAAGAAATTCCGAGCAAGTAATTAGAGACTAATCAACAACCGAACGACGAAATAATTCTTCAATCGATACGGTCCTCACCTGGCAACTGTCTGTGTTACCAATTTAAAATTAAACTAACACACTACTACCTGTTAGACACGCCATCTAGGATTTCACGCGGGTGCTAAACCTGACGTTTCCTCACTAAGAATTAACCAAATCAACCTCCGTAAACGTATTTTATCTGTCCAACTTCGACATAATTATGTATGATGCAAAACCTGGTGATGAAAAAGAGAAACCGTGAGTTTTATTGCCCGTTTTTTCTCGTGGTCGTACGCTCTTGTTTTGTGAAGTTGGCATTATAATTATGTATTTTATAAAAAATAATAATTATTAAATTTGATTTTCACTACCGCGCACATTGTGATCTAAATGAATAAAGGACTTCGATTTTGAAGCGAAAATAAACAATTTAATTTACACCTAATTTTAATTTTCAAAACTCTTTGTAACAGTCTATTTTCTTTTTTTTATGGACTCACACCTGTATTCCCGAAGAGAATGGCAGAGGTGTACCCCACATTTCGTCATGAATTTTTAGGTCACACGTAATGGGGGCGAGCCTATTGCCGTTACCGGGCACACTGTCAGACTCCGTGCTGCTACTGAGAATAGAGGAAAATCCAGTAACACTTTTGCCTGATCCGGGAATCGAACCCGGGACCTCTAATCAGCAGTCTCATACGCTATCCACTGGACCACAGGGGCAGTCTATTTAGTCATTAATTTCTCTTAAATATAGGTCAGATATGTATTGTTCAATATTTCATAACATATTATAATAAATAACGGCGCTTTAATCACATAAGTATCTTATCTTGATTGTTTTAAACGATGTTTAAAAGGTTCTTAATTCTTAATGAAGTGCGCGCGGAACATCGGGTAAGAGGCTTTTGAAAGAAAATTTACACGTGTGAGGCGGGGAAATAAATATTTTATTTAGTAATGCTGTGACACACTTTGTTTTGTCGACATTTTCTCCACTAGGCTTTCTAGTTATATGATAAATGCAAAATGTGCATTTATTATGATCCGATTTCAAAACGACTAACGTAACAAGTTTAATGAATAATATAATTGAAAATAGCCCTTTGAAGAATTTAAAATGGATTACTTAGTAAATATTAATTAATCAAAAAATGATTTTTACTGGTAGGGTATCATTTCATAGATTATTTTGTATTTGGGGTATTTATAAATTATTTTGTTCTTTCGTATTATTTTGCCTTTATCAAAGTTTGAATTGATGAATATTGAAAAGAAAATATCTTTCTTTTACTTAAAACAGATAATTTCTTGTGATTCTAACCTTTAACGTCACGGGCGGGGTCTAAGCAGACCCCACGCGCTGTTTTTAACAGTTTTTTTTTTAATTTACGGGTTACGATCGCGCGTTTTCGGCTTATCTCAGTGCGACGCAAGGCCTTTCGGGGAGTGGACGTACGGCGCTCTTCTGCTAAGCTAAGTTACATTTTTGCCTACGTGGGGATACCTGCAGACCCCACCCGTGATTCAACGTAGTTACTTTTTCACTTTGATTTTGTTTTTATTTGTTTCTGTTTCAGAATTGGTATTGTATAAATGAAAAAATCAGTCGCCAACTAACCGAAAATCAAATTGCACAAATAATATAAGATTTTAGTGAGTCTGAAAGTGAAGGCATAGGAGATACACCTCAGGAGAACATTTTGCCGGCCTAGTTCAGATGAAGCTGGTCCTAGTTCCCCAAAAATGAAGTGAAGATGCTATTATTGTCCCAGATCCAAGGATTAAAAAAGTACCATTGTCTGTAAATCTTGCAAGAAAACTATTTGCAAGCCTCATTTTTTTTTTTTTTTACCGCTTACTCGTGAACATGCCACATAATTTATTTAAGTTATTATCATTACATTATTATTATTTTATACGTAACTAAGTCTTAAAATACTATACAAAGAAATATATACAGAACACACAAAAAAATATATACAGAAAAATAAAAAATTTTAGAGCGCGTCATGAAATTCATCCACATCGCCGTCAACTGGCAGCGTGCCCAGAACGCTGGCAGCGTTGCCACGTTGTATGGCGATACTTACCTTCTGGGCCAAATACAACCCAGCCTTCTGGTCACGCGAGGCGTCGACAAGTCTCTTTGCGATGTCTCTAAAAAGAGACTTGTCGACGCCTCGCGTGTCTACCCAAAGAATAAACTTTAAGGTAATTTTAGGGTAGTACTTTTCAAGAATTGTTTGTTACTTACGCCAGAGTTTTTGATATATTTCTTATTACTGTTCGCTTCAATTTAATTTCAGACATTTTGATGTATGGAGATCTGCCATTGTCATTTGATTAATTGATTTAAGGTAAGGAAATAAAAAGTCGATGTTTATTATTTATAACATTTATTAAAAAAGTACATTTTATTCTTTTCATTTCATTCAATGGAAACCTAAAACAGTACGTTAATATAAAAACTATGCGCTGCGGACCCACCCATATATACCCCCAGGGGTATTGCCAGGGGCAATACCCCTGGGGGTATGGTGGATCTTTTAAAGCTTAACCGTACTCCTGGCTGAAATGCTCGTAGTGTTGTACCATCGTGCTACGTAGACATTAAACTGAACAGTGTTATCTGTCGTATGATAATGACTTACTACTTACGTTTTTGTATTTTTAGACAAGCGAAGACAAGCGCTAGTACGATGATATAGTGCAACAAGGAGACAAATTAGAGAATAAAACGTTTAGGTATTACTGCTAATGGTTATAATGCTTTGTATATTATAGGTATAATCTGTGGTACTGGTGAAGACCCGTCATCATCATCATCCTAGCACTGTCGGATCATTCCCACTAGTTCCATTGAACAGTTCTATGATAGAACTAGTGAGACTTTTTCCCCACTAGTTCTATTAGCACAACTTGATGAGAAGAATAGAACTAATGGGAAACAGTTATAGGGAATTCCCACTAGTTCTATGTATGTTTTACAAGGGTAGTGTCACAACATCGCACTCAGATATCCGAATAAATATGTATGTATAAAAATGTGTTAAGTGAATGAACTTCTACAAAACAAATGACTACCAGAAAGTGATCAGCTATCGATAGTGATTGCAAAAAACAGGTGTATGTGATTTTCGACCTTATTGACAATTCATGACAAACTTTATTTTTTTTGTTTTTCTCGCTTTCTGGCATTAGTACGTTGATAAAATTATAAATTCTGACTAATGTCAATTAGGTTGAAAATCGCATGCACCTGTTTTTTGCAATCAATATCGATAGCTGATCACTTTCTGTAAGTAATTTGTTTTGTAGACGTTCATTTGTTTTGTAGGCGTTCATTTGTTTTGTAGACGTTCATTGGTTTTACACCTTAAACAAATGAACGTCTACAAAACATATTCATTCGGATATATGAGCGCGATGTCGTGACACTACGGATCATTCCCAGTAGTTCTATTGAATACCCTTGTAAAAGCATACATAGAACTAGACTGGGACATTTCCTATTACTTATTCCATTAGTTCTATTCTCCTCATCAAGTTGTGCTAATAAAATTAGGATAGTTCTATCATAGAACTGTTTAATAGAGCTACTGGGAATGATCCCACAAAATAGTAGAACTTGAAATTAACGAACTGAAATTAATAAACTTATTACACAACAATATCATCTGGGAGTACGGTTAAGCTTTAAAAGACCCACCATACCCCCAGGGGTACTGCCAGGGGTACGGTGGGTCGGCAGCGAAAACTGTGCAGTACAATCTATTTATTTATTTACTACTTTATTGTACACTATAAAATAACATTACACTATAAATGACATTCATAATGAATCGTTTTACAAACATAGTACAATGGGCGGCCTTATCGCTAATAGCGATTTCTACCAGGCAACCTTTGAATGGAGATTATTGGTAGGTAAGAAATGGTAAATTATGATTATATTTTAAATATATACATTGATATATAATAAATATAACAATAGTATACCTACTCATACATAAATAACTATACATACACATACATAAATAATATATAATAAATACTTATAATTATATATAAGGAGTGTTATAATGATAGGTGGTGATCCTTGACAAGATATTTGAACCTCGTTACCGTCTGAGCCTGCCTTATATGAAAAGGTAATGCATTCCATAGCCGAACAGCAGTGACACAAAACGATTTATCATAAAATGCAGTTGAATGAACTCAGTTTAAAATTTTCTGATGACCTTAAATAACGGTTATGCGTATCATGAAGGAATTCGAATCGTCCTTTAAGATTGGAAGGAGTTGAAGGGTTAAAAAGTATATTATACAGCAGAGATAGAATGTGAGCATTCCGGCGATATCGTATGGGTAACCACTTGAGTTGTGTTCGAAATTGTGAGACATGATCGTATTTGCGTAATCCAAATATGAATCGTATTCGCTACGTGCGAAGTGCATGGAGGGGGTAGCTAAAACGATCGCAGCGCATGCCGTGGCAGAAATCCGTAACTATTCGGGAAGTCAATTTGAATTTTGATTTGAATTTTGTCATAACAAATACATTATCTGATAATTTAATTCTTGATCTTAAATATTATCATCTTTGAAATGGGTCATAATTGTTGTTGTGTTGTGGACTGCAAAAATAATGGCACAAATAGTCTGTGTACATTCTATATTTTTCCAACAGTAGAGTGGAAATTAGATCAAAGAAAGATTAGATACGATACTTAATAAATAAATTATTTTTATCTGTATTTTATGTGATATAAAACAATGTTTTATTTTTCAGTGTTGATGGCTCGCCATGGACTCCAAGACGTCACGACACAATTTGTAGTGAACGTTTTATTGGAGGCAAAAATCTGACGTGCAAACATGTCCAAGTTATGTTCCTACGATATTCCCTCTAATTTATCGACAGAAGAAAGTTAGAGAGTCACAGGTGTTAGCTAGATATACCTACACGTTTTATAAGACGTAGTATCACAAAAGTCTTCGATATCACATCAAATTAAGTAAGAGCAAGAGTTGAAGATGAATATGAGTTTAATCAAATCGAACCTCGTGTGGCTGATCAAGGATGCCAAATCGATCTGTTTTCTGAATCGAATTTAAAAGAAACAACCGTTATTTGTAATAGATGCATTTACAGTGATCACTCTGATGCTGAAATCCAAGTGGATATAGCAACAACTTCAAAAATTGTAGCAATTAATAATGCAAGAATGAAAGATAAAAGCTGTTGCACTGACAAAATATTGTATGATAATCAATGTACCGAAACAAAAAGCCAATAATTTGTTGCTATTTCATCAATAAAAAAAAAATATCAAGAACTCCTAGATCTTGTTGGTGCGTCATTTAGCAATTTGCAGTTTTTAATAACAAGATTAACTACATATTATTATAGTTGATTGAATCAGGCGTTACTTGGCGGAACTCCATTGTAACCTAATGGAAGGAAAGAGGAACCCACCCCGCACCCTCGAATTGACCACCCCAACTATTGCAATAGAAAAAGGTTGACAATATCGAACTCCTCTAAAAGGATAAAATGCCTGAGGATGCCAGGAACGATGGGCAACGACTGAGCCTCAGTCGTTGCCCATCGTTCCTGAGGATGCCTCGTGCAGAGGCGAAACACGTGTCGAAGAATAGTCGGCGCATACAGCGGGATACTACAAGTCAGGTATCTTCCTGGAACCCATACCATTCCTATATCCCTTATCCTTTTAGAGGAGTTCGATATTGTCAACCTTTTTCTATTGCAATAGTTGGGGTGGTCAATTCGAGGGTGCGTGGTGGGTTCCTCTTTCCTTCCATTAGGTTACATATTATTATGTAAAAATGTACAGTTTCCATTAAATTCAAAAACTTCCTATTTTTTATAAAAATGAAAACTGGCTCGACATTTTCAGCATTGAGTGTATTATTTGGTGTACAGCAGAACCACAATCTCGCGAATATTTTATTTGATCTTACAAAATCTAGCTTGTGCAACTACAAATTTAATCTTTTGGCCGAATAGAGCCACCGTAGAAGCAACAATGACCAAGTGTTTCAGTCCAGATTACATCAATACAAGAGTTATTATTGACTGTACTGAATTCCGAATTGAAATACCGACAGCAGTGGATGACCGTTGATAGTAAAAATACCACTTCATCTTTTTATTTATCTTTAATTTACTATAATTACATACTAGAAAATAAAATACTGATATGTCATTATTTGGCATAATCCCAAATAGTTGCACATGCTAGGTGGCGCTATTGTCGTGCTCGGTCTCAATACAGAAATTTTGAAGTCGCTCAAGTTTTTCAAGTTGGTTTTCGGCAAGATCTGGATAGCTGACATCTGCGTAATCAATAATGGGTAAAAGAAGAGAGTTTGCAAGCCCAATCTATTATATATAATAATATATAATATTACTCAATATTGTGTTGATTCAGCCTCAAATCACTTTTATCCATTATCTAGTACCCATAGTACGAGCTCTGCTTAGTTTGGGACTAGATGGTGATGTGTGTATGTGGTAGAATATTATTATTATTATTTGTTTCTCTTTCTCGGGTATCATTCTAATTTGTTAGAACAATACCCGGCCCTTTGGCAGGCGTACACGGAGACATAGGTCCAACGCGCAGAGGCCCTTTGAGAGTTTTAATCTAGAATGTAATGGAACACCTACTGAGGCGCCTCCATCACCGCACTATTAAGTACAGTCACGAGTTAGCCGCAGCAGGTGAGGGACTATTGCTACTTATATGGACACTAATTACTCTGGGCTATTGGGATGGGTGTTAAATGGATAGGTTTACATGAAAACTATGGATGAATGCCGGCGTCTGCCCTAAGTACTCTTATAATACGTCGAAAAGGGGCAGACGGTGACTCGCCAGCTCACTAGATGGACCCTCTCTAAATAGCCGCCAAGGCAAACAAACTCTACCATAAAGGCAACAAGAGGGCAACACCGGTGTGAGCGGCTAGGGGTGTAGAGCGGTGCGGCACCGGTTTCGCCATCGCGGGTCTCGTCACCCGGAGCGGGTTTCCCCGTAATTACGCCCTTGACAATGACACTTCCACCCCCGAGCAAATAGCTCTTGCGACTTCCCTCTGGCCGGCCGACTAAGGCAAGCCAGAGTCGAGAGTCTTGCGGGCGCTCTTGGAAATCCACTCCGACCAGCCAGTAAAGGCAAGCCGGAGACGAGGCCCTGACCGACTCCCTGAAGTGTTCGGGACCGCAGTGTCGCCACACACATTCAGCTCGCCACAAAGCTGCCCTGCGGTTTGTAAGCTTTCTTTCTATCCTGTAATATATATATCACAAGACAAAGGTGATGTTTGAAAGCTGTTACTCTGCCCTCTGAGATTGCGTTAGTCTCATGATGAGATAACGACTGCCCCAGAGGGGGTTTTCGTTTTATTATTATTATTATTATTACTTGACATAAACACACATCAGTATTTTATTATTACGAATGTCCCATCTGGATACTTTGTTTTTTAGTCTTTGAACACGCACAATACTGCTTCTCTTTTACACACGCTAAATGCCAATTTTTTTATGCACTCTATTATTTGTGATACTGAATTTATTATAAATTGTAAATTAAACGTTGTAATAATTATTGTAATATTCATGAATGAGAAGTGATTCCATAACTTTTAGTCATTTTCCTACTAGGTATAGTTTGTGCAAAATCTCATTACGCACGACGGCATTTTCAAATGTAACGTACACACACGCGAGTAAAAGAGCGAGCGCTTCCGACCGCAGCGCGTATGCGACTAAAGCCAATGAGACATTT
Organism: Euclidia mi; assembly: GCA_944739405.2. NCBI lineage: Eukaryota > Metazoa > Arthropoda > Insecta > Lepidoptera > Erebidae > Euclidia > Euclidia mi. The sequence continues at coordinate 73,281,187 of OX123192.2, forward strand.
AGCCTGTTTTTTAATGTGCCACTTTTGAAGTTCGTATAACTCATCTACGGTTTTTTTTACTCCTATATCTATGGTTTAAACCTAATCCAGATACACTCGAACACAATTGACTTACTGCGCTGTGGCACCCGCACACACGAAAACCCCCCCTCCCCTCCCCCGCTCACTTGCTGACGCCACCCGCGTGTTTTTGTTTTTCGCGGGGGGGGGGGGGAGGTCGAGCTACGCACTGTACTGCAACCTCGCCTTAAAGGCTAAATAGCATCTTAGCCAGTAGGAAAAAATCAATATATATTGATGACGTCAGATAGACAACGCCGTAGTATGTCTTATAAAATTTCACTAAGCATTTCACAAATAAACAGTATAACAGTAATATCAGCCGAATATATTCAATAATAACGCGCCAAATAAACAATATACAAAGATTTTTCATTTCACTGAATGTCCTTTAAGGCGTCTCGTTAGAATTTCTTCATGTCCGTCTTCTTCAGTATAATTGGCAAGAAAAGTGCTAACCTATAAATCAGAAGTACTTTTTTAATTTAGATTGACTTTCTTTTTGCGTCATTGACTCGACTGCTGTGCTTGATTTTCTGATCGGGACAGAATTTTGAATTCTCCAGAAATAATTCTCTTGCAGATCCCTAAGTGAGTGGATGAAGGAGACAATTTTCATAGGTGAGCTCTGAGTTAACCTTTGGTTAGCATCTAATCACATTAACCCTGTGGTCATTTTGAGGTCATTTTTCTGGGCACGGGCCTCTTCTCACTATAAGAAAGGTAAGGCACCACGCTGGCCTAGTGCGGGTTGGCAGACTTCACATGTCTTTCGAGAACATTATGGAGAACTCACATTTGCAGGTTTCCTGAGGATGTTTTCCTTCACCATTTAACAAGCGATAATAAACAATTTAATACCCACATAACTCTGAAAAATCATAGGTGCGCGCCGTGGATTCGAACCCGGACCTTCTGCGTAGCAGTCTGTCGGTCTCTCCACTAGGCTATCGCTGCTTCTGTATAATATATTATATAAAATTATAATAAACGTTAGTGTATGTATAAATCGTGAAAGTTTGAAAATATTTCAACACTTTTTTTAGTTGAGATCATAGCCATTCATAAGTTCCTTTCCCATATACCTAACTTCAGTGAATCTTATTTTTTACCAATTCGTATATTACAACAGAGTGATTTTTTTATTCCGGAACTTTTTGGTTTTAGCATTAAACGAAACAAAGACTTCAGCCATATTTTTATCGAAAGATTATAATTTCAAAGATTATAATATATAAAAAATTTGGTTTTAAACAAAGTATTAAATTATGTACAAAGTGAACGGTATCCACTTAAAAAACATATTTTAATTAACACTTAGGGACTCGCTACAGGGTCTAATGAACCCAGACCTTCATAATTTCTTCCATAACATCAAAACTTTTACGTTTGTGACGTTGCCGCTCTTAGTACCTTTCAACGTTAGAGTAGCACGGTAGACGGCATTCTTAGTTGTCAGCAGTGTTGCCAGAAGGTTATATTTCTTACATTTTTCGTAACTTTTGACCCCTTCGCGTAACATGTAAGTAATTTTTATATTTAAGGTAGTTTTCGTAACTTTTGAGAACAATGAGACTATTTTATTGCAAAAACAGTTTACGAACGCATTTCGGTTCAATGCATCCAAATGGAACTCACCTAAAACTGACGCGTCTTCACTTGTAGTAGTAATCTGTGTATCGCACTCAGAGATGATTTTGAGTGCGATGATGCGGAAAGCTCCAAGACAAAATTAAACGTATCGTGGATATTTGAAAACTTAAGCGTGTGCGCAAACACATGGCAAAACAAGTACGTTAAAAGGTACCTATCGATTATTAGTTATTAATGTCAGATGCCCTACCTCGTAGTTTTTGTTTCAACTAATAGAATATGTTAGGTGCTAGACTAAATAGCAGCAACAGTGTGTTAGCCTAAGATTAAATACACCATGAGACATCTTAGATTTCATTATATTTTGCCATTTTTCCTTTATTTTCACCACAAAAGCATGTAAATAAAATAAGAACAACAATGTAACTTTTGCAGCTAAAATGTAACATTTCATGAAACGAAATGTAACTTACGGATTAAGGCCCTGGCAACACTGGTTGTCAGTTGGCGCGCTGCGTGTGAGTGCAACGGACGTGAAAGGTGTGTATGGGTGCACTAGACCCCGTAGCGAGTAAATTATTTTTTAGTTTCGAAGCTGTTTTTTGTTTGTTCAACGATGATTGATCTTGCATTGTTATTTGTCCTAAATAGCTTACTTATAGTAGTATAAAAAATTTAAAAGTTTTGCATAAAATAAATAATATCAGAAATTACAGCAGTTAGTCTGAATCTTATGATAAAAAAGTAAATGTTACTTTTTTATCATAAGATTTTTTTTTTTTTTTTTTTTCCGTTTCCGGTGTACTGGACGTTAACACATATTGTCAATACGCTCGCGAAATTTAATAAAAATAAATAGTAAAAGTGAAGAATCACCTTAGTCAAGATCACAAACAATTTACAATAGAGGATTTGGACCACTCCACAAAGTTTTACATCAAAACAGACATTAGAAGAAAAAATATACTGTAAGTCTTAATTTGATTTTGAGGTTATAATATAAACAACACGAAGTTAGCATTATATCAAAGTCATTGATTGTGCTGTTAACCATTCACCTGACATTATCTACATCATTGAAACCATTCACTGTCATTCACATCTGACAGTAACGCCAAGATAACAAAACGTAATAAAACCACAGATAAGGTACAGTTTAGATTCCGTTCCAAAATACGTTTCGTTACTGAATTGCAACAATGACTTCTAAAATGTCTGAGGAAATGTCAACATTATTTGAAATGATGAAACAAGAAATGGCGAAACAAACAATTATAATAACGGATGTTATAACTGAAAGGATTATGGAAAAAATTGATGAAAAAATGAAACCAATAATAGATGAAACTAAAAATCTAAAATTAGAAATAGAAACTCTCAATAAGAAAATAAATACGCTAGAAAATATGAATAGGAAGAACAATATTTTGATTCACGGTTTTAAAGAAACTGAGAAAAACTATACTGAGCTTTACACATTAATTATACAATTGATAAGGGGACTAAGTGTGGAAATCGAGGATTTTGAAATCAACAAAATACATAGAATCGGGCCACTTAATTCAGAAAAAATTAGACCAATACTTCTTTCTCTTACTTCTTATAACAAGAAAATTGAAATACTTAAAAACAAAAAGAAAATGCCTGAAACTACCTACATTACTGAAGATTTCTCTAAAGAAACTTTGCAAAAACGCAGAGAACTTCAACAACAACTTAAACAAGAAAGAGACAATGGTAATATAGCATTCATAAGAAACAACAAAGTTATCATCAAATCGAAGGAAACAGAGAACAGGAAGAGAGACAGCTCAGTATCACCACAATCACTTTCTCAGCAAGATAGCGGGAATACTATAATAGCCCCAGCAAAGTTACACAAAGTCGATGCTTTCGCATATATGCGATCTAGATCTAACTCTCGTACTGAAAAAACGCCAACACAGAAATCGGCATAGGAAACAGCAGACATCGGCAACGGAAGGAATACTATAACGGAAAATAAACAAAACCACATAAGCACAATACTCCCCAATCAGGCTGGTCACCGTGGGGTCAGAGACCAAACCCTCCCAGCTTTGCACTCAAAGAAGAATACAGACGTAGAAAATAAGTCGAGGAAGAAAAACAATTCAAGTATTTACATAGGAACTCTGAATACAAGAACACTTAAAACCCAAGAAAGATTATACGAACTAGAACATGCATTAGAAAACATAAAGTGGGATATAGTTGGTCTAAGTGAGATTCGAAGATCGGATGAAAAGATTGAAGAATACAATGAATACCTATTATACTTTAAAAATGAAACACCTGGTTTATATGGAGTTGGCTTCTTAATAAAAAAATATCTGAAAAACGACATACAAGAATTTATTGGAGTATCAGACAGAATAGCTGTCCTTAACATTAACCTTCCCAGCTATAAACAACCTATCTCTATAGTGCAAGTGTATGCTCCAACAGAGAACGCAAAACAGGAAACTAAGGATGAATTTTACCATAAACTAAAGCTAGCTATGGAAAATATGCATAAGATAATCATAATAATGGGAGACCTAAATGGTCAAATCGGTAAACGCAATAACAAAGAAAATAGATTTCTAGGGCCACATACATTTGGAAAACGTAACAATAATGGAGAAAGGATAATAAATTTTGTTCAAGAGTTTAATTTATGCATTATGAATAGTTTTTATAATAGAAAACATGACCATAAATGGACGTGGATTTCACCGAATGGAATGATTAAAAATGAAATAGACTTTATACTTACAAATAAACCTAATATATTTTTGGATGTCAATATCATAAAACAATTAAATTTCAACACCGACCATAGAATGGTACGGGCAAAAATTAAATCTTCTTACACAAAACATTCAAGAAAGCAAATAATAGCAGGTGGACAACGAATACATACACATATGCCAGAGCCTCTCTTGGAAACTATAAAAATCAAATTAGAGAAAAAAGTAAATAGAGTTCAAAACATACAAGAAAAATATGATATATTAGTTAACGTATTAAAAGAAGCAGGAAGAACATGCCACACAAACAAAACCAAAAAAGATAAAATTGGGCGTGAAGCGCAACACTTGATTAAGAAAAGACACGAAATGAGACAGCAAAAACCTATAAATAGACAAGAAATAGCAACAATTAGTAAACAAATAAATGAATCTATCCGAAAACATAACGAAAAGACAAGAACAGAAACTATAATGTCTCACATAGAATCCACCGGAGGAGTTAAAAAAGCATGGAAAGAACTACAAGAATTCAAAAATTGGATACCAGATATGAACAAACTAAGAAATGAAAAGAATAAAACAAAAAGACTAGATATCCTTGACACAGCAACAGATTTTTATCAAAACCTATATAACGACGAAACATTATCACCAATAAAATGTATCTCCTATACAGAACCGGAAGAAAATATTCCGCCTATAATGAAAAGCGAAATACTAAAAGCGATTCAGACACAAAAAAACAGGAAATCACCTGGAGAAGACACCATTTCAAACGAACTTATAAAAGGCTCAACGAATGCGATATTGGATACCATAGTAAATTTATTTAATGAAATACTGGTAAAAGAACAAATACCCGCTCAGTGGAAAACATCAACAATAATCTTATTGCATAAAAAAGGGAAAAGAGATCAGATTGGAAATTACAGACCCATTAGCCTCATGCCAAATTTATACATTCAAGAATGTCTTAGACGAGAATCAACCAATAGAGCAAGCCGGTTTTCGAAGCGGGTTTTCAACAACAGACCACATACATACTATAAAACAGATAATAGAAAAATACAACGAGTATGGCCTACCTTACTATTTAGCGTTTGTCGACTACAATAAGGCGTTCGATTCTATCAAACATGGAAAGATCTGGGAAGCACTAGCTTATCAAGGAGTGGAAAAGAAGTATATAAGATTAATTGCAAACATTTACGAAAATATGACAGCAAACATTAAAACGGAAAGAACAGGAGAACAATTTCAAATTAAGAAAGGTGTAAGACAGGGAGATCCTCTATCACCCAAACTTTTCTCCGCGACCCTTGAACAAGTTTTTCGCAATTTAGACTGGACTACATACGGAATAAGGATAAATGGAAGAATCCTCAATCATCTTCGATTTGCTGACGACCTTATAATAATCGCTGCCGACCCTAATCAACTAAAGATTATGCTCAAAGAACTGGTTACGAAAAGTGAAGAAGTAGGCCTTCAAATGAACGTAACAAAAACCAAACTGATGACGAACCGTTCCAAACCAACGATTGAAGTAAACAATATCACAATAGAATACGTCGACGAATACACCTACCTAGGTCAGATAATCTCCCCCATAAATCTTACGTCCAAAGAAATGCAAAACAGAACAAATGTAGCATGGCAAATATATTGGTCATTAAAGGAGATTATGAAAAACCCGTCAGTACCACTCAAACTTAAAAGTAGAGTTTATAACTCTTGTGTCCTACCAGCCATGACGTATGGGTGTCAAACATGGGCGCTGACTAAAGACAACATCAACAAATTAAAAACATGCCAACATGATATGGAGAGAAGCATATTAAACATCAAAAGAAGGGACAAGAAAAACCTAAGCGAAATAAGAAGAAAGACAAATATCGCAGACGTATCGTATACCATCAAAAAACTTAAATGGCAATGGGCAGGACATCTGATGCGTAATAAACAAAGCAAATGGGCAAAGATAGTAACGGAATGGTATCCTAGAGAAGGAAAAAGACAACGGGGAAGACCATGCCGAAGATGGAGCGACGATTTAAAGGAAACAGCAGGTGTCATATGGACTAGATTATGTGACGACCGTATTCATTGGAAGAGCCTGGGAGAGGCCTATGCGAAAGCAAAACAATCTGTGCCGATGTCATAAGAAATTATTATTGTAATTTATTTAAACTAAGATTGTAGATTGTTAATAAAGGCTATTATTATTATTATTATTATTATTATAACCGCGGGCATCCTCTTGTGTATCTATAAAATTCTTGCGTTACTGACTGACGTAGTCAAAATTATTGGGCTCAAGAAGCTGGAATTTTGCATGTATGTTCCTTGGATCCGTAGGGTTGAAATAAAAAAAAAAACCGAAATTCGCCTAAGATCGGGAAGAAACGGTTAAATTAAAATATAATGCGCGGGCGTAGTTGCTCAGATAAAGGATTACGGGAGTGGTATGTTACAAACAAGCAGAAGTTAAGAGCAGCGATAGCCTAGTGGAGAGACCGACAGACTGCTACGCAGACGGTGCAGGTTTGAATCCACGGCACGCACCAATGACTTTTCGGAGTTATGTGCGTATTAAATTGTTAATTATCGCTTGCTAAACGGTGAAGGAAAACATCGTGAGGAATTCTGCATGTCTGAGAGATCTTCATAATGTTCTTGAAGGACAACCAACCCGCACTTGGCCAGCGTGGTGGACTATGGCCTTACCCTTCTCATAGTGAGAAGAGGCCCGTGCCCAGCAGTGGGACAGTTTATATACAGGGCTGATGATGATGATGTTACAAACATATTACGGCTAGAAACGGGAGCCTATGACATGTATGATTCTGTGTTACTGCAAATTTCATTAAAATGGGTTCGGCAGTTTTTACGCTAAATACTAGCAAAGATCTTTACATCCACCAATTTACACCAACTTTCGCATTTATTGGTAGTCAGACAGCCGCATTTGCAGCTACAAAAGTATGTAAATAAAAATGGCTACAGTTAAGAAAACATCTCATATTTCCAGCATCTGTAAGGCGTGGACCGAATGATATATAGAGCGTTTTATCATCCTTCCAATGCTGTAGGATTTCGTATGAGGAGTTAAATCACGGATATAACTCGGTGGCCCGGTAAGAGAGACACTTGCGTGTTTTAACCGGCCGAATCGTTACATATTATTTACGGTTTCAACATCTAGATAGGCATTATTTTCTAGATAAATTCAAAATCTAAACGATTTTTGTACGATTCTATCTACCTTTTTATTTATCTGGTACTTACCAGGCAGATGTAATAGAACTTTATCTTAGACGTATATTTGAGTATTTAAAGTCTCATGGTAATTTACACTATCATTAACGTGATTTTCTTTTTCGATTGGTCTTGGCCTCAGGATTATCAATAATATTGACAATACGCCGCTGCAACATTTGTATTGATAGTTCAACTACACCAAGCAACAAAATATGTACGCACTGGGTTGCACTTTGGCGCACCACATCACTTTATTTAGTCTTTTACGTTTGTTGTGGATTACTACGGTTACACAGTCAAAAAAATAAACGTATTTCTTTCTTTGTTTGTACGAAATTCCACACTGTAACTTGGTGAGAATATCTTTTATAAGCAGCCTGTTCTCTTATTTAAATCATAGGGATACAGTTTCTTAGAAAGTCAAATTCAAAATCCTTTATTCATTTTGGTCACAATGTGACGTTTATGAACGTCAAAATAATAAATTTACAAAATAATTACTTAAAGACTCTACATTTACATTTGCTGCCACATTCGCAAAGCAAGGGCGTAAAACCGAAAGAACGGGCAAATAAAACTCACGGTCACTCTTTTTCATCGCCAGGTTTTGTATAATACACATAATTTACATTTTGTAAGGTGCTGCAACTGTGACACCTTCTAACTGTATCTACTGCCGTCTGACCGGTGCAACCCGAAAGGATAGCGATATCCTATGTCTTAGACCAGTGTCAGTATATTTAAGGGTACTTACTCTCCATAAAGACTGTCAAAGACCTTCATGACAGCGGGTAGCGCCAGTTTAATGCGCTCTCCGGGGCATGGAGCAAGTGACAATTATTTTTTCTTTCTACGACATACACACATCACCATCTAGTCCCATGCTAAGCAGAGCTTGTGTTATGGGTACTAGATAATGGATAAACGTACATATAAACTTCTTTTTTGTAAATATATAGCAACACCCAGAGCAAGACAAACATCCATGTTCATGCACACAAATGTTTGACTACAGCGGAAATCAAACCCGCGATCTTCGACGTAGCAGTTGCTTACACTCCCGCTGCGCAAACCTGTCGTCAATAACTACGCACACAACTATGGAAAGACAGAGGTGCGCGTCGATGGATTTGAACCCCCTGCTCTTTGCATGCCATTCCGTAGGTTTCCCTTCTATCATTACATTTTAATTTTCATGTTTTCTAAATGCCTGTATAAATATTTAAACCACGGATAAAGTAACGCTTTCAATTCTATGGGCAAAGCCAATCACCACACTCCATTGACTTCACACTAAACCTTTGCAGTTCGTAAAAGTCTGGAATGAAATTGAAGTGTCCGGATATTATTTTTGATTTTTTAGCTTACCATTGTTTTATGTTTGTAAGCGTTGTTTGCAAAAGGCAACTGAAAAAATATCGCTGGTCTGTCGGCACAAACCGATACCGAAATACCACAGGATATATTCGGACGGAATTTATACAGATTTTTGTTCAAAGAGAATTTATTGGACATCTATGGAATGTGTGGTCTGTCTTTTTAGTAGTGTGGTATTTCGCTAGCATTTTAGCCGGTAGTTGTATTTCAGGAATCACATGGAATGGCGTTGGGGAATATCGTTTTCCTTTGGGTCGAAGAGTCAGATGACATTCGCTTTGTGCAAAAGCTGATACCTATTCTGATTTTCTTTTAATAAAATAAATGACAACTTCCGTGTTGGGAATACAATCTGTGTCGGGGGAGACTTTACAACCATTCAACCAATAGACACAAAAACGCTCACACTCGCTCAAACAACAGTTTGTGGCTCATACTAAGTGTGTGTGGGCATTGACCATAATCGGGAAAGTTCTAAACGGTGAGGTGATTGCTCAAACCACTACACTCTATCAAATAGAAATAATTATAATCTTTTGTTTTTTTTATTATATTTACTTTATAAATATCCTTCAAATTAATTTATATCTAATATAGTAAATAAGAAACAACTTCTAGCATATACATACATAATTTACGTGTAACTGTAGAGATTTAGAAGAAAACAAATACTAACAGATAATAAAAAAAACAACATTTTCTGAGTAAATAAAATCTGATGTTCATATCACCTCGCAAAGAAACTTTAACCCCGTCGCACTCACATAACTTTTGTTCTGCAGTGTGTAAATAGCTTTAAACTTATCTGTCCGGGCGCAGACGGCGCGGCGTGTGCACTCACCCTAACCAAGAATCTCTCTTAAATTTCTCTCAATAATATGACTACACCGATGAAACGCTATGGAACATTTTTCGTATAAGTATAATTTAAGAAATATAAAAATTCTTGTGATGTTTGTATTTTTGTCCAGGTTTTGAGTGACCATTCCTTTTTAAGCTTTTATTTTTAAAATATGGATGATGAAGTAAAATTTGCATAGCATTTTTTCTTAAAGGACAATTCTTGCACTGGAAATTAGTCCTGTGTTCCCGACTTTACGATCATAAAATGAACGGACACAATAAACACCTAGACTTAAAATAAGAATTTAAACTAAAATACTTATAATGTGAGTAGAATCTATAGTTCTATACAAATTATAAAATGAAGTCCCCTTTCATCCTGTCTGACGGAATCAAAGCGATAAGCTCAAAATCTACCACGGATTTTTGTAAGTTTTCACTAAAAGATAGTGTGATTCCTGAGGGTCTAGTACGAGTTTGCACTCGATCGTTACGGTGGACGATAGCCACTAGGCACTAGCCAAAATGTATGGAAATTGTTCCTGCCGACTACGACAGGAACAGTTTCCATACATTTTCTAAATGCGCCTCCTAGCGGTCTCTATCGATCGCTACTCTAAGTTAGGGGCGCTTTTACAAAATGTATGGAAATTGTTCCCGTCGAGTAGGCTATCGTCCACCGTGACGATCGAGTGCAAACTCATACTAGACTCTCTGAGGAAGGTGTAAGTGTATAAAGTGGCAAAGCCTAGTAATTTATAGGTCAGTAAATTAACCAACTCAAATTATAAACCTCACTAAACACCTCCTTTCATCTTCATAGCATCTTCAAACAGTATTTTAACATTCATAGATTTCCGAGCGAGTATTTAGAGCCCAATCAACAATCGGACGACGAAATAAATTTACAATCGAAAAGTTACCGACGTATAAATTTTCAGTTTCGTTGTTTACTTGCACTCGAAAAATATAATTGCGTTTTATTTTGAGATACGAACTGCGTGGTTGATTATGGCATTAGTCTTCTCCTATATGTATACTAGCTGACCCGGCGCACTTCGTACCGCCATATATGTATTATACATATACCATGAACTGAATCATTCTATCTATTAAAACCGCATTAAAATCCGTTGTGGTCTTAAAGATTTTGGCATACATAGGAACAGACAGGCAGAAAACAACTTACTACTTTAAATTAAAAAGTACTAGCAAGTATCAAAACATCCGTTTGGCGTGACCTATGACTAAATCGAGAAAAGCTATAAAAAAAAAGTTATTCTCTAAGCACCCAGATAGTGATTCGAGATGAAGAAGAATGCACCTATAAGGGCGGTTTCGGATTAGCGTATTTTTCTTCGCGTATACGGTCGTTTCAGCATACGCGCTTACGCGCGCGCTACATTACGCGCTTCACATAACTGGACCATAGTAAAAACAGAATAGTAAGCTAGCTAAGGCCGCTCGGCGAATTAATTGCCTACTCTTGCGATGACGCACGGGTTGTCACGTGTTTACACCGCGGCGCCGCCGGCTTTGTCGGCGCGCGCTATTTCGCCGTTTTTTTAAGTGATTGCGCTGAATACTACAGAATTTAAGTTTGCATATATTATTTTTCAAATACCTGCTGACTAGCTAAGCGTTATATAACTATCTAAATGCCCTTTATAGCGAGAAAAATGTAACAAGTTTAATTTACTGTCATTTAACACATTGTATAATATTAATAACGTTTATTACAAAACTGAATGTACATAAACAATGGTCGCGGGCGAGCAGTGTAGTACCTACATGAATGCGCGCGATCAGACGCGCGGCGCATCCCGTACTGAATCCGCGCCGAGCGTTCCGCGCTCGTGAGATTGTGTGCGTGAAAAGTGCGTGCGTACACGGCGCCGCGCCGCCCCGGCGACTCACGCATACATTCACACCAGCGCGGCGGCGGCGGCGGCCGATTTGTATGAAGCTATCCTACTATTCTGTTTGTACTATGACTGGACTCGCGAGCACGCTCGAAACGGTAGTGACATCTTGTCAATGTCAACGTGGATTCTGACGGCTTAGTGCGTCAACGCTCGTACAAGTTGCGCGTGTGCAAAAAGGCGCGCCTATACGCGCCTACATGCGCTTCCAAAAATGAGCTGATGGGCCCGTATAAGACGTTAATCTGACACCGCCCTTAAGCATATCGTCGTTGTGGAGCGAAAACTCACTAACTAACAAAAAAATCTTTGAGATAATCGCTTCTAAAATTACCAGACTCCGTGCTGCTACTGAAAATTGGAGAAAACCCAGTAACACTTTTGCCCGACCCGAGAATCGAACTCGGGACCTCCGATCAGCATTCGCATACGCCATCCACTGGACCACAGAGGCAGTCTATTTAGTCATTAATTTCTCTAAAATATAGGTCAGATATAAAAAAAATATAAATGTTCAATATTTCAAACCATATTATAATAAATAACGGCGCTTTAACCACTAAAGTCTCTTACCTTGATTGTTTTAAACGTTGTTTAAAAGGTTTTTAATTATAAACGAAGTATGCGCGAAATATCAGGTAAGAGGCTTTTGAAAGGAAATTTACACGTGTGAGTCGGGGAAATTAATAGTTTATTTAGTAATGTTGTGACACACTTTGTTTTGTCGACTTTTTCCTTACTAGGCTTTCTAGTTATAATTCTGTACCTTCAGCGAATTTTTTATTTATTTATTTATATAAAAACCATATAAGCCATTTTGGAAGTCAACAGTGCATTTGAAATGAATACCATAAATTCAAAATTGAGAGTTGTTCTAATCTGAGTTATTGCAGTTTGAGGTTATATTTCGTAATGCAAAAAACATATAAACGGTACAAAACACCAGATATGCCATCAAATTCCATGCGTATTCAGTACAAAAGCTTTGTCCTTAGTAAAGAACTGGAAGTAATTAGTGCAATATTGTTTCTCTCGCACCACTCATACAGCAAGTGCGATTGAAGTATACGATACATCGGCAAAGCTGAGCAATTTTTACATAAGCTACAAGTCAGATGGGAGATCGCATGTTGTGGAATTGAAATCGGAGCGCTAATGTCCTTTGACGAGTACACAAAGCCTCCTGGTTGCTTTTGTTGACCAAGTCTAGAAACTTCGACACCTGTGTTGGTGAAAAAAGATTTTCCAATGATGTATTCACTTTATCATTTCTTTAGAAGCGTTTGGCTTTCCAGTTTCATTCATAACATTTTTCCTAAAAGTCCACGTTTTGTATCATTTGGACCGTTGTCGTTCCCATTATTCCATGGACCACCATAAATACGTAAACAAATAAATTGTACCTTTTCACGCGCAAGCCATTTATCATGTTCATACAAATGTATAATTTTTACAACTTTATGAGGCACCCAAATGAGTTGGGTGATTTCGGAATAAAGTCATTATTACTCTTTGTTTGAGGTATTTTATTATTTAAGTTTTTTATTGTGGTGAGGCGGTGTAATTAAGTAGGTGTAACAGTTGCAGCAACTTACGCAAATAGAATAAATTTCTAATTAAAAAACAAACAAGATGGCATGTGCAACGTTTCCCGCGTGGATGTCGGTTGTCGCGACAAAAAATAGCCTTTTAATATTTAAAAGCTATGTTACTGCAAAGTTACATAAAAATCCGTTCTGTACTTTTTAAATAAAATATATATTCATATTTTATTAATGGATCCTCGCAATTTCAGTATTTCATTTATGCAAAACCCTTCTAAAAGTGAGAGTTCGTTCGAGTCGGTTGTTTTCGAGTCGACTGCAGACAGAGGTGACGTATCGCCACAAAACTACTAGTTTCTATGTATCTTATGAAATACCTTCCTAAGCCATCAACACAACGTCTACGGTGCGCTGTCTCGACTTGTCGTCCGATAGCAGAACAGTATTACCGACCGCACCTTGCTATTACCAATGACGTCAGACATCGTGACTCATAGAACGCTCAGAACCAATAGGAATATGGACCTGTCGTCTGATGCTGGCTGTCGTTCGGAAACAGTGACGTGGCGCTGTGACATGACGCAGCGACACGTCGTCTGCTGCTAATCCCTGCAGTAGGGTACAAACTCGTACCTTCCGAATTGATAAAATACCATGAAATTTAGTTTGTTTTGGCATTATTCACCACTTCATCCAAAATACGTCCACTGCTGTTCATAGGCCGTCCCCAAGCTATACCATGAAGATCATCCACTTCCTGCTTTCCTAGCAAGATCGTTGACCAACTGGACAGTTATTTGTTTGGCAACAAAACCAAAAATAGTGACAACGCAAAAAAAATAAACCATTACTAAAATAATCGTTACAAGTACCATCTTTCAAATGAAAAAAAAGGAAAACTCATACGATGACATGTGTATTAATTTGACAAGGGTCACAGTGCGTGTAGATTTAATCTGTTCACGCTTTTAAAGAGCGCTCTGCTTCAGCTTATATTAGCTTTAGTATTGCGTTTTTATTATTTCAGTGTGTTTGTGTTTAAAACAGTCATGTTTGCCTCCATGGTCTGGTGTTTAAACCGATCATGTTTGGATGATGAATTAATATGGAAATAACGGTTTAATTTTACTGTTTGTGCTATTTGGCGGCTCGACACGAAAAGCCGAAAATTGGACTCAGTATCGTGCGATTGGAGAGGTCTATATCCAGTAGTGGACTATGGCATGCTGATGATGATGATGTCTGTGTACTTACATTATTGGTACTAAAATATTTAACTAAACATGACAAAAAAAACGAGCTGGGAATAATTGCCAAACATTAAATCCATAACAAACAAGCAAAGCCTTTGGCTCCATTATATCAATTGAAAGGCACAAAAGGATAATGCAACTTTTCCTTTGACTAATTGTATTAATCACACTTTAAACCACGTGCCATTGCAATAAATGATTATAAAAATCCACAATTTAAAAACGTTTGTTACCCTGTATAATTTTTTTACTGGGTTAGATTTATTTGGCCCCATAGTAAAAGTTGCAATAAATGGCTAGAACTTACGTTTAGCATAGGCTTCAATTGTGCACAAGGGGTTTCAATTTTTGGGTCAATAAGTTGCATTGTCTTTTGCATTCAAAATATTTTATTACACTATGGGTTGATTGTTCAATCAACATATAAAAGATTTTCGTAAGATACCTAAAATAAAGTGATTCTAATTTTCACATACATTTACACGTTTTTCCGTCGGGGTAGGCAGAGACAATAGAACGTCACTTGCTTCTATCCTTACAAACCTCCCGCGTTTCTTCTACATTCATCGCTCTTTGCATTACGTGATTTCAAATTCCGAATAACGATCCATAATATATCAACTGATATACGTCCACATTAAAAAAAACCCGTTTAATTATAGTATAACTTTTACCTCACGATTGAAAAATCAACCCTTAGTAATCCAAAGTATAAAGCGCTAAACATACACTTAATACTGATTTACACTATTATACCTCGAAGCTGTTAAGACCGCCGAACAAAACACTTGAAATCTATTAAAGTATATTGTGAATTAGAACATGAAAATTCACAACAGTACTTGTAAACCGCGCCCAAAACTTTTGTATTAAGTGATTCAATATTTGAGTTTGTCTAGTTATATTCGGCGTTAATCTGTTTTAGAGATATTTTCGTGAATTGTAAGAAATGGGGATTATTTGGTGATTGTGTAATAGTGTCGAATTTACAAGGTGTCTATAGAACACCAGAGTAATTATAGCTTTTTGAGGACTAAGACTGTCACGCAGACTTTTAGAAACTGTATAATCGGTTAATCTTTGTGTGATCTCGATTCTTAATCATACCGTTGTTTGTTGTTGTTTATCTTTAACTACATGTCACCAGCGGCTCCGCCCGCGTTAATTATACATTTAAATCTTCCTCTTGAATCATTCTATCATAAAAAAACCGCAATAAAATCCGTTTAATTTTTAAGATTTAAGCTTACATATTAGGGACAGACAGACAGAAGACAGACTTTGTTTTACACTATGTAGTGATAATGTAGATATGAGGAGGAAGGTCCCGGTTGATTCCCAGGTTGCGCAAAATTGTTAATGTGTTTTTCTGAATTCTCAGTGGCAGCACGGCGTCTGGCAAAGTAAACGGTAACGGCGGCATGTCCAAAATGTAGGTATGATATCACACGAGATTATAAAAAAAATATAAAAATGTACTTAATGTGTATCAATTGCCTGGTTGTCATAGCTTGGTAATGAATCCGATGGACTGTGCCGAAACCATCATGAGTTGTCCCTATAAAAAACGCAAAATACACACCAAGACGTGGAGTTGCGGAAACAGCACGTGCCATCAAGTATCAAGTCCCAATTAAAAAAATAAAAATACTGTTGTTAAAAAAAACATAAAATTCCTTGAGGGTGAATTGTCTTGGCCTCTTCAAATGCGTCACAATTTCATTGTAAGGCAATAGGAGGCTTTGGCCTACAATGTCGCTGGCCGGCTGGCAAGTTGTCATAGGGTCTGATTTCAAGTTTTCTGTCTCTTTCGCAAGATACTATTTGCTTCGTATATTTTCTTTAGTCGCCTTTTACGACACTTACTTTAGTATTCTCAATTCCACGTAGAGGCATGCTATACAAAGATTAATTTAAAATAACATCAACGATGCCAAAAGCAATAAATGTACCTACTAGTTGTAACCGAAGTCACGAATATTTTATCCTGATTTTCGTTTCAACTTCTGTTCCTTTATATTTCTCAGACAAAGTAAGTTATACTAGGGACACGAGTTATTTTGTAACATTTATTTTAAACTATAGAGCTGCTGTAGTTTCGGAGGAATTTCAATCAAAGTATTAGAAGAGACTTGGGGACTACCCACTGTCTAGCAAATTTTTATGCATCCAGCTTATGTGAGGATCTATAGTTTAACATGAAATCGCTGAAATTATTCTAAAAATACAGTACATTTTTGACACTGAAAATATTGGTTATAATAATACCTATTCACAAGCAAAATCGTGGTCTCAACAAAGTTACTAAAATGGGTTTCTGAGTATGCGTGTGGGCTGAAAGCCCACATCCCATCTTTTAGTTTAAGTTACTGTAAACCTTAGAGGAAAGTCCAAAACATTTGTTAAACACATATCGAAGTTTGTAAGTATACAAATCATACTGTAACATAGACATTGTGACTCATCTTAGGAGAGTGTAAGATGCACAATAGCTTTGTGATGCTACATGGGTTATTATAGGGTTTGATGTCGAGTTGACGAGGTCGAGTCGAGACCAAAGTCCACCACGCTGGCGAAGTGCAGGTTGGCAGACTTGGGCGGGTGATCGGTGATGGAGAGTACCCATTAGTATTATCCAGGCAAAAAGGTCAGTAATATCCCAAATAAAAAGTATTTAATTGCTTCCTCACTTTATAAAATACAATCGCAAAATATCAGCATACATATTTCACATTATTGCTACCTAACCTACCTAGGTTAATTGAGTACAAGCATCGACGTATAAAAACAAAGTAATACATGGGTACACATTTATTTTATTTATTTATTTATAGACTCACGCCTGTATCCCCGAAGGGGTAGGCAGAGGTGCAATATTGCACCCACGTTTCGCCATACATTTTTAAGTCCCACGTAATAGGGGGCAAGCCTTTTGCCGCTACCGGGCACATCACCAGACTCCGTTCTGCTACTGAGAATTCGGAAAAACCTAGTAATACTTTTGCCCGACCTCTGTATCGAACCTCCCGGGACCTCCGATCAGCAGTCGCATGCGCTATTCACTGGACCACAGAGGCAGTCACATAAAGAATTATTTATATCAGATCAATATTTCCGGAGATAAGCACGTTCAACCAAACAAACAAATATATTAGTATAGAGATACGTAATTATGGTAGAATCGAATGAGTAGTATTAAGAAACGTATGGACGTGCGACTGCTCCTTATCACCACAGAAAATGAGCCATATACTGACATGCACCACAAGCCGAGACTCGTGCACACTTGACGACATGTATCAAGCAAGGCCAAATGCGATACGCATTGCCGAGTACTGGGCTAAATGACAAGTGTTCCCATCGACACGAGACGAAGAAGAAACGTATGAACGGTAGAATCCGAATCTATCTTCGAGTCGCCAAATAAGCTGCCGCAAGCAGTTTCGCTTCGACTGCAAGCATAAAGGTAAGACCGCTTATATAATTAGGATCGGTCGGCTTCCAACTTCCGATAGTTTATGAACGTGTTATAGAAATGTTGAGTTCGATCGGATTTATGCTTACTGAGTTATTGACATATGAGTAGGAATGAGGCGCATTTATCGTAACAGTAAATATAACAGGTATGATAAAGTAACTGTTACAAACCAACTGAAATAACAGTTCATGTTCCTCGTAACAACAGAAATCGTCACAAATGATTCTTTATTATGCATATGACGTTAACCCTTGTTAAAAGAGGATACAAACTAATCTTTGAAACACACGAACCTGCAATAGTCATAAACAAACCGGAATAACAGTGTTTGCTCCTCGCCGTCACATGTTGTTATCTATGCATGCATATGCCATTTACCTGTGTTAGAAGAGGATAGAGACTGCTACTGTGACAGATACGACAGACAGAAAAGTTTACTTAAAAGTGAGTACATAGTACGAAAATAACAGGTTATTATTATGTAACAGGTATAAGAAACTGTTATTTCTTTGTAACAGTGACAGATGGAATAGCTACGCAATCATACCTGTTACGACCCTCTCCTATAAGTTTTGCTGACTCAGATATTTCGACGCTTGGATTGGATGATTTCAATTTGTTGATAGGAAGTCTGCGAAACGTTTGATGGTTCTAATGAGCGCACGTCAGGATTTTGTGCCGCTTAGTGTTGTTTTGGAAGTTATGTGTGTAAGTGTTATGTGGTTATTTGTGTTGGTGTGTGTTTTCGTTATTATGTGTTGCGTGGCGTGTGCATGAGTATTTCGGTTGTGTGTGAGAGGTTTAGATTAAGGTTTTTTACAGGTTGAAATGAAACTTCAGACAGCTAAACTTATTTTATGTTCTAAAAGAACAGCAAGTATGTTGACAGTTTGTTTGCGTGCTGCGTAGTGACGCCGCTGCAGCGGCAAGCGCAACAACGAGATCCGTAGCACAGTTTTACAACTACTAAACAGCATGTTGTCACTATTATTTGCTACGAATCGCAGCGCTTTGCAATGTATTGCTACACAAAGCGACGCATTACGACACATGGCAAACTCGTTCGCTCATGATGAATAAGGAAACTATAACACTATATTTATAATTATTCAAGCGAAAAAAAGGAAATTTGAAAAGGAGATAAAATATTAATGTCTGGATAACGGTATAAAATATATTACACGACCTTAAATTTGTTATGAGGACCAAATATACAAATCTGTCTGACAGAACAGACCAAAACTATTGGGCGCAAGAAGCTGAAATTTGACATGCATATTCCCTGGGGACCGTAGGGGTGCACTAAGAAGGGTTTTACCGAAATAACCACGGGAACGGGCAAAACGGATAAATTAAAAAATATTGCGGGCGCAGCCGTGGGCATCCTCTAGTAATTACATAAAAATTGAATGAGCCGTATTGGAGGAATTCGACCACAGACATCGAGATTCGAGATTTTGGTATAGGTGAAAACAAGCAATCAACTTGGCTGCTAAGTTGTCTCTTTTATGAAATAAGCCTATGTCCAACAGTGGACGTTTATAAACTGATATGATGATGATGAGGCCGCAAACGGATCACTTGATGGTAAACAATTACCGCCACCTGTAGATACCCGTAACACCGGAGGAGTCACAACAAAGCTGGCACCCTTTGGGATGGAAAGGAATAAAAAAAAGGCGCGGGATGAAGCTGAAGGCAAAAGGCAAGGCATTTTCTTTCACCGAAAACATGCAACAGTATAGATATTAGTTACTAACACATAATTTTTTTTATAGACTCACGCCTGTATCCCCGAAAGGGTAGGCAGAGGCGTTATAATACACCCACAATTCGCCATGAATTTGTAGTTCCCTCGTAATAGGGGGCGAACCTATTGCCGTTGCCGGGCACATCACCAGACTCCGTGCTGCTACTGAGATTTCGGAAAAACCCAGTAACACTTTTGCCCGACTCGGGAATCAAACCCGGGACCCTTGATCAGCAGTCGCGTACGCTATCCACAGAATCACGAAGGCAGCACGAACACATATATACGCACATTGTGCATACATCAAGTTTTAACAAATACGGAAAAAATTGAGCTAATAAAATAGTAAATATAAATCTAGAACAAATAAAATACGCAAAAGAAAGAAGCCGTACGATTAATAATAC
Organism: Euclidia mi; assembly: GCA_944739405.2. Taxonomy (NCBI): domain Eukaryota; kingdom Metazoa; phylum Arthropoda; class Insecta; order Lepidoptera; family Erebidae; genus Euclidia; species Euclidia mi. The sequence continues at coordinate 73,301,428 of OX123192.2, forward strand.
ATGTGCTTCGCTTCGCATAAAAATACTTTTAAGTTCGAAAACACATTCAAATATCAATATTAAGTTCTCTCAAAAGTCTTTAAAACAAAGTTTACCCACAAAAACGGGTAGAGGACAAAAGATCTGTGACAAAGTGACCGGGCCAATTAACTTGTATACGAATTAAAGCGATTTAAATTAACCTAAAATAGAAGCCTTTTGGTAATACAATCTGCTTTTCGATTTTTATTTTGATATTTTTTTAAAGAGTTTTATTCTCTAGGTTTTTTATTTGAAGTAGACCTATATAGTGGTACATTATTAAAAGTTTCAGTAACAATATTAACATACAAATTGTAATTACACATTAAATAACGATTAAAAAATTTAATTCATTCCAGGGTCGGAGGCAAAGTAATATTTGAATAATAATAGCATTTTATTACTATTTCAAATAACTCAATCTTTACTTAGTTTTTTTTTTTAGTTTTCACGAGATCCCGAAGCAATTTTTATGGTATAAAGACTTGTATTTTGAATGTAATAAAATGAAAACTAAGAATTTGTACACATTAGTTCTTTAAGTTTAGTGTTATAGATTTTATTCCAAATAACTAAGATAAACAAAGACGAATCCTTAAGCCATTATTAATCATTCACCTAATAAGTACAAAGCGTACACTTATCTGCCAGATAAGGCACAGTTATTTTTCACTTCGACACATCATGAGCGTCCGTTCGATGGAAAATGGAGTGATATCGCGACATCGACTTTGAGTTGACGGTTGAGCGAAATAGATTGGGAGATTTGGATGACGAGTTTCTGCGAGAATATTTTGTGACTCGATAAGTATTGTTGTAATATTTGTAGATAAGTCTTAAGTGTTATGTAATCGTCATTTTTTCTTAGAAAATGTTTCGGTTTTATATCATTTTTGGTTCTCTCGTACGTTCTAATGCTGTGTTATGTATTTATTGATTTGAAAATAAAATTATTGTAGCCAAACAATAAATAGCAATAATCCATGAGTAAGGCCTGGTATACACCAAAGCGTAGAGGAGAGGAGACGAGAGGAGATGTGCCGCGAAGCTGGCAGGTTATTTCCACCAAAGCGGAGAAGAGATGCGTTGCGGAGAGGAGATGTGAGCTGTGTGTAGCAGAGATGTGAGCTGTGAGAGATTGAAAACAGTCAAGTTCTGTCTACGAAAGGAAGACGTCATGTCGTTACAAAAAATATATCTGAATTTGCTTGAGGAAGAAGAATTAGAGGTTGAAGAAACACAATTAATTCTTCAACATTTAAATTATAGACGGCAACATAGATTCTGGATAAGAAACCATATAAAATGTCACAGTCATGGCGAATATGCCACATTGTTTCGAGAGTTTGATGATGAAAGTTCTCATAAATCTTACAGGGTAACAAGGAATAATTTCTACCAGTTAAATGATTTGATTAAACCGTATATCCAAAAGCAAGACACCAACTACAGAAGGGCCATCGGAACGGAAGAGAAGCTAGCAGTTTGCTTGAAGTAAGTAAAACAATTTTTTATCAAATTACATACATACATACATATCGTCACGCCTTTTATCCCCGGAGGGGTAGGCAGAGGTGTATTTCTACACCCACTTTTCGCCAGATATACTTTAGTCCCACGTAATAAGGGGCGAGCCTATTGCCGTACCGGGCACATTTCCAGACTCCGTGCTGCTACTGAGAATTTCGTGACAGAAAAACCCAGTAACACTGCCCGACCCAGGAATCGAACCCAGGACCTCCCAATCCCACGCGCACATTTATGCCGCGAGACCAACGAGGCAGTCGTATAGGGTTTGATGTCGAGTTTTCCGTCTCTACGCAAAAATGGTATTTGCATCGTGTTGTCCCTTAGTCGCCTCTTACGACACCCACGGGAAGATAAGGGGTGGTGACATTTGTATTCTATGCCGTCAACCACACGGCATTCTATGCCGTCAACCACACGGCACATCAAATTATGTCTTTATTATTATAGAAAAGTTATTGATTATATGACTGTGGTACTATTTGAGCAGAATTTGGGCAGAGTTCTTTTAGACTAGTCTAGACCTTCTAAATGTTTCATGAACGCTGGCACACCTTTATTTTTATAGAATACAGAAAAATCAAATCGACGTTTCAAGGACATATTTATTAGTTTAATTCAATTCAGTCACGTAATTTCAATTTTCTTGTGTTGTTGAAGTATAACCACCTTCAGAGGTCGAATTTTGATCCAATGCAGCACTAATATCATTATTGCCTTGAGCACTTGTACTCGGTGCTGAAGTAAAACCGCTTTCAAACACGGAATTTATACCCGTTGCAGCACTATTATCATCATTACTTGTACTTGGTGCTGAAGAATAACCGTAATTCTGGTACCACGTATTCTGTATTTCAAATTCTTCAGCTTCCAAAACTATATTAACAATTTTACGCTTTGCTTGAAGTTGAAGATAAGGTGACCGCTTTTTTAAATTTCGTGCCATCGACAGAAAAAAATGATCCATGTCATCTAGGCTTTCTTCATTGTTTTTCGATAGTATCATTGTTTTTAGGTCTTCTCGTTCTCTTTGCAATTTCTCGCGATTTTCTTGGTTTAGCTGAAGTAAATCTGTAATATCATTCGATTTTCTTTTATTTGTTTAGGATGCAGATGTTATACTTGATATTTCCGAACGTTGTGGGGAATTCACTTTTTTTTTTTTGGTGTCTGGTTGCAAAATCCTCATGGAGTCCCTCCGCCCTGGGGAAAAGGACGAAGGGGACTGTCAGACTCTTACTGACTAAAAACCAACCCGTGTTCCTCACGTACCCGTGTGTCGGAGGGTCGGGTATCGCTGAAGCATTCCTCGCTACCCCCCGACGGGTATTGGCCCGCCAAATGGTCAGGCGGGCCCCGAACAAAACCCCCTTGGCGGCGGATGAAGGTGTTGGGCTCCACCGCCAAAACACTCAGCGGCCGCAGAGGATAGGGAGAACGGCAACGCAACACCGCATCTCCTCTTCCACTGCGGCCCCACCGCGACGCAACGATGGTGCGCCCCTATTTGGTCGCGGTAGATAGGGTGCGCGGCAACGCAACACCGACACGCCTCTCCTCCCGCGACCGCACCCGACTGTGAGGGACAGAAGAACTGTCCCTCGCACCCGCCCCTTTGGACGCGTCCTGCGCAGGCCTCCGTCAAGCCCACGCGGAGCATCCCCTCCTGGATCCCTCTTAGCTTCACCGTGGGTGACCAATCCACGGTTACTGAGCCCCTCCACCACAACAAGGTGGAGATCCCACTTGTTGAATTCACTTGTGGTGTACTGGGATCACTATCGCTATGTTGCTGTATAGAGCGCGAACTGCTATGGCTATTTTCATCTTCGTTGGATTGTTGCATAGTTGGGGAAGAATGATAACTTGATGAATTAAAATTTGTAGACCGCTCTCTGTTAGTCATGTAGGGTAACAAGAACTCCAATATCTTTTCATATTTCCACTCTCGGGTTTGCTTTGTAGCCTGCCCACTTCTGGTCGCATTTTTTCTCTTCAATGCATCTCGGTGACCATCCCGTAGCCTTTTCCATTTAGATTTAGCAGTTTTAACTGAAAACAAAGCCTTAATTTAATACATAATAGAGAAAAATGAGAAGGATGTGGTGGTGTGTAGGTGCGGATGAGTGGAACTGTGTGTGAAGATGTGGGGTAGGGGTATATTCCGACCAATTACTAGGAAAAAAATATTTCAGTATTTTTATCAAAATATTTGGATAATCGCCACCGTCAGAATGGCTGGATGACAAGCGGCTCTGAAAGTATATTCGCCAAGGCCAATAGGCAACCAGCCATTTTGAAGCTAACGAATAATCCTTTTTTATTAAATGTTTATCTTATTTTATTACAGATACATGTCAACGGGAGCAAAATTTTCAAGCATAGCAGAAAATTTCAGAATTGGTACATCAACTGTTTCAAAAATTGTGGCTGATGTTTGTGATGTTCTATGGACTAAACTGCAGCCCCTGGTTATGCCAGAATGTAAGACGGAAGATTGGAAAAGAATCGCTAGAGAATTTGAAGTCAATTTGAAAACTGGGTTGATGCCATAGATGGTAAATACGTGTACATGTTTGCACCTCCACGGTCTGGGACGTCATTTTTCAATTATAAACACAGATTTTCAACTGTGATGATGTGTGTAGCTGACGCCAAGCGAAGAATTATTATGTTGGATGTCGGATCCATGGGGAGATTTAGCGATGGAGGTATTCTGAGTGATAGTGTGTTTGGCATACGTCTCAAGGAAAATAAACTAAATTTGCCAACGCCGCAACCTTTGTACGAAGGTGGTGAACCAGCACAATTTGTGTTTATCGGAGACGAAGCTTTTCCCTTAATGCCTAACTTAATGCGGCCATACCCACGGGATAACCTAAATTCCCAAAAACGGATTTTCAATTACAGACTTTCAAGAGCCCGTCGCAATGTCGAAGCTACTTTTGGGATATTAGCAAGAAGGTGGTACGTATATCATAGAGAGTTTGAATGTCAACTACAAACAGTGGACAGCATAATAAAGGCCGCCTGCGTACTACATAATTATTTGATTGACAAACAGCCCAGTTATTTAGATAATTTTGGGACAGATAGTGACACGAATATGTTTGCCGATACAAACTTTGAACAAGAAACACAAAATGTCGGTGTAAATGAAGGATATAACGTTCGAGAAAAATATTGTGCCTATTTTAATAATCAAGGCACTGTACCTTGGCAAGACACACTTAAAGCATCCTTACTTAATCGGAATTATTAGCAAAATAAATTTCAGTTACTGTCTGGAGTATGAGTTTCTTTCACAATTTCTTCCCAAGCTGCATCTTTAACATCAGTGCATTTATAAGTACTTAAAAGTGTATTCCAAAGACACGGATATATTTAACCACTTCAATGAAATGTTCGTCATCTATTTTGCAAACTGAAAATATAAAAATATGGACGACACACGCTTGCATTCAAAGCCAGTGAATCGAATGACGTTTCGGGACGTGCGAGGCGCGCGAAGAAGGCAGCGGGGTGAGGGGTGCGCGAGCACGTGCGCAGCCCGGCCGCCCGACTAGACACTTCTCCGCTCTGCCGCGCCGCTTGCTTGCTCGCTCCACAAAATTCTATAGAAAATTGAGACATCTCCTCTCCTCTCCGCTTGACCCATTTCCACCAAAGCTAAGCGGAGAAGAGATAAGGAAATAACGAAATCGGATTGGTTTATTCAAACACATCTCCTCTCGTCTCCTCTCCTCTCCGCTTTGGTGGATACCGGGCCTTAGACAAGTGTCAAAATGTTCAAAGGTACGCCTCGTAACGACTGTCAAAGATCTTCATATGAGCCGAGACCGACGGCTTACGTACTTTCCGAGGACACGGGACAGAGACAAAGTAATTTAAATACGCACATAACTTTAGAAGTCAGTCAAAAAGGTTTTGAATCCGAAAGCCTCTGCGTAGCAGTCTATCGGTACCTCCGGGTTATATTTTAGTATATTGCCTTTTCAAGTTATTTTGTTCAGTATCACAAATATAGCTAATTACTGATTAACATACCAAACGTGCCGATGTATATATCAATACTAATATATAAGCTGAAGAGTCCGTTTGTTTGATTGAGCGCGCTAATCTTAGGAACTACTGGTCCGATTTGTATAATTATTTGTGTTGGATGGCCCATTAGTCGAGGAAGGCTGTGGGCTATATAACATGACGCTACGAGCCACGGGTGTGGAGCAGTAGCCTTGAAGGACGCGGTTGAAACCGCCGGCTCGGACCGTTTTAAGTTGCTAAGCTTAAAGTAAAGACAATCGGAGGTCATTAAACAAGTCCACTGACAAAAGCCACATTCAAGTTGATGTCCTAAATATCCATAGTATTCTCGGTCACTTCCATATTAAAAATGACTACTAAATAGGTATATAAAATGAACTCGGCTCACATCTAAAACATTGTCATTTCTTAAAATTGGTCGCGGTTATCGCCGGGTAAGGGTATATTTTTTTATTGTCCGCCAGTTTGATTCAATATTTTACGCGGCCTTTTTACAGAAATTAACATTTTGAAGATAGTCGTCACGTTTCCAACGTCATATGGTGCAGCTGTAATTATATGAGTAAGGGTCTCTAAGGTCATTGCCGCGACAGAAAATGAGCAACCTAATATTATAAATGGAAATGTGTGTATGCGTTTATGTTTTTACATCAAAAGGGCTGAAACGAATTAATGATTTTTGTATATTATAATAGTAAGATTAGGAAACCTGGGGACGGAGATGGGTTGCCATTTATCGCAAAAATAAAACTGGTAAAGAGAGAAATATTTTTTTTTTATAGTTAGTATAGGTACAATTTTATTATTACATTTGGCTTTTTGATGTTATATGTATGCATTAGAAATTTGATGTGAGTTAATAAAGAGCGAGATAATATGTTAGGATTGATGCAAATGGCGTTCCGTAGTCTCTGCCTATCCCTTCGGGAAGCAAGCGTGAGTCTATGTATGTATGTATGTGTGCGGGTATTCAAATGTATAAGTTTCAACTCGTACTCCGTAATTATGTACCTTAAAGTGTCCACCTAAACGAGAAAATATCTTGCGGTAAGCGATTTGTAGCTTTATTAGTTACATAGCTTTCCCTATAATCAAGCTGCAGTTGCTGAAGTGGCAGAAGGCAGGGGAACCAATGGTCGTTGAGACAGAAAAGATCGCGAGTAGCCTGAAGACTTAAGTTCTGTTTATAGGAGAAAATTGGGGGCAGTCTACGTTCAGCAGTAGACGTCTCTTAGCTGAGATGATGATTTAACAAAGTTTTCCGTCAACCTTTGCTAAGACAGTCAGTTATCTGTGAGAAATAAGTATGCGGACAGCAAGGGTTCAGTATTTTTTAAGACGAATTCTTCCAAATTTTTTTGTGCGGAATTGTCGTCGCATACCGTATGAGTGGGTTGCGACCTCACACGTCATCACGTTTCGACTCGTAGAAATATGGATTTGTAATATGTTTCCGACATTCATATTATATTTTTGTCATAAGGCTTCTTGGAAGGGTGAAAGACCGCATCTCGTATTGTCAGTGTATTTATGCAGGGCTGAAATAATATTCGACGGTTTGCCTAGGATATGTTTGCTTAGGGAAATCTTGGAGTATTGTTTTGGTGTTTATTCTATCGTATAATAAGACTCTTTTTTAGTATGTTTATAAGATAAGTATATTTCTTTGAAATTATATCACTTGATAGTTGACTTCAGTAGTATGATATGCAAAAAATATTTCTCCGAACAAATATTATAGTTTTTGAATATCAATCTGAATAAAGTTAAAAACGAACCCAGAACTCCTAGCATTATCCCAATAGCAACCTGGTGTCCGCTTACTAGTCTTAATCATCATCATCGTCATATCAGCTAAACGACGTCTACTGCTGGACATAGGCCTCCCCCAAGGTTCTCCACACAGACCGGTCTTGAGCCGCCCGCATCCAACCGCCTCCCGCGATCTTGACGAGATCGTCGGTCCTCTGCTGCGTCGTCCTGTACGTGGCCGCCACTCTAGAACCTTTCTGCTCCAACGGCCATCAGTTCTTCGAGCTATGTGTCCTGCCCACTGCCACTTCAGCTTGGCTATCGGGAGAGCTATTTCGGTGACTTTGATTCTACTGCGGATCTCCTCATTTCTGATTCGATCTCGCATGGAAACTCCAAGCATTTCTCTCTCCATCGTCCTCTGAGTGACCTTGAGCCTTCTGATAAGGCCCATAGTGAGCGACGACGTCTCTGATCTGTAAGTCATCACTGGCAACACACACTGGTCAAAGACTTTCGTCTTGAGACACTGCGGGATATCGGGCGAGAAGATATGTCGTAGCTTCCCGAACGCTGCCCAACTGAGTTAGATTCGACAATGACCTCGAAAATATACTTGTTGACAACTTCGAGCGCGTAGAGTTCCCAACCTGAATAGGAGCAGGTACAACATGGATGTTCGACATGATTTTCAGCTTGTTCATGTTCATCTTAAGACCTACTTGTTGGGAGACTCTTCAGAGACCATCGAGCATTGTGCCTAGGTCTTCCATGGTCTCAGCCATGACTACGATATCGTCTGCGAATCGTAGGTGAATGATGTACTCGCCGTTGATGTTGATGCCGAGTCCATTCCAGTCCAAAGGCTTGAAAACATCCTCCAGCGCAGTGGTAAACAGTTTCGGGGATATGACATCCCTCTGTCTCACCCCTCGCTGGAGTTGAATAGATTTCAAACTCTGGTCCTGGAGGCGGACTGACATACGGCCATTTTCAATATTCGAACTATTGATAGATCTGTAGATTTTAGATTCGTGTTTGACATATTTTGTATGGAGCTTATGTCAAAAACTGTCAAAAATGAATCTAAAATCTACAGATCTATCTATATTTCGAATATTGAATTCCGTAGATAGTGGCGTTTTCATATAAAGACTTATTTATTTATTTATTATATTCAGTTACTCTCAGCATTCACATGTTTGTTGCCCAACACGTGCTGAGAGTCATTTAATATAATTAAATACGGTAATAATACACTAGATTCTGATACAATAAAATCAATAGCATTCAAATTCATGTCAAGTTATACAATCATGTCAAATAATACAAACTGCGAAGTCAAATAATTATAGTTAATTTCATGTGATCACACACCTAAGTCATATTCACAATACGATTGAATTAATTATGTCAGAAATTACAATATGATAAAATGAATATCATGTCGAGTAATACAATCATGTCAAATAAAACTGTGTTGTCAGATAAATAATACTACGTACAATGTCAAATAATAACAATAAATCACGTGTGATCACTTCGATATATCGGTAGTCAATCCGGCACCGTTGGAGAGACTGTAGCACCGCCTAGGTTTTGATCGAATCGAAGGCTTTCTCATAGTCCACAAACGCCAAGCATAGAGGCTGGTTATACTCCTCGGACTGCTGTATAACCTGCCGCAGTGTATGTATGAGGTCTATGGTACGGAAACCGGCTGCTTCGGGAGGCTGGAAGTCATCAAGCTTACTCTCGAGACGATTCATGATGACCCTTGAAAACAGCTTGTGTAAGCGTGGCTCAGAAGTGAGATGGGTGTGTAGTTCTTTAAGTAGGTTTTATCCCCTTCCTTAACCACTCACGTGCTAACGTTACAACAAAAAAGCGCTTGTAGTGCTTACCGAAAAGTTACATGGAGCGCCAGCGCGCCTTTGTATAATAAAACTTGATTTACGACGGTTCCAAGGGGTTATTTGGTAAACAATTGAACTTTTTGTATAGATTAGGGTACGGAGAACTCATTCATTGAAGTTTTTAAGAATTTAACAACCATTTAAAATTATAAAAAATAGGGGAACTTGAAACACAAGTCAAACTATGAAGTTGTTAACGAAAATATTTTTTTGTTCGAAATCTATATCAATAACATATGTTTTGTTTATTATAATTATAAAGTACATTAATCAATCTTTTAATTAAGTATTTAATATGTATACGCCATCCTACAAAAAGGGCTTAAAATTAATGTTGAAATAGAGAACTAATTCCTCATACACCGCTTACCGCTACTAGGTAATGCGAAATGTTTATGCCTATTTTAAGAAAGACTTTGAACCTGTAGACCAGAAATATATTTTTTTATAAAATCCTGGACTTAGACCCACAGAAGTATGCTGCATAACGAAGTATAACCAAGAAATATTGATATTCATTGATTGAAATGGAACGTAGTCCCCTTGGTAGCCACAGTTACCAGAGGCACTACAAGCGAAATCACTTTGGTAGCCCCAGCTACCTAAAGCACATGAGTGGTTAAAGAAAAGCACTACCACACCTCTATGCCAAGCCTGTGACGTTTTACACTCGTGAATGACGGAATTAAATAGCTTCCGAAGGGCTTCTACAGCGGGTGTGCCGCCGGCCTTAAGAAGCTCGCTCGTAATTCCGTCAACACCCGGCGTCTTGTTGTTTTTGAGCTGTTTGAGAGCCACAATAATCTCGTGCATGCTGACGTCCGGGATATCTTCGGTATAGTGTCGGGTCAATCCAGCTCTAGGGTCTGACGCTGGAGTACTTACGGGTTGTCGCGTAGTCGTGTATAGCTGTTCATAGAACCTTTCGATCTCCTCCAAGAGCTCGAGGCTTGGACGATACACTTCTGCCATCCTCCGTCTTCAGTTTGGTCAGCTGACTCTGCCCAATAGACTGATCTCTCTGGAACACTTTGGATCCCTTATTCTGCTCGATCGCCTCACGAACACATTTTGTGTTGTATTGGCGGAGATTGCGAGTCAGAGACTTAGAGATCTGTCTGTTGAGGTGCCGATATTTCGGCATATCGTCGGAGGATAGCAGAACCATCTTGCGCCTTTCCTCTAACAGCTCGAGGGTCGGACCCGAGAACTTGCTGGTTCTCTTGCTCTTCTGGGGCTTAGAGAATTTAGCCACTGTTGTATAGACAGCATCCACGAACCCGTCAGGGCCTGTTCACGAGATCAGTCTAAGCGGCGAGCGGCGCGGCAGGGTCGATGTACATGGCGCGTTTATTCTCGCGGCGCGCGGCCACAACGAAGTAACGCGCGCCATGTACATCGAAAACGCTCGCCGCTGCTGCCCGCTGCTGTAGGTCGTGACAGGACCGTTACTGTACTCTTCCACATCTACGCATTCGCCCAGGCATTCGAAACGGTTCTTGAGTTCGAGCTGAAAGCTCTTGGGGTTTTGGATATGAACCGGTGCCGGTCGGAGCATGGACTTTATCAACCTCGACCGTTTGAGGCTTGTACAGATATTCATTATGCCTCTTACCATTCGGTGATTGCTCCCCGCTTTGAGCGAATTGATCACGGAGACATCATTGAATATCTGCCTCTTCGTCAACATGATAAAGTCAATCTCATTTTTGGTGGCACCGTCTGGACTTAACCAGTTCCACTTGCGGCATTCTCGCTTCTTGGAGAAGGAATTCATCATATAGAGTCCTTCCTTCTCCATAAAGCTAGCCAGCAAGTGACCCCGGGAATTCCGATGCCCATATCCAAATTGCCCCACTCTCAGCTCATCACCATCTCTTTTGCCCAGTTTCGCGTTAAAATCTCCCATGACCACGGTGTAATGGGTTTTGAAGCCATGTATAGCCCGAGATATGTCCTCGTACATGGCTTCCACCTCCTCATAGGGGTGCGTCGAGGTCACAGCGTATACCTGTATGACCTTCAGCGAATACCGCTTGGATATTCTGAGTATAAGGTACGCTACCCTGCTCGACACACTCCCGATATTTACCACGTTTGTCACGAGAGATTTGTGGACGATGAACCCGACACCACCTTGGGACTGTTGGTCGGCCTTCCGGTAGAAGAGCAAGTTACCGGAATTGAGAACTATCGAGTCCTCCCCCTGTCTTCGGACTTCAGATAGACCTATGATATCCCATCGCAACTTGCTCAATTCTTCTTCCAGGTCGACAATCTTCTCGTCGATCCGCAGTGTACGCGTGTTCCGTGTTGCCAGGGCCAATTGTCGTTGGTGGTGGTAGCCCGATCTCCGTCTTACATGCTCATATTGGCATAATAAAATATCTTTATTTTTATATTTATGATGAGGAGCGGTAGCGGCAATAATATAGCAAAAAGCAGAAAAGATAACATAGCGGAGAGCTTATGCTCTCTTTAGCGGAGAGATTGCTATGCTGAGGATCTATAATCAAACCTTATGGCGTTCACCACTGTCTTTTCGAAATTATGTGCATATTAAATAGTTAATGATCGCTTGCTAAACTGTGACGGAAAACATTGTGAGTTATCTGAGAGCTCTCTATAATGTTTTCGAAGGATATGGAAAGTCTGCTAAACTGCACATGGCCAGCTTGGTGGGCTATTGGTCTAACCGAATTGGGATAGTTTGTGTATACAAGGCTGATGATGATGATGATTTGACTTAGGTTTGTCTGCACGTAGTTCGTATTTGTATCTCGAATACATTGGTACAACTTACGTCTGATCCCAATATTCTATCTATCGGTGGATTTGGCTACTAGGGATATATATTTGACATACTTTGTATAGAGCTTCACAATCAAATATAATTATAATATCAAGTGTCCAAATCCATCAGTAGATAGAATATTGGAAACAGGCCTAAACCTTTGAATAATCCGATTGTCCCAAAATAACCAAAATCTTGTAAACCAATTTTATTCACAACACAGAAAATCTCGTATTAAAATATCGAGACCTTACCCGTAATAGAAAGTTCTGCAAATACGTTATGATGTCTAAAACGTGGCTAACTTCCTAACAGGTAATCTATAGTTCTGAAACTAAGACTACGTTGTTAGGTGTGCTCTGTTTCAGTGAGAGTTTGTAGTAACAATGACGATGTCCGTGGATTCTTGGGTTCGATTTAAAAATGTTATTGGAATTTTTGTTTTCTCATATTCAGTTGTTGAATCGAATTTGGTAGTAAATGATTTCAGAGCTAAAGTTTTTTTTTATAGTAATAAGTGGCAAACGAGCAGACGGATCGCCTGGTAAGCAATTACCGCCGCCCATGGACACAAGCAACACCGCAGGAGTCACAAGTGCGTTGCCGCCCCTTGGGTTTGGGAAAAGGGATAGGATATGGAGTGGGATGAGGGAGAAGGAATAGGGGATAGGGCCTCCGGCACTCTCACTCACCGAACGAAACGCAACAATTTAGGTACTGTTACTTTACGTCGATTTTCTGTGAGAGAGACTTCCCCGGTCAAGCCGGCCCATTCATGCGGAAATCACCAAGGCTCTACTACCGTTAACAGGATTTTTAACCTTATTTAATTAGTCACTGTGGGCTACCTGTCTGTTTGCGACCATGACTAATGCACCTCTACAGCCTTTACAATTCAATGTAGTAGAACTTAAGCCTCTCATAACTTTCTTCACAGTAGCCATGTGAGTCAGTAGGAAGATTTAATAAATAAAATATACGCTGTATGTACATATTTTGAATACATAATTTTGTGACGACAGATCGGCAATATTTTGAATATTAAATCAGTACAATTTTAATAATCATTCGCAGTGTTGATACATAAATTGACAATAATTAATATAACATGAGGCCCTGATATTTAAATTAATTGGGTTGTATAAACTACATATAATTGTACGTTAAATAAAATGATGCGTGTGCTGTATATTTGTGCCCGATAATCTCCACAACAGTTAATCTAGTTTCGATGAGGTTTTCAATAACGTGCTCAGATAAGCTTTGATTAATATTTAGCGTCTGTTGTGTCTGGGTTAGCTCACAAATGAATTTATAATACCTAAACAATTTAGTGTGACGACGATTTCAATTTTAGTGCACATTGTTTTTAGTTGCAGGTTTATGTTGAATTTTATTGAAATAACTGCACGTATTTATTACTTACATAGAGATTATTTTATACACGGTTAATTGGCGGGTCTTACTCACGATAAATACTATATTTAAGGCATAAATACCACAGTGATTGCCAACGTTTCGGCTGACTTGCTTCAGCCGTGGTCGCGGCGGGGAAATCGTTTATTGGATTATTTGCCTTGATTTTCTACTGCAATAACAAAAAATAACCCAATAATTGAATAACTGAGGACGGAGGATGGCACAATCGTATCGTCCAAGCCTGAGCTCTTGAAGGAGATCGAAAGGTTCTATGGACAGCTATACACGACAACGCAACAACCCGGCAGTACTCCAGCGTCAGACCCTAGAGCTGGATTGACCCAACACTATACCGAAGATATCCCGGACGTCAGCATGCACGAGGTTAGTGTGGCTCTCAAACAGCTCAAAAACAACAAGGCGCCGGGTGATGACGGAATTACGAGCGAGCTTCTGATGGCTGGCGGTGCACCCGCTAGAGAAGCCCTTTGGAAGCTATTTAATTCCGTCATTCTAGAGGGTAAAACGCCACAGGCGTGGCGCAGAGGTGTGGTGATGCTTTTCTTTAAGAAAGGGTATAAAACCCTCTTAAAGAACTACAGACCCATCACACTTCTGAGCCACGTCTACAAGCTGTTTTCGAGGGTCATCACGAATCGTCTCGAGAGCAAGCTAGACGACTTCCAGCCTCCCGAACAAGCCGGTTTCCGTAAAGGCTATATATAGTACCATAGACCACATACATACGCTGCGGCAGGTTATACAGAAGTCCGAGGAGAATAACCAGCATAGGGATGCTTGGCGTTTGTGGACTATGAGAAAGCCTTCGATTCAATCGAAACCTGGGCGGTGCTACAGTCTCTCAAACGGTGCCGGATTGACTACCGATATATCGAAGTGTTGAAGTGTTTGTATGAAAACGCCACTATGTCAGTCCAATTTTTGGATTTTTTGGATTCTACATATTGATACAGATAATTACGTTTATTTGAACTGAATATAGGGTTTAAAGTGTTGGCGGAAATTTGACAATTATATTTAATTTGAGTTGTTAAAGAATTTTTACCTGCCTGATTTTTATCAACATGTAGAATCCTATAAGGGAAACTGAATAATTGCTCCCAGGCCGCTTTTGAGTTCTCCCTTACGACAAGACCAATGCTTTCAGCCAATTTTTTTGACACTGATGGTCTTGCCCCTCGGGGAACTCTTTTAACTATCGGAACCGAATGTTTTAATTTAGATAGAGTTTGCCAAAAAGGAATTTCGTTGTAGTCTCCTGATATTGGAGGTGAAGATATTGAAGGGCCAGAAAGTACATTTTGAGATTTATGTACTTTTCCAAAATGTACTTTCAGGCCCCGCTTATCTTTGAAAAAACGGTCCTGAGAACAGTTCGGACAGCGCACCAGACCAGTCAGCGATGTGGTAGGTTGACTGACACTAACTGCCGCATCGCCAGTGTCATTGCAATCTTGCATACACACAATATTTACAAATATAACACCATAAAAATATACACAAACATTATATCATAAATAATATGTACAAACTGTCAATTTCACTGAAATTTCTTTCAAAAGTCCTATAAACAATAATAATTTGTCCAACAACTTCTTTGTAGTTTTAACCCGGATTGTCTGCTATGTTCTCACTTCGGCCGGTACCGAGGCCAAATCACACTCAGCCATCTGAGACAGTGGACCTGACGAAGGATCGTGGATGGTTTGCTGTTTTTATTTAAAGAAACAGTCCTTATTTGAAGGCAATATGCATCGATGCAATATGTGTTATAGGGATTTTATAGAGCGTTGACAGCGGGTGTTTTTTAGGTACTTGGGTTTTATAGAATCATGATGGATTTATGTCTACTGCTGGTTAGACAAACTGTGTTAAATATTTAAAGTAAATTGAAAGCACAAGCAGAATGCTAGTTATCAAATTAATTATTATTATTTATAAATTTTCACTTGTTCATTTGTTCATTTATTTTTATAAATATTTATTATTTATTCAATTTTAATACTCAATAATAAATATTAAAATTAATAATTAAAATAATTTAAAAAAAGCGAAATATTTGACCAAAAACGTCAAGGCGAACATGTCAAGTAAAAAACGAAGTGAAAAATACATACATACATACATATCGTCACGCCTTTTATCCCCGAAGGGGTAGGCAGAGGTGTATTTCTACACCCACTTTTCGCCAGATATACTTTAGTTCCACGTAATAAGGGGCGAGGCTATTGCCGTACCGGGCACATTTCCAGACTCCGTGCTGCTACTGAGAATTTCGTGACAGAAAAACCCAATAACACTGCCCGACCCAGGAATCGAACCCGGGACCTCCCGATCCCACGCGCACACTTATGCCGCGAGACCAACGAGGTAGTCGTATAGGGTTTGATGTCGAGTTTTCCGTCTCTACGCAAAGATGGAATTTGCATCATGTTATCCCTTAGTCGCCTCTTACGACACCCACGGGAAGATAGGGGGTGGTGACACTTGTATTCTATGCCGTCAACCACACGGCAATTTTATAATAATAATAATAATATCATTTAGGTGTTAAAAAAGGTGTAATGTAACATAATATTCAGAGCTTCTATATTCTGCTATTTAGCATGCAACAATATTCTAATAAAATGTGTGTAGTATTTTACTTAAATTTATAAATATGTAATACATCTTACATAAAATTTTATAATTATTTCATTGTAAATTACCATTTAAAAAGGAATAATTATCTCAATGATTTGATTGAGACGACCGGTTGGTGTAGCGGGAGTGTAAGCGACTGCTACGCCGAAGGTCGCGGGTTCGATTCCCGCTCAACTCAAACATTTGTGTGCATGAACATGGATGTTTGTCTTGGTCTGGGTGTTTCTATGTATAACATGTATGTATTTACAAAAAAAAAGTATATATGTATGTTTATCCATTGTCTAGCACCCATAGTACAAGCTCTGCTTAGTTTGGGACTAGATGGTGTTGTGTGAATGTGGTAGAATATTATTATTATTATTATATTATAATGTCAAAACAAAATAGAGAAATGTCCTGTACGTATGATTAGCATTAGAGAAATGTCAAGTTAAGTTATTATTAGTCAAAGTGTTTTATTTAGTCTAAGAAAATTAATTAGGATAATTTTTATGTCTATAATATAACTGTAGGAATTTATAATGTTTTATCATTTAGATACTCTGTCACATTACAAAATGCCTTCTTAATAAGAAATTGTTTAAGTGAATGTTTTAATTTATCTACATTGTTACTTTTCAATATTTCTTTAGGTAAGTGGTTGTAAATTCGAGGAGCCATACAAAAAACACTTTTGTCGAATTGAGCAGTTCTGTTTGCAGGAAAACACACTCTATTTTTATGACGCTCACTGGTGGTGGTGAGGTGACCTGAACAAAATCTTATTCTTTGCAACAAATATAACAATCTCATATATATAAAAATACATGGCAGGGTTAAGAGTTTTAGGTCGTTAAAGACAGGTTTGTAGCTATCAGTAAAATGAAGTTTACAAATTGCTCTCACGCATTTCTTCTGTGCTTTGAACACCATTTCCTTGTCTACCGAGTTACCCCAAAAAATAACCCCATATCTTAATAATGACTCAACATAGCCACGATATGCAGTTACAACAGCTGACTGATTCACTATCTTACCTAGCATGTATAGTACATACGAGAATTGGTTAAGTTTGGAACAAATGTTTTCAACTTGTTTTTTCCAACTTAAATTGGAATCAAGATATAGATCTAGAAATTTTGCACTCTCTATTTCATTTATGTGGTGTCCCCTATATTCGACTTCAATTCCTTGAGTTCTGTCAATTTGATTTCTAAATGTCATTAAATTAGTTTTGTCAAGATTTATTTCTAAATTATTAAATTTTAACCATTCAATGATTTGGGCAAGTGTGTCGTTCATATCCTTTTCTATTGCGTCTCTACATTCATTAGTGAACATGACCGTAATATCATCAGCAAATAATACAATATTTTGTTTGATATTTCTAGGTAGGTCATTGATATATATAATGAAAAGCAAGGGACCCAAAATACTCCCTTGCGGCACACCTTGATTGACCAAACGGTATTCAGATGAGAATACAATATTTTTTTTAGTTTTTGAACAAAAACGTGTGATCTGAGTGCACTGAAATCTACTTTTTCGGGGAGATGGGCCTCGTTAGCCTTGGTTGGCAACCTGTCTAGGAGAAGGAAAACTCCGAATTTAAACCAACTTTCAGGGAGCATACCCGAAACAAAACCCCGATCTAAGGTGTGAACCGACCCGTGCCGAGGGATTCGTGGCCAGAGGGCAAGCTGGTCGTAAACGGAGGGTGCCTGTGTTGGTGGTCACAGGGCACAGCTGATATTCCGCCTTACCCCCGTAAAGGGCTCTGCGGGGATGGACCGTCTAGATCCCTAAATCTCGTGGGAACGCTATGGGAACAAAAACTTATTCTTCTCCATACGGCGGCGACGCGGTTCGCAACCCGTCACGTCTCGTTTCCCGCGAGGGCGAAAAGCGGCCTACGGAAAGCAGGTTTGCAACATTGGATGTTGGTGGAGGAATGAACGGCAAATTGGATGAAGTATGTCAGATGATGGATGATAGAAAGATTGATGTTCTTTGTGTGAATGAAACAAAAAGAAAAGGGTGTGACACCACCAAGCATGATGCATATACGGCGTATTGGTCTGGGGTAGATAGTACCACCAGAGCCTGTAAGGGAGTTGGTGTAGTACTGTCTGCGCGAATGAATGAGTGCGTAAAAGAGTTTGAATGTGTAAATGCTAGGCTACTGTGGATGAGAATGAAAGTAGGAC
This sequence comes from Euclidia mi, assembly GCA_944739405.2. Classification (NCBI taxonomy): domain Eukaryota; kingdom Metazoa; phylum Arthropoda; class Insecta; order Lepidoptera; family Erebidae; genus Euclidia; species Euclidia mi. The sequence goes on from OX123192.2 coordinate 73,319,754, forward strand.
TTACTCGTCTCTTTATTGTGGGGGTGACCGCCCCGGTCAATATAGTTACGGGTATGTCACAACATGAGCAAGACGAAAGGCAGGAGTTTTGGGAGAGTTTAAGAGAGATTTTGAGAAACTGCAAGGATAATGAAAGATTGATCTTGTTAGGGGATTTCAATGGATGGGTGGGAGTAAAGCGAGATGGATTTGAAAGGGTGTTAGGTGCATTTGGTGATGAGAGTGTGAACGAAAATGGAAAAGCACTGCTTGAGATTTGTTTGGAGTGGAGCCTTTGTGTGACAAACACCATTTTTGATCATAAAAGGATACATATGTATACGCGAGAGGCGAAAAATGTTAGAAGAAGTATGATTGATTTTGTGATAGTAGATGAACGATTGAGAAATAATGTGTTGGATACAAGAGTATATCGAGGGATCGGCATCCACGCAGACCACTTCTTGGTGTTGAGCCGGATAAGTGGGCTCTTTAAAGGATGGTGACACTGAGAGCGTAATGAAAATAGGGTCTTGGAAAGAATAAAAGTAGAAAATCTACAAGAGAAAGATGTGAAAGATGAGTATAAACGAAGATTGATAGCAAGATTTGAGAGATTCGATGGCATAAATGATATGGAAGAATTATGGCAGGCCTTTAAAGAAGAGGTAGTATGTGTAGCGTCTGAAGTATGTGGTATGATCAAGAGAAGGAAAATACGAAAGGTTAAGAATACATGGTGGGATAAGGATGTACAATCAGCAGTGTCAGAGAAGAAGAAAGCTTGGTCAGATTGGTTGGCTGCCAGAGCAAATGAAAGAATGGGAAAAGCAACGAGTGTAGACATAGATGAAGAAAAAAAGGAGTTTGTTAGGTCAAAAAGAATAGTGAAAGAAATGGTTAAAAGGAAAAAAGAGGAAAAGAAAGATGAGTTTGATAGCAGATTATCTGACGATTTCCAGAGGAACATTAAGTTTTTCTGGAAATCCGTTCGTGCAGTTCGAGGAAGAACTCAATCTTCAGAACACACATCCATCAGAGACGAGAATGGAAGTATAGTAAATGGTGAATTGTGCGTGTTGAAGAGATGGAAAGAGTATTTTGAAAGTTTATTCGAAAGAACGGCGATAGAGACACCGATAGCTGAAGTGAATTGTAATGATAGCAATGATGAAAGCGTTATTAGCGTGAATGAGATCGTGAAGGCACTGGGAAGTATGAAAGTAGGTAAGGCTGCAGGATATGATAGGATTACAGTCGAAATGCTGAAGGCTGGACAGGGCATCATAGTTGGTCAGTTACAGCGGTTATATAACTTGTGTTGGAACACCGGCCGAGTACCTAATGACTGGACCACAGCTGTAGTTGTGCCTCTTTATAAAGGAAAAGGCTCGCAACAAGACTGCAAAAACTATAGAGGCATTAACCTTTCAGCATTGTTGGCAAATTGTATGCAAAGGTACTTATTGAAAGAGTTATGGAAGTAACCGACAAGAAAATATGGGATGTACAAGCGGGATTCCGAAAGGGTACGGATCAGGTTTTTTCCTTGCGAAGCATAGCCGGAAAATTTTTGGCCAAAGGTCAAAAGGTCTATTGCGCATTCGTGGATTTGGAAAAGGCTTACGATAAAGTGGTGAGGAATTAAATGTGGTCGGTGCTGTCAATGAATGGGCTGGACAGCAGCCTCATTCGAGCTCTGAAATCCCTTTATGAGGATTCTAGAGCTTGTGTGAGGATAAACGGGGCATACACTGACTGGTTTACCATCGATAAAGGTGTTAGACAGGGATGTGTAGCGTCGCCGTGGCTGTTTAACCTCTTCATGGACAGTTGTTTGCAACATTTAAAACATAGTGACTGCGGATTAAGGATGAATGGGTTACTCGTCAAATGCCTCCTTTATGCTGATGATCAGGTTATACTTGCATCTTCAACGGAGGAGTTGCAGGTGATGGTAACAATCATGCATCGTGCGTTAGAAAGGAAAGAAATGAAAGTGAATGTAAGTAAAACGAAAGTTATGGTTTTTGAAAAGGAGGAATGCGTTACGGCTTGTAATGTTTTGATCGATGGACAGCGAGTGGAACAAGTTAATGAGTTTGTTTACTTAGGTACGTTGTTTACAAGAGATGGTAAGAATGAAGCAGTTATTGAAAGGAGAGTTAATGCAGGTAATTGTGTGAATGGAGCTCTGAAGGCGTTTATGAACAGTCAAAAAGTGTCCAAAAAGGCACGTTTGGCTGTACATAGAGGTGTGTTAGTACCTACCCTTATGTATGGTAGTGAAAGTTGGGTATGGCAGAAGAGATTTGAAAGTAGAATAAATGCTGTAGAAATGAGAGCACTGAGAAGTATGTGTGGTGTGTCTTTGACCGACAGAGTACAGAATTGTGTGATACGAGAGTGGTATGGGGTAAAAGAAGATGTAGTGACAAGCATTAAGAAAGGCATGTTAAGATGGTTTGGGCACATGGAGAGGATGGATGACGATAGACTGACAAAGAAGATATATCAGGCTAGTGTGAATGGGACAGGACAAAGGGGAAGACCTAGGAGAAAGTTCTCTGACCAGATTGGAGACATCCTGAAAAAAGGACAAGTCAGAAGTACCCTTAACAGAAGAGCATGCATGAGAAACTTGATGGGAGTGAGTGAAGCAAGTGAGGTATGTCAGGATCGTTGCAAATGGCGTTCCGTAGTCTCTGCCTACCCCTCCGGGAAACAGGCGTGAGTCTATGTATGTATGTATGTATGAAATCTGTTAGACAGATAGGATTTTAAAAGATTTAAAACATTTCCTCTTACGCCATACGCTTCCAACTTATTAAATAATAAATTATAATTCACGTAATCAAACGCCTTCTTTAAATCCATGTACAGGGCGGTGACATGTTTTTTATTATTTAAGCCAGTCATAACAGTTTGCAGAAATTTGTATACTGCTAAATTTATACATTTCTGTTTTCTGAAACCCACCTGCTCATCAGCGAATATATTATATTTTTCAAAGAAAGCGTTTAAATGGTTTCCAATTACCTTCTCAAATATCTTCGACATAGTCGGTATTAAGGCTATCGGTCGATAATTGTTCATGTCGAATTTATCGTTCTTTTTGTAAAACGGTTTAACAATAGTACGTTTTAGTTTGTCTGGAAACACCCCAGACACTATACAGGCATTTATTATGTAGCCTAATATAGGTGATATAATATCAGATACAGCTTTAAGAATTTTGGTGTGTACATCGTCATATCCAGTGCTATTTGTGTTTTTTAAGGAATGTATTATTCTATTAATGTCAAAAGGCGTTGTGGGCATCATAAAGAGAGATTGTGATACGGTTTTATTGATTGTATACGATTTTGTAGAATTTTTATCGATAAAATTAATATTTGACCCCGTTCCTACGAAAAAAGCATTGAAATATTCAGCAATTTCAATTGGATTTTCGATAATGTTACCATTTACATTTATTTGTTTTATTTCTTCGATGGGAGTGCATTGTTTATTGTGGTTTATCACTGACCATGTTGCTTTAGATTTATTACAGGCAGTTTTAATCATGTAGTCATTTTGCAATTTCTGGGTCAACTTAATCATTTTGGTCAGACGTGAAGAATATTGTTTAATAATACTTTTATTATGCGCGTTTGGATTTTTCCTATACCGCCAAAGTAGATCACGCTTACGCTTTGACCATGTTTTTATACCTTTTGTTATCCATTTAGGTTTTCTACGGGAATGTTTTCTAATTAATTTCAAAGGAAAACATAAATAATAAATTAGTGTAAACATGTCATAAAAAATGTCAAATGCTATATTAGGATTATCCGTATCAAATACTTCGTTAAAACTCATAGCTTGTAAGTAGTTTTTAAATTTGTCAATATTTTCTTTGCTATAGTCCCTTCTCTCAATATACCAGTGTGAAAAACGGCAAGTTATTTTTACTGGGCAAGACAATATCTGAGCGGTATGGTCGGATAAAACAAATTCATAAACTTTATAAATTGAGCCTTTGATATTATGCATGAAATTATCAATACATGTACCACTTTGAAGGCGTGTAGGCTTATTTATTGCTAATTTTAGATTGAAGGTATATATTACTTCTAATAAGTCTCTACAAGCTTTCGTGTTTATTAAGGTGTTTATATTAAAATCACCGCACATAATGATTTTTTTCTTGGTATAGCATAATTCACGCAGTATAATATTAAATCTTTGGAAAAATTCTTCGAATTGATGTAGGTTGGTTCGTGGTGGCCTATAGACACAAATAATTATCAATTTATGTATTGTAAGTTCCACGGCACAACATTCGATAATTCCTGAAACACAGGTTGACGCTATTTGAGAAACAATTTTAAACTCTTGGCTTTTATGGACTAGTATGCAAGAACCTCCCCGTCGATTTTTACGGCAAAAAGATGTTGCGAGAGAGAAATCTGAAATATGTAGTAAGTTTAAGTCATCTTTTATCATATTGTGCTCAGTAAGACAAATTACATCAGTCGAAATTTTCTGATCTAATAGCCATTGTAGATTTATACGTAAAGATCTGATTTACTTATAATACCATTAATGTTCTGATGCAAAATATGTATTACATTATACACGGAAAAATAATGGACTTGCAGTAATAGGGTGTTGAAACCACGAAATGTTATAATGATACCGTCATTATAACATTTCGTGGTTTCAATAGTTTCTACAGTGATGTCAGTTTGAGTGCTCTGGTCACTAAATAATGTGTCTATTTTATTTTTCAAACCCCTATGTCATAAGGGTGGTCAAACCCAATTTTTTTTTGTTTTTCCGGCATATTTTTTATTTATATTTCTTTATGATGTGGCATTAATAATACAAACAATCCTTGATTTTCCCCCTTTTAACACTAATCCCTATTTTTAGTAGCTGTATTAGTAAATTAATCATATCACTAGATCAGTTGGCCTTTGATACAGCTGGACCGATTGGCATGAAATTTTATATGTATAGTCTTTAGGTCTGAGTATTGGTCGTAATCTATTTTTCAAACCCCTAAGTCATAATGGTGGCCCAACCTATATATATACTTACTCTTTTATTTTTTTGGTCAATTTCTTAAGCCCTGAGGGATGGCAAAAAATAGGTGAGAAAAAATACCTTAAAAAGGCAATACGGAGTTCACCGGGTCAGCTATTATATTCGGGTCAGCTAGTAAATACAGCATGAACTAGCCACCTAGCACTTCTTTATACAATTACCAACTAGAAAATACGTAAATCAACTTTAACTGTTCAGAAAATAAAGACGAGGAATAAAGACAGTAATGTATTTTAGTAGGTGTAATTGTCTATTAAAGTTGCCGAAGTCTTGCTTTATTTTTATTTTCCTAATTAACTGTATCAATTTACGGTAAATAAATGTAGGTTTATTTGTTCTAACAGTCCAAGAACAAAGTTGGAACATTCTTTAATACAATACCTAAGAATTGCTGAGCGAAACTACTGCCTGTAGCCAAAATCGGAGAACTATTGTTTTCCGATGGAGTCGGGGACAAGTTTGTAAACCGCGGTTTTCGCAAGCCCGCAAACGCTTGAAGTTAAGGACACCATAGTGGTTTTAATGAGGTTCCGAACGACTCTAGAGCTCTTATACAGTTCTTTCAACAGCCCAAACTCGAACAACAGAGTGGAGGAAGGAAACTAGAAAGCTCGCAGTAGGATTTCCTTGCAAGAACAAATTGGCCACGATGACTTTGCACGCGTTTTCGTTACAAAACTCCCCGGTGCAAACATGCCCGAACTAGTGCGTATAATCACGATCTCTGAAATTCTATCAGAATGCTCACACTGTTTCGAGCCTGGTGGCCATACTACGGGTGCCCGCCTAACCCTTGGAGTACTTCTGTACCTGCGACAACCGATAACTAATAACTCTACGGCTAAAACAAACCAGTTGTAAGATCATTGATAAATCTTCCCACGATAATTATGCTTCTATTTTTACACCTGTATTACCTACACAAATAATTACATAATTAGACGCATAATTTCTTTACACAATATTCTAATTAGACATTAGACGCTCATATCTCGTATAATCTAATCTGTAAATATAATAGATGGCGCTGCCGTCGCGTAAACACTCAGTTTTGTATCGAAAGTTTTAATAAAATCTATTTAATTATAAATACCAAATAACTTATTACGTATTGTGAGTTAAAGTGAACAATAACCAATAAATATATAGTGCAAGTGTTATCTTGAAGAACAATGTTAGTTTGGATGTAAACAAATGTTATAAACAAAGTGACAGTGCATAAACAGTTAAAATTATTAAACACAATTCTACCAAATAAATTACCACGAAAAATTCTACGTCGCATCAATAAAGTTCTGTTCATCGCTAAGCAGTGACATTACATACTTTTATTGTGATAAAACTATAGTGAATAAGGAATGAATGACGGTTTTTTCCTTCCTACAATTTAAATATCTCGTGAGCGCTTCATGCGGACAGTAGCTGAACTAAAGCCTAGAACTGTTTTATCGACGTTAGTTAAAAGACATCTAGCGACAAATAGCTGAACTATGAGTGGAATCAAAAACGTCACTATGAGACGCGCACGCGCGCGCTCAACTACCGATATGAACCTGGATGACGATAGTGTTGCAAATATTACACTAGATGGCACGGCACACAGTATGCCAGATATATCAGATGATGATGACATTGATCTCGTAACTAAATTAAATAAACAAATTGAGGAGCTCACAAGTAAATTATGTGGTGCAAATGAAGAAATAGACTTATTAAGCCTTGAAAACGCAAACCTAAAGAAGGAAATTGCAAATCTAAGTCGGAAAAATTCCCTCTATAAACAAATAGCTACTACATCTAAATCTCCAACACCTAAGAAAATGATGAAAAAACACTCCAAACAAGCGGGATGTAAAAATAAAGAAACGCAAACTGATTCGGACATATCAATGACAAAAAAAGTGAATAAAAGTCAAGATAAAAGTGATGATGGACAGCAACATATTAGTACGCATTCCAGTCCACAGATGGCGATCAAAACTACGAATGTGCAAGGGACAAAACTAAATACAAAAACAAACAACAATAAATTGAAAAATAACCTATGTATTTTTAGTACTAATAAAACTAACAAGAATATATTAAGTTTAGCACAAGAGTATTTCCAGGACAGATACCAAATATGTCATTATTTTACTCCGGGCGCAGGTATTATGCATCTTTTACGTGATATTCAGTCAAGACTCAGACATTATACTAAGAATGATTTCTGTATAATTATGATCGGCGAGGAAGACTTTAAAACTACAAAATGTTACTTTGATATAATTACATACATGAAAAACACATTGCTGAATATAAAGAATACAAATATAATTATTACATTGCCAACTTTTAAATTAAACAATAACTTCAATATTTTATATAATTCACGATTAGAAATTTTCAACAACATGCTATGTCTAGACAATTGTACACATCAATACGCATATATCCTGGACTCTAATTTGAACCTAAGCTATCATTATTCCACGTATACAAGATCGGGTGCTTTAAAAGACTTCGCTATGAAAACTATCTTTGAGGACTTGTACAACCTTCAATTAGAAATTTTAGAAGAAAATAGTTTCAATACAATAAATGAACCAAAAGAATTGTTTTTTCTCCAATAAGTATATAAGCATTTTACACCAAAATATTGCAGGTTTGTTAAATAAATCAAATGCACTTACAGTATGCTTAAATGAACTTTGTGATAAAAATATAAATGTGGATGTAGTATGTATTACCGAGCATTTCATCATGAAGGGACTCGAAACACAACTATGTATACCAAACTACAGTTTGGCTGCATGTTATAGTAGACCGGAGAAAAAGAGAGGGGGAGCATGTATATTAATAAATAATTGTCACCAATGGAAAGAAATACCTCAAATAGCTAGATTATCTTTACCAGGGGTTTTTGAGTGTTGTGCTGTTGAGCTAATTGATTATAAATTGATAGTCATATGTCTCTATAGAGTACCAAATACTAAAAATATTACAGATTTTTTTAATCAACTAGAATTGTTACTCAAAGATGTATCCAACCGTATAAATAAGAACCTTGTAATTGCAGGAGATTTTAATATCGATATTTTAAAACCGAATAGAAATTCAGTTGCACTGGAGTGTATGCTATTAAATTACAACTTAAAACTTGCTCTTAAACAACCGACTCGTATGGCTAGTAAGACATGCATAGATAATTTTGCGCATAATTTTAAAAAGTCTGTAAAAACAGATGTCTTGGAGTTTGCATTGTCAGACCATACAGCTCAGCTGCTTCAATGTCCAGTACCCACTGTATGTAGAATAAAATACTGGTATATAACTAGAAGGGATTATTGCAACGAAAATATAGCAAAATTTAAAAACTGTATAAACAGTCTCAAATTTTCGGAGATATATCATACTGAAGATCCTAATATGGCCTATAATGATTTTATCAACACGTTTAAATTGTTTTACGATCTATGCTTCCCGTTCAAGGAAATCAAAATCAACACATTTAATAAACCTAAATGGTTATCAAATGGTGTTAAATTATGCAGTAAGAAAAAAATAAAACTCTTATGGCAGTCTAGATTGAATCCTAACCACGAAAATAAAAAGAAATTTGCTACTTATTCTAAATTGTATAGTAAAATTATAAATCTAACACAGAAAGCACAGAATAATTACAAATTACAACAATCAAAAAATAAATCAAAGACTACATGGCAAATAATCAATCAGACAAAGAACAATATCCCTAAACAGCAAATTGAAAAACTAAGAGTTAGTGATCGAACTATTTACAAACCTTTGGATATCGCTAATGCTTTTAATGACTTTTTTGTTGACAAAATTCATCCAAAATTAGATGCTGAATATAAACCAAAAGCATCCATTACATCAAGAAATGCTAAATCAATGTTTATGGCTCCCAGCACACCAAACGACATACATAGAATAATAATGTCATTAAAAAACACTGGCAGTGTTGGTTTTGATGGGATCGCCACTAAAATAATAAAGTCAGTATCAACCGAGATATGCAACCATCTGAGTCACTTAATCAACCTCAGTATATGTACGGGTATATATCCAGAGGCATTAAAAAAATCTATAGTTAAACCTCTATTTAAGAAAGTAAATAGGGAATTGATGGAATATTATAGACCCATCTCACTCATACCAGTCATCTCAAAGGTATTCGAAAAGTACATTTACAAACAGTTAGCCAACTTCATTGAAAAGAATAACATATTATGTGAAGAACAAAAAGGATTTAGGCAGCATAGAACCATCGATATGGCAATTTATGACTTTTTGTTTCCGATTATTAGAAATGTAGATAAACGACTCCCAATATGTGCAATATTTTGCGATATGACGCAGGCTTTTGACTATGTCCATTTTAATACGTTATTAAACAAGTTGGAAGCCTACGGTATAAGAGGCAACGTGCTCGAGCTAATGAAATCATATTTAGAAAATAGAACACAGATAACCGAAATTAGTCGCATCAATATAACTAATAAGCATGAAGAGATATCTCGATCCCGAGAACGCAAAATTACATTTGGTGTTCCACAGGGAAGCGTTGTGGGCCCTTTTGCATTTATATTATATATAAATGATATGCCCACTTCCATTGAGCATCCCTTAACTATGTTTGCTGATGATAGTACCATTACAATCCCATGTAGAAATGTAAATACATATGAAACGGACATAAATAATTCTCTTAACAATTTGATTAAATGGCTAGATAAAAATAATTTAAATATAAATTTAAGTAAGACTAAAATAATGCACTTTAGACAACGTATGCCTCGTGTACCTAACCTTCACATACATTACAAAAATGACGATATTGATGAAGTAACTGATACCAAATTTTTAGGATTACAAATAGACTGCAGTTTAAACTGGAAGGCACATATCGACATTTTGTGTAAAAAATTGAGTTCATCTGCATTTGCTTTACATAGATTATCCTCGATAGTATACACGAAAACACTTCTAGCGGCTTACTACGGTATAGCTGAATCGCATTTGCGCTATGGTGTCATTTTCTGGGCGAACTCGACCGATAAAGAGATAGCATTTAAGGCTCAAAAAAGATGTCTCCGGTCAATGTTTAGGCTAAAAACCACCGACAGTTGCAAGCCATATTTCCAACAGTACAACATATTGACACTTCCCTGTATATATGTTCTTGAAGTGGCTATGTTTGTGAAGAACAATCCACATCGTTTTGAACGTATGTCCGATGTATACCCAAGAAATAGACGTGACAATTCAAAATTAATTAAGGTACCGTGTCAAACCACTATGATGCGCAAAAGTATTTATTGCATGGCCCCAGTTGTTTACAATAAATTGCCAAGTGCTTGGAAAGATTTGAAAATGGTGCAATTCAAAAGTAGACTTCGTAAATTATTAATAGATAAAGCATACTACAGTGTAAATGAGTTTTTAACGGACAAATTTTATTAAACTAGGTACCTCGAATTTTTTATTAATTTATTATTATTTATTTACTTAGGGAATATAGTGTATGACCTGGAATAGTAATTTATGATTGTTTATTTAGCTACGGACCAAGATTTTTTTTCATGTATTTAATTAACAATTTTATTTTATTTGTATGATGTATTATGTATAATTAAGTTGATATTTTAATGAAAATTTGAAATTTAATAATTTTATTTAATGAGAATGACATAATATTTTATATTGTAATAATTCAGTTGACATTTTAATGAAATTGGAAATTTAGAAATTTAATAATTTTAAGTAATGAATATGTCGTAATTTATTTAATATTGTAATAATTAAGTTGACATTTTAATGAAATTGGAAATCTAGAAATTTAATAATTTTATTTAATGAGAATGTCATACATAATTTATTTAATATTGTAATACTAATACCTAATTAAGTTGACATTTTAATGAAATTTGAAATTTACATACTACTTTTATTTGTGAGAACGACATAATTTAAATTATATCAATAAGAATTTGCATGCCGAATGGTGAAATATGGCAGAACTGATGTAAACCTACTACCTTCTTATGTATTACCCATATTTGCAAATAAATGCTAAAAAAAAAAAAAAAAAAAAAAATCATGTCATAATCGTAACGTAATATACCTGTGACGGATTTTAGGATACCTTTACACTAGGGATTAATCGTCGTCATACATTATTTAGCGGGTCTTTCTCGCGATACTTGACTTATATTAAATTTAAAGGTAATAAGTATCTTTTTATTTTCACACGTTTCAACAAGTTTGCAAAAATATAATTCCAACCTCACTCGTGTCATCAGTATGTAGATATGAAAGCATTTCCAAGGATTTGCAAATGCCTCAACACCATGGTTTGTGATGGAGCGAGATCGTTCATAGTATCTACACATATCCAGCTTAATCCATCCAATCTCATCTCGGCTCATCTTACCCGATTCCATATTAGCCCGACGTCAGTCATCATAACTCGTGCCGCAAACTTTAATCCCGTTGCTAGTAATATGTTTAAAAAAAAGCTTAAGTTACTGACTGACTGACAGACAACGGACAGCCAATAATATTGGTTACAAGAAGCTGAAACATGGCATGTACTCCTTGGGGCCTGTAAATCTTCTTAAGTCTATCTCGCAATCTTAATATACAGGATATAAAGTGTTTGACTGCTGAAATATTGTAGCGCTCATAGCGTGAATTGAATTGACGTTTGTAATAGTTGAAGTTAAGCACCGGTTACCGCTAGTTGTGGCATTTACATCAGGCACTGCCGTGCTGCAGATGGCACGTAAAGACTCCTACTTCTTAACATTTTTGTCTGTCTGTCTGTCTGTCTTCCTGTTTGTACGGGGTAATCTCCGGAATGGCTGAACCGATTCAAATGAGACATTAACTTTTTTTTCAGAACAAGAATTGTTAAGCCTTATCGGAGATCTTTTCGTGGTCCGATAACTCTGACACCAGAGTTTTAGACACACTGAGACAGTGCATCGGCAAAGGTTATATTAAGAGATCACTTTGTTGTTTTTCACTACAACTTATATTTTAGTTTCGACGCCGATTCTGGGCAATACCTACCATATCTCTTCTTACCTAATCTTAATGACAACTCTCACACTATCAATAACGCCTGTAAGGTGTACAAAATATATTACAAAATTACCTTGGGACCGATTTAACATACAACCGAGGGATACGAATAAAACTAGACTCGAAACAATCTATGTGTCACACAAAGTGTTCTTCTACGTTGACTTTTGATTTAACACTTTACTTTTTGAAGTTAGACACTTTGACATTTGTACCGTTCTCATGGCGTGGGGAATAAGGATTAAAATCGTACAGCAACTGTTTAACTTGACTTGTCACTGTATGTTCCTATTATGTAACTTTAAAACAGACTCCAAAAATAGATTTAATTTGTATAAACAATCGTCTCTTTCATTAATGGAAAAGTTAATGTAAAGTACTCAGAGTTATTTTGTTTGAAAAACATTACTGAGAACTGTATCAATAATTTTTAATTAGCTATCAGAAACATTGGAAACATATAAAGGCCCAATTTCACCATCATCCAATGAATATTTTCTGCCAGATAAATAAGAAATCATGATGTATATCGTATAAAGTTATCTACCAAATAATTTAACTGCAACTAATCACAGGGTGGTAAAACAGAGCCTAAGAATTCTTTAATTAATTATTGTTTATTTGGAATTCAGATTTACTTCTAGCGAGGTATTGTTGGAATAAGTTTATGTTAAGTGAAAGCTTTTATCTCCAGATTAATGATGTTCACAAATCCAAGAATGTTTTGAACTCTGAGCTAATTATATATAAGTATAGCCTTCTGTTGTTTTTATTAATAGAATAAGTGCTCAGCGAATACATAAGTTACTTACCTCGCTAGACCTCAACAAATCAGCGGGCACTGATACTCTTCCTGCGCTATTTTTAGTTAAATGTGGTAAGGAAGTAACAGTACCTGTTTCCATTCTCTTTCAGCGCTCCATTAAAGAAGGAATAATGCCAAAAATATGGAAAGCAGCATTTATAACCCCAATCCACAAGAAGGGTCCTAAGATGGATGTTGCTAACTATAGACCCATTTCCAAAATCTGTCATTTGGCTAAGATTTTTGAACGATTAGTCTTTGATCAAACATGATTGCCTAAAAAATGAATTTATTACTCAGCAGCATGGGTTTGTCAAAGCTAGGTCGACCACAACTAATCTAGTTATGTTTAACGAATATATAATTAATAATATGGATGGAAATAATCAAATTAATGCAATTTATGATAATACAAAGGCGTTTGATAGAATAGACCATAGAATGTTACTGAGCGAAATGACAGGTTTGTGGCGATGTACATAAATGGTTTACATCCTATCTCACAAATGGGACACAAGCTGTTGTTCTTAACGGGTGTACTTCTGACTGGGTAGATATACCATCTGGTGTCCCACAAGGATCTTTGTTAGGACCTCTTCTTTTTATTATATTTATCAACGATATATCGTCTTGCTTTCTTAATTCTAAATTTCTTTTGTTTGCTGACGACATGAATATTTTTCGTGTCGATCTAAATAGATTCCATCCCTACTGTCAACGCAATAAATTAGATTTAAATGTGTGCAAATGCTTTTCTATTACCTTTACTAGGAAATTTAATATTTTCCCCTTCACCTATAAACTTAAAGGTTCCGATCTTCAGGCAACTAGTGTGATCAGGGATCTAGGTGTTACACGATAGTAAATTAATTTTCGACAATACTGGAACGGAACGTACGTTTGAAAGCTCATAAAAACCGAGAAAATAAAATAATTAATATAAATAATAGTTTAAACCCTATATAATTACAATAGCACTGAAAAATAAACAATAAAGCTAACTGTCACGTGAAAAAAAAATACGCCACATTCCGAGTCAAATTATAAAGCCGTTTGCAAGTCATAAGTCCCAGAATAGCACGAGTAAATTGAACTAATGAACAAGAGCTTGATACAAGGAAATTGCAAACAGGACGGCGGTGCCACTGCACCAAAAAAGTCTGGATGCCAGCATACAAGTTCAGATACAATCTGTGGATCTAATATATAAACAACAATTAATTGTCTATATATAAACTGTTTATAACTATTACCAAGCATGCGCAAGTGGAATGACGTTGACAGTTTATTAGTATCAGTCTGTATTGAAAATATGTTTTATTGTGTGTTTGTTTTGAAATTATTTTTTGCAATAAATTGCATGCAAGACCGATATCGCGATACGTATGTGAGTGCCAGTCAACCTGCCACATCATTGACTGGTCTGGTGCGTTGTCCGGATTGTTCCCAGGACCGTTTTGTAAAGGTAAGCGGGGCTTGAAAGTGCATTTTGGTAAAGTACATATATCCCAAAATGTATTTCCAGGCTCATCAATATCTTCACAATCTGGATCAGGAGAAACACACCAAATTCCTTTTTGGCAAACTTTATTTAAATTAAAACATTCGGTTCCGATTATTAAAAGAGTTCCCCGTGGGGCAAGACCATCAGTGTCAAAAAAATTGGCTGAATGCATAGGTCTTGTCGTAAGGGAGAACTCAACAACGGCCTGGGAGCAATTATTAACATTCCCGGTATTGTCCGAGCGCTCGGACCCCATGAGCCTAGCGTTTCCACCCCAAACGGCTCAAACACGTAATTACTTACTAAATTACTGTATTTGCGCCATTTGAGGGTTTCCGCAGTTGCAGCAGCAGTGCCAGCATGGCCTCCCGTGCTTGGAACGTGTGATGGCGCGAGGGTGTCTACGCAGGCTGCGTCCCACACCAAAGGCCTACCCATTTTCCAAGGCAACAATGACATACCATCAGGTCTCTTACCGTCGTCGCGTACCAAACCATTTGGTTCAAGTACAGCTGGTACGCCAGACGCGACAAAAGCACGACGGATTATATCATTCAGATGGGCATGACGAGGAATTCTACCAGCGCTTCTGCTGCAAGATAGCCCATGGTGGCCGAGGCTATCGACGTCTTCTCCACAATGACATCAATGCGGAGAAACACACGGAGCACCTAAACGAAGACAAATGGCAATACGGAATGTCTCATCGTCCAACATGGTTCCAGTGTTGGACGATGGTAGTGCCTGAAGCCATAGACCGGATTCCCATTCTCCTACAGCCAGCAAGCGAGCACGCTCTGTAACATTTAAAGAAGTATCCAAAAGATTTTTTCTTACTATGTTACAAAGCGGCGCGTCCCACAGTCTTTGGGAGAATAGGTTGGTAGGCAAATCAGTGCTCGGACAAGCTATTTTCCAGGCGTTTATGGCTTCGGTTTTGCACAACACTTCTGAGTTAACTAGTGTAGGTAATAAAATTTTCCTAGTTAACTCTTCCGTGCTGTGAACCGAAGACAGAAACGTCGGTAAACTGACACTGGAAATTTTGCGAACGCCGAACCCACCCAAACGTATGGGCAAAGACGCTTGTAGCCAGGCTCGGTCGTCCAAGTCCACATTTAAAATTCTCTTTAAAGTAATTAGGATAGTTTGGTCGATTTGTTCTAAAAGTGATTTTTTTTTTCAAAGTTGGGAAGATCTTAAGGCATGTGTGAATTTTGGGACGAAAAGGCAATAACGAATAATAGTATAGGCCTAATGAATATTAACTTTGAATAGGCGATCTGAAATTTCAAAAATATTTTGTATCTTTTCGTCTAAGAAAGAACCGAAAGATTCTTCAAATACTGGAAAACCTAGGGGCGAAGAGAAGTCTTATCAATAATTTTGATGTTTGATGCCAAATTAAATTTTGATATTATGGAATGTTTTTTTTTGGAGTCTGTTGTATTTAAAATATATAATAAACAATTCACACTTACTAGAATTTAGTTCCAAGCCAATAGATGTGAATTTATTTTTAATAATAGCTAAATCTTCTAATACAATGTCTGCAGCGCCCCCTAGGGTCCCGTCGCCGCGTCGTCTAAAAACCATGCATTAAATTTAGAATTTATTTGCCGAATACTGGGTTGTATCATCGTCAACATCGTTTAACAGTCTACTACTGGACTAGGCCTCTCCTTTGAAAGGAAGAATTGGCCTACTATACCACGCCGGCCAAACGGGTTGGTAAAGGGTTTGTATCAAGTTTTCCTTCTCTTACAGTGCTATGCTCTGCCTAATATGCTCCCTCTGTCGGGTTGTATAGCTAAGCTAAAAATGACTGGTCCACGAGGGTCACCTTGTTGGCATCCAACTGCAGATTCCAAAAGATTGTCCTGATATAGTAATTTTGTGGGATATCTGTAACATTGCCAAAGAAATTTAAACATTTTGGGGGTTTCTAATTTTGCTTGTGCCAACAAACTGTCCCTATTCACTGAATTGAAGGCGTTTTTCAAGTCAACCTTCAAAATGACTTCTCCAACACTACTTCCAAGATAAGTGGAAAGAACATGTATAGCAGCCTCACAACCCCCCTGGGAACCAAAACATAGTTGTAGGGGTTAGAATTTTTCTGATAGCTCCCTGCTGTAAAATTTACAGCATATTTTGGCTGCTATACGCCGATATGTGCAACCCATGGCAATGGGACGAATGCCACCATCCCTCTTGTTAAGGGCACATAGATTCGCCCCATACAAGATGTCAATGATGGCATCGTCCACATTATCGGAGAGCATCATATTTACTAGGGCAGTTAACTCCTTCAAAAGTGTATCGCCAGCCACCCCAGCACACAAGATCTTTTAGATGCTGTGGTGTCAAGGCATCGAGGCCACCTGCCAAGCCATTCCGGAAGGAGCAAACTGCTGCTAATACGTCCTTGGCCGTGGTGATCAGATGTTCTGATTCACTGTCGGGAGCTTCAGGAAAGGAGATATCATTAATGGGCGCTGGATGCTTGCTCTTCAGACCCGCAAGCGTCTCTGGAGAGCAAGGCGCCACCACATCACTACTGAATAATAGTCTTGATGCGCCCCGTATGTCACCATCCCTTAATTTGGATTCTACATATTGATAGAGCGATTTATGCTTGTATGATGTGAATTTAGGGTCTAAAGTATTGGCCAAAATTTGACAATTATATTTAATTTGGGATGTTAATGAATTTTGGGCTGCCTGATTTTTATCAACGCGGTTCTCTATTCCGGGAAATTTCTAAACGGTTAATCGACGTCTCACGTGACCAGAAGGCTAGTTTATTCTTTGCTCAGAGAATCAGCATTGCCATCCAGCGTGGCAATGCTGCCAGCCTTCTGGGCACGTTACCCAATGACATTAATGCGGAGGCATTTTACGACGCCTAAACCATGTAATTATTTTACCTTTCTAAATTTGTTTTTATGGTTTTTGTAATAGATTAGATTAGATTAAGCTTCACTTATATGCTACTTATAAATTATGTTACTTTAATGTTCTAACTTAAATAAAATAATTTTCGACAACCACGTTAACTACATAATTGACAAAGCAAATAAAGCACTCGGTTCTGTAATTCGTGCTTCTAGACCTTTCAAGGAAATGAAAACTATAAAAATTCTTTATTGTGCAGTGCGAAGCCACCTTGAGTTCTCGAGTCAAATTTGGAATCCCTGTTACCATGTGTATATTAACAACATTGAGAAAATCCAGAAACGCCTTAAAAGGTACTTAGGTTTTAAATTTAAGCTACCATATCTTGATTATGATCAGCTGTGCACTAAACTTCATCTCCTGCCCCTGTATACCCGCAGAAATATTGCTGACATCTGTCTTCTCCTTAATTTAGCACAAAGTAATTTAGATTGTCCTCTCCTTCTTAAAAGTATAATATTCCCACCAGAAGATTACGTTCCAATAATCTACTTCAGGTTCCATTATGCCATACTAATTATCGGTATAACAGCTACTTACCTAGAGTGCTTCGAATATTTAATAAAATAAATCATAATACGCAAATTGATTTATTCTGTAGTAGCACTCATAGCGTAAAAAATATACTTACTAACAATATTTGTTAAGTAGGATCCTATTTATTTGGTATTATCGTAACTGGCAACTCTACTTTTTTTTTCTCTTCATTATTGTATCATAATAATATGTATTTGCATATTATGTCAAACGTTATGTATAGCTTCACTGGTTTTTCTTCTAAATGTGGAAGCCGTAAGATCCCCAAATAAAATAAAATAAAATAAAATAAAATAGAAAGCTGTATTTACCTTAGTAATCAAAATATTTTCCAGCAACGGGATTAAAGTTAGCGTGACGATTTATGAGTGCTGACGTGCGGCAAACTGCAAAGAATGATGGGCTGAGGTAAGATAAGATGAGATTTGAGATGAGATGCAGATTTGAGATGAGATGCATTTACTTAGGCTAAGTTGGGTTCCCACGGTAGTGTTGATTTAACAAACGGACTCGCATAGTGGAAAGAAATGCGTCATTGGTAACGCGAACGCGACCGTAGCGATGCAAGTCAGTAACTACAACGGTAAGGTGCGATGCGGTGCTCTTTGACTTCGTTTTTTGAAATGACAAAATGGCTTCATAATTTCACGACACAGACCAACAAGCATCGCTGACAAGCCATTGTGCGCGGTACATAAATGACCTTAGTAGAAGCATATGCGTGCTAAACACATTACCGCGCACCATGGGGCACATGCTTAAGATAGTAGGTAAGCTATATACATAACTAGCTGTCCTCACAGTTACACCAGTGATATTTATGGCTACTGCTCAGCTGCCGTTGCTCATAGCTTCCTCGATATGTGGATGAACTATCCAAACCAAAAATATTTTTTCAAATCAAACCAGTACCTACTTCATGAGATTAGTGTGTCCAACTAAACAAGCAAATTCTGTAGCTTTACATAGTATAAAACAAAGTCTGTCTTCTGTCTGTCTGTCCCTTTATATGCTTAAATCTTCAGAACTACGCAACGGATTTTAATGCGGTTTTTTTATAGATAGAATGATTCAAGAGGAAGGTTTATAATTATGTATAATACATATATGGCGGTACGAAGTTCGCCGGGTCAGCTAGTATTAGTATAGATATGACAACAGGTGTGCGATTCCGGAAACTGTATCAAAAATGCTTATGTGCCATGAATCCCAGAAATTATTTATTATATAGCTATTGTATGCACTTAAAACTATTTTTTTCTAATCGGAAATGTGTGCCAATGTGTTAACTGAATACCCGGTATGCAACTTCAATGTGTCGTTGCATTTGCAAATTCTTGGAAATGATTTCATGTCTACAAATTCTGGTGGCACGAGTGGGACTAAAGTCACATTTGTGTTTCATCTAGAACATTTTCATCTTTATAATTATTGTGGCAACAGTTAGGCTAGGATAATGTTTGTGATTCCGAGAAAACAGTTGCATCAATATGCCAATGTACTTTGTTATTTTTTATACAATCACGCCTGTCACGCCACCTAAGGGGTAGGCAGAGATGTAACTATGTAAGCAAAGAATGTTTTCCCGGAAAATTCGACGGCCAAGGGCCTACTATGTACCTACTAAATCACTGGTATCGATTTTTGGTACGCCGTTCCTTACATCCAGTGTAAGTCTATACTTTAAATATAACATAACTGTCATCGTAGATGCACGTCTATTAAAGTGCTGCCATGTTCATGACGCTGATATGAGAACAAAAATATCGAAATCCCCAAACGCGCGGTATATATCCCGATAAACATACATAATTATATGTATGTAGGTAACCTTGGACAAATCGCAAGTGAGAACTTACCTTAACAGCCGTAGTGTACCGTTTTCGCAACACGATACTTTTAGAGCATGTGGCTAATGAACAGCATGTAGTGTGACCATAATGTTGAGTATAATGAGAACATTCGTCCATTATACTTAAAAATCATCAACCTCATCGTCCCAGCGTTATTCCGGTAGCATCCAAGACATTAAATTATACGTACAAATAAGTTTGTTAGAAAAGTTAGTACTATTTTTGTTAAAAATTAGTAACATTTAGCACCTTGTACCTAAAAATAGGCCCATTATCCAAGTTAGCAAGTATGCGTACACTCATAGCACATACTTTTCGTTTCTGAGAAAATAAGTAAGGTCTGGCGGCCCTGGAATCTTAGTCTAAAAGAGATTGTCCCTCTTGTAATGCCTGAACCCGTTGTATGCTGGAATGCCAGACATAATTCCCGCATATAAAGAGTTAAACTATAATATATTTAATTAACTATTGAAAATAATGGCAGTCAGGCTATTTAAGCGTGAGTTTATGTATAGGCAACAGCCTAGTAAAGAGACTAGCGGACTACTAAGCAGAAAGTACCCAGTGTTACATTCACACCTATGGCGGGCATCACTTTTAAAAGTACTTAATGTGCGTATTAAATTGTTCAATATCACTTGATAAAAGGCCATTTTCACCGTTATCTGATAATTTCATGTTACTTTGATTTGTCAGATAATTCATACAAATTTTGTCCCAATTTTTTATTTAACTGATGAAGGAGGCGTATCCAGGGCTATCCAAAGACGATAATGTAATTAGCATGTAAAAGAGTCTTTTATATTTATAACATTCTTCCAAACCATGTTTAGTTTTAACTCGCACTTGGTTAAACTGGTGGACTATGACGTAACCCTTCTCTAAATCAGAAGAGACCTGTACCCAGCACTGGGAGATGTTATAAAAATAAGCTGGTGTTTATATGACCATATTATTTATAATCTCTAAAAGGAATTTAAAATTAGATATAAATTACAAGGCGTCTAAGCATAGAAATCTGACCAGGATCTTACTAAAATTGTTTAAGGTTGTCATGAGAATAATTAACTGGAGTGTGTTGCGATAAGCGATATCGGCGTAAATTTGGATATTTGAATATATATGTTGTTTTTGTGTAAGTTTATATTATAAAAAGCTAGTTTGTATGAAATAATGCTGGGTAGCATTGCATTGAGTTGGAAACTATTTGTGTTTAATCAGCCGTGCACCGGACGTGGCATCGCAAGGAGGACTAACGATCTTGTTGGGATCACGTGCAGCGGAAGGATGTGGGTGACTCAAGAAAAATATTTAATGAAATAGAACTATTAAGAACACAACCTAACTTATGTAAAACCCGATTAAAACTAAAGCTGAAGGCTATGATGCTCGGTGAATGTGACAATACTATTAGCGAGGTCCATTCCCGAGATACAATAGATTATGTAAGTAGGGTTTAGTATAATAACTAACGAAACACTAAGTACATATGTTAATTTAATTAATTAATTTTAAGGTGTTGTACTTTTTATATTTTAATATTTTAATTTAGTTTTATTTAAATTCATATGTCAACGAGCGTATCTCGCCAACAAGCTGTTGTAGCTTGGCGAGAGTAATGTCATTTTATATTTTTTACTATTAAAAATAAATAAATAAATAAAAAAATAAATAAAAAAAGATCGGTGCATGTGGAGATATATATATATAGAGAGAGAGATAGTATGTCCAACGTCTTTCGGCTGATATGATAAGTCACGAATATTTTAATAAAATTTGAAGTTTTTCTATGTATATAAATTTGCAAAGTATCGGCGCCGTCAGAATAGTTTTGCTTTTAGGTACTGGCAAATAAAATGGTTCTACTGACAAAAGTATTTGGTTGGAACGCATTCCTGAAAACCTGTTAACGATAGTCCTTAAATGGTTGCTCCCTACGAATAATAAAATATTTTTCCCTGCTATATTCAAACCTGTAATATTATGATGAAAATTTCAAACAAAAAAAATACTATGACCTTTAGATTATGAAACAATAAAAATTCTAAAGAAACAATTTCCAATTATATTTAAAAAATTAACCCTAGAGTAATTTTTGTAAAATGATGTAACAAATCAGTATTGACACTACGAAAAGACGTAGGCTAATTATATCAAATAGCAATGCCATGACTCAACGAATATACAACATACACATTAAAGAACACTACAGTCTGTAACGAACACGTCAACACTTATCCCAGTATCCGAGTCAATCATGGTCACCTTACCTCTATTAGCGGACACTTAACACGTGGAACATTGTAACAGAAGAAATGTCCCGTTAATGAACAACATGAGGACAACGTTATTTAATCAATTATTCTATGTTGGTACAGCTAACCTAGTTTCCAGAGAGGGAATTTATTTTCTTTGATAGTTTCATTGCAAATGTATTTTGTCGTATGAAGCAGATGATACAAATGTAATTTGAATTCACGTCTGTGTGCCTCAAAGAGTTAAGTAGAAACGTATTAGGGACGGTTTTGGTGAGCAAATAAATAACCGCGTTTTATTGTTGTCTGTGGATTCACTTCCACACACAAAGGTACAAAACCGAAAGCACATTTTACAACAAAAGTAAAGTTGGAGTTTTGCCTGTCGTTTCCGTCACTTTAACTTATCATCATCACTGTTCTAGTTATCCCGGTTGCATCCAAGACATGCATGCATGCCTTGGGGCTCAGAGTCAGCTTTTAGGTCTAACAAGATTTAAAAGAATATTAGCTACAGAAAAAGCGATTGCCAACTGACCTCTGGAATTCAGCACGACTAAGTGTCGGTGTATTTTGGAGGTATTGACTGCTGGTAACAAATACAAAGTTATATTTTAGCTCAGATCATCAGCATACATCGACCAACAATTTGTTACTAAAGTTGGGCGACTATTTTATTAAACTCTGCGTTGTTTTTTCAGTCGACATACTTGGCTCACTACTTACTAATATATCTTTATGCACATTCTTTCAACCGACATTCTGTAATGGGCCAGACCAGCAGTGGTCACGACGACTAGCATTTTAATTAGTGAGACCCGTTAAATAAATTAATGGTTTGTGTAGATGTATCTGACAGAGTAAAGACTTGTATGATAAGAGAGTGTTGTGGGGTAAAAGAAGATGTAGTGACAAGCATCGAGAAAGGTATGTTAAGGTAGTTTCGGCACGTGGAGAGGATGAATAGCGAAATACTGACCAAGCAGATATATAAGGTAAGTATGAATGGAACAGGACGAAGGGGAAGACCTAGGCGGACATTCTCTGACCAGATTGGAGTTATCCTAAAAACGGGACAGGTTAGAAGTGCCCTGAACAGAAGAGCATGCATGAGGAATCTGACGGGAGTGAATGAAGCAAGAGAGATATGTCAGGATTGTTGCAAATGGCGTTCCGTAGTATCTGCCTACCGCTCCGGGAAACAGGCGTGAGTCTATGTATGAATTTATGTATGTATATTAAGCAAGTATTAAAGTATTTTAAATAACGATTGCCAGTAAACGATACGTCTTACTCACCACAAACACATTTAAACTAGTTTAATTCCAATAATTAAAATTGCACCTACAATAAACCACCAAGCCATTCTGCTTACAAACAAAATTCACCTTCAGCGATTTATATCAGTACCTTAATACAACTAAACGTAAGTATTCCGACAGATTGCTGGCTGGCTACCCGCAGTTTTGCCAAATTACATCCCGTCAAGTGCATATTTTATGCTTGCACTTGCTACTGGCGACAGGCGAAAGACTAGGTTTTGTTGATTTTGTGAAAATATTGTACTAACGGTTCGCTGGGTTTAGTTAATGCTTCGTCGATTTTGTTTACGACAGGACGAGGTCCCTGGTACGATTTTCGGTCGTGGAAATGCTGGTTGGTTTTTAGAATTTCGCACGGAAAACAAAATGAAACCCTATAGGATCACTCTCATTCACTCACTCTGTGATTGCCTTTCCGGTATTACAGTGCTTTTGTTAAGCACGGTAACATTCTGTCAAATCTAGTTAGACTCACAAGCGGACCTTGGGTTCTAAGGTGAGAAACCCTGGATGCAACTGAGAGGCAAGGGCGATGATGTTCATGATGATAAATGACAATGCTTATGCTCCGAAACTACTGGGTGAAATGAGTTGAAATTTGACACTCACATGCTTTTTCGCAACCCAAAGACAAAATTACCTATACCATAAACAACTGGATTTTAAATGTACCGCGACCGTTTTAAGCTGGTACAAGTGTTGAAGAAGAACAGAGTAAGATATACCTCAAATAAGTTTGTTAACGCGATTAACACGCGCCAATAAACATGTATGTATACCAATCGCGAAAGTTTAAATTCGATTATTTTCTATGTTTGTTTTCAGTGGCCCGAACAATTTAGGTCAAATTTTATTCAACTTTTGGGACGAAGATATGTAGGTAGATAATAATCAGTGTACGGAACCCTCTCCACGAGAGGTTTCGCAAATGGCCGGTTTTATTTCAAATACTCAAAGTCAAGTTAAAGTCAAAATCAATTATTCAACTAGGTCACAATGTGACTCTTATGAAAGTATAAAAACGAATCTATTATTCCTGAAAGTGATATATCAGAAACGCCGCTCCATGACAAAACTAGTTCTTTTAATAAAATGCATATTTATTACAACCAGCTTACAATATAATTCTTAGAACACTATTGTCTAAACAGATCAAGGAAAAAGCTTTTATGCACTCTCCCCAGAATACATTCACACAACTTAAGAATATCCAAGTCATAAATATTCCTACAAATAATCTGTCTCTTTCTCAAGCTCAGAGTAACATAAAGTTGTCTCTTTCTATCTAATGAGGACCATGGAAGATCGCATCGTTAGCGTTATGCGTCGGTGAAATTCGGTCACTCGTGGTATAAATATTTCATGTGCATGCCCTGTAACACACCGAAAATAGGGCGTTTTTAAATTTCATATCTTGCTTTATATAAACGTGGTTTGCATGTATAAGATAGATTGGTTATTTAGCTACTAGAATGAGGCAGTAGTTTTTAAATTATACATACATAGACTCACGCCTGTTTCACGGAGGGGTAGGCAGAGACTACGGAACGCCATTTGCAACGATCCTGACATATCTCTCTTCCTTCATTCACTCCCATCAGATTCCTCATGCATGCTCTTCTGTTCAGGGTACATCTAACCTGCCCTGTTTGTAGGATGTCTCCAATCTGGTCAGAGAACGTCCACCTAGGCCTTCCCCTTCGTCCTGCCCCATCCACACTTGCCTTATTTATCTGCTTGGTCAGTCTTTTGTCATCCATCCTCTCCACGTGCCCAAACCACCTTAGCATACCTTTCTCGATGCTTGTCACTACATCTTCTTTTACCCCACAACACTCTTTTATCACACAATTCTTTACTCTAATTTGCAATATACATTTAAAACGATATTTTTAAATTATATCGTTTTAAATGTACATTGCAAACATTTTTAAATGACTCCTTCGAAAAGCTAAGCTTATAATTGTATATTTATTAAAAATTCAACTGAGGTGACGCAATGGAAGTATAAAATGTTTGAATGCATAGCCGACCGCAAACTGCAGCTGAAGACGACATTTTCCCCATGCCGCGGAGACATGTCGTCGCAACCTGTGTCATGATTTCGAAACCAACCGCAGACGGCAGCAGCAGTTAGTAGCGCCTTATTCCTATTGGTTATGAGTATTCTATGAGACAAGAGTAAGTTAGTAATTCCTTTTTTGTCACACTTTAACAACGTAAAATCATCATGTTATATACATAGGTAAGTAGGTAAATATAAATTTAACCCGTTATAAGTAAGTTGGTAGGCACGTCGGAATAATATTCTTATTATTACGGGTACACATTAGACAGTTTCACATATATGTTTCGAGACGTCTTTGAGAATGCCATCGGCAATACTAATGTTTATTTATTTATTTATATTTATTTTATTTATAGTCTCACGCCTGTTTCCCCGAAGGGGTAGGCAGAGGTGTAAATATTACACCCACATTCCGCCAGATTTATTTTAGTCCCACGTAATAGGGGGCGAGCCTATTGCCGTACCGGGCACATAACCAGACTCCGTGCTGCTACTGAGAATTTCCTAGCGGAAAAACCCAATAACACTTTGCCCGACCCGGGAATCGAACCCGAGACCTACCAATCCCACGCGCACATTTATGCCGCGAGACCAACGAGGCAGTCAATACTAATGTATATGAATATATGTAGTAATATATGTGTAGTGCAAACGAGTAATACTGATGTGGCGTTCGGAAGACCCGTCGCTACGTAGCCTCGTAGCGTCACCTGCTACGGCAAATGTAGACGATGTGTCGCTCGCTACGGAAAGTATTTTATAGAAATACATGCAAAGAAACCATTACTGTCTCGGCGATACGTTGCTACTGTAATGTACGTTCAGCTTTGCTTTCGTACCTTAATAGTGATGGAGATGCTATAGTGGCGGAAGAAATGTGTGTGGGGTTTCTCCAACTAGAGGTAGGATCCTCTGGCCAAGCTAGGAGATCGTGTCTGGTTGAATGCATCCGACGGATATATTTGAGAATTAGTATAATTATATTGTGATCTCGTGCGCGAACTCTACTTGCGCGATTCAGGACTTTAGTTCCGTCGTGTCCGTAACCGTCAGATGGCGCCCCGGTGTATTGTCTTCGCCATCGTTCTGTTAGAACTCACTTTTGGAGAGTCTTTTTAAAAAAGGAAACAAAATTCACACGCGTAAAATATATGTATTTCTAAGAAAGACTAACTTTAAGTTTTACAATATGCGAGTGATTTTCGAGAGAGGGAGTGCGCGACGAGAAGGTTGGGAGGCGACTGACTGGGAGAGTGATGCATGGCTAGAGGCAAATGGATGGAGATGCACGATCATCAGGTTAGGTGCTGAGTAGGCAGAAAGGGGTACAATCTAGGGATGTAACAGCCCCCCGGATAAGAGGAAACTTACGGGTGAAAGGTAAGTTGACGATGAAAAATAGGAGTTAGTCAGGTTAGGTTCTGCGGAGTTTAGGAGCTGGAACATCAACGTCGGGATCTGAGGATGACATTTCTATAGGTTCTTCTGGATCGGGATTACATTTCTGTGCCTTAACTAACTTATAATATTTAAACAGCTTATATAATATGGTTAATACTATAATTAAAACTAATACAATGGTGGTATAAGAATATAAATTACCATAGAGAACTATGTGAGGTTTTTCAATTATCTTATCAAGATTAATTTTAATTTGTTCAGTTGTTTTATCATAATTGGTAAGGAGAGAATCCAGGTTATCTATGTTCTTTAAATCTACAAAAGGAGCTTTAATGCTGTCTTTTAAATATGTTACTGGACTACAACAGGTATCGTTAATTAATTCGAAGTGCAATACTACTGGTTTTGCATTAATTTCGATATGGCGTCTAGGTATTAGTTTATTATCTTTACAATATGCTATACATTGATCGGGTAATGTCAGTATACCAGTACCGGATATAAATGATTCTGTTAAGTCATTATTTGGACATTCTATAATTATTTTGGATTCTTGGCTAATAACATAAATCCATTGATTATTGTGCAATTTATGGAAAGTTTCAAAGTTACCATTAATGAATTCTGTTTTACAGGTTGGTGGAACAGAAGTTAAAGCTTTTGAGATTATTTCAGTTTCACATATAGGTATTGCTGATGTAGTATAGACATTAGGTATTTCACAAACATAGTATTGTGTATTCATAACTTTACAATTTGATAGTGTTTCTAATTTAAAATAGGATGACTTGTCTTTGGTTATGCCTAAATATTTAGTAGAGGGTATAATACTAGAATACAATGTATTGTTTACAGTTTTAAGATTCACAGGATAGGGTAAGATGTAATACAGATCAAATTCTTTAGTATTTACTAATGGTATTTGTAGAACAAATATGATTTTGTTATTCGTGTAATAGCATGAAACATCGGACACTTTTTCTAAAACATGCATGTTATCTAGGACTAACGGGATGGGTAGTTGCTTAGAGCTAGGAAGAAATCTATAATTATTTACAAGGTCAGAAAATAGTTGTTTAGGAGTAATAATAGAGGGGTACAAAATATTCGATTTGCTGAACATGATAGCATTTACAATATCTTCTAACTTAAAAGATAATATTAATAGATTGCTTTCTAAGATATTCGACAATTCCGATATCTTAGATTTTATATATAATTTATCAGAGACTATTGTTAAGTTAGCGACATTCTCATTTAAGGTTTCGATGGCAAAATTGAGCTTTTGTTCATTTGCATTGATTTTATCAATTGTGTCTTTGAAAGATGATAATGTTGACATCGTGACCATCATGTTGTCTTTCATTAAAGTTGCTAGTTTAGTTTGATCGTTTTCTATTATTTGAATGGCGTCGCTGAACTTTACAGCGTCATTTTCATCCATGTTACCAAATAGTTGTTTGATTATGGTGCCGATACCACCAAACCAAGCTGCTCTTTTAACGTTTTTAGATATAAGATAGGAGATTGAATCAAAATCTCTGAGAATATCAGAGTAACGAGACGATAGTGTTTGGAATATATGATGACATTCACTTTCGTAAAAAGCATTACTCTGTTTACATAGGAATTTGGAAGTTCCTAATATATTATTAATATTTTCTAAATGTGGTTGAACAAATGAAATGTCTATTGGGATGATTACATCAAGTGTGTCATCAGTGATTTTTACAGAACCAATGGGATCAAAATATATACCGGCGTTGTTTGATGCTGGCTGGATATATTCTGGATTATTGGATGCCGTGGTAGAATATATGAATCCAAGTCTGTAATGGAAGTAAGTGCAAATTATTATTTATACTAAGATATTATCCAGTTGTCGTAGTAGTGGCTAGTTTGAGTTCGTCGAAATGGTGTTTAACGTGACGTCTGTTTATTAAGATAGATGCAGTATTATTTCCATGGATTTTAACTATTTTGTAAGGGCCTTTCCATATGGGTGAGAGAGCTTTTCTCAGGCGTAAATGATTTTTTAGGTATACTAGGTCTCCTACTTTGTATTTCACTGGTCGAGAGTGTGTGTCATAATAGGATTTCGAGGTCTCTTTTGATTTCTGAATGTGTTCTATTGCTTTTCTTCTAGAAAATTCAAGCCTATTTTGAAGGAGTCGGACATATTCAGGATAGGTAGCTCCTGGGACTTCGTCATAGATGGAATCGGGTATAAATGGTTTATGTCCGAATAGGAGTTCGTAAGGAGAGTAGTGAGTGGTGGAGTGGATGGCTGAATTGTATGCGAGCATGGCTGTATACACGAAGCGATGCCAGTTATTCTGTTGCTCGTTTACATACGACTTAAGGTATTCCTTCAGAGTGGAATGGCTCCTCTCAAGGGCGCCTTGAGTCTGAGGGTGATATGGGGTGGACCATAATTGTTTGATTTTAAGAAGGTTACAGGTCTGTTTGAAGAGTTCGGCGGTAAAATTTGTGCCTTGGTCGGTTAAAATAGTTTTGGGGATACCAAATAGTGTGATGAAATGGACTAGACATTCGGAGGTTTCCTCAGCCGTGGTATTGCAAATAGGATAGGCTGCTGAGAATTTAGTTAGGTCATCTTGAAGCGTGAGGATGTATTTATATTTATCGTTACCGGCTTCGGGCAATGGACCTACTATGTCAAGAGCTACGCGTTCAAAAGGTCGAGTGGAAAGAGATGTGATCTGCATAGGAGCGCGATTGGTTTGTCTAAGCGCTTTGTTAGTCTGGCATTGTGGACATTTCTTAACGTAGTTTTCTACGTCTGAACGCATATTTCTCCAGTAGTACTTCTCTTGAATGCGTTTAAGCATTCTAGAAGAGCCTAGGTGACCGGCTATTGGAATGTCGTGATTTTCTTTTAAGATTTTCTGTATTTCGCTTAGAGACGGGTAAATAATGAGATTTTTATAGACATGTACGGTTATTTCAGAGTTATGGAATAAATATAGTATTATGTTATACAGTTTAATATATTGGTGAGTATCAAAAGGATTATTGAAATCGGATATGGCTACTTCAGCGTTGTCCTGTCCTGATAGCGTAATTAATAGTTCATTTCTAAGAGATTTTAGGCATTTATAGATGTCTTCATATGAACAAGTATCAAAATGATTTACTTTGGTAAAGATAAAATAGTAGGTTTTGTTGTCTATTTCGTATTTGAGGAATGAATGTAATGTTCTCTCTAATAGGGTAAATTCATTTTGATTAGGGAAGTTAGATGTAATTTCATAAATGTATGGATTGGATTCATCCATATCTATAGACGTTGGAATGATGATGTGTTTTTTATTAGTTTTGCACAGACTTTCATGATGTTCTATAATAGTTGCATTAGAATTAAAATTTCTAGAAGTAATTTTGAGGAATTCTGAATAGTTACCGTTTTGGGTATTGGAACTAGCAGGACTTGGAATATTTGCAGCACTTGTTGGATTTGCAGAGTCAACTACGGGTGGAGGTAAGTTTTCATTTTGATTTATTATATTATCTATATCATCAAGGTTACCTAATTCTGGTAAATTTGCAGGTGGAGAAAGAGGATCTATAAGGTCTTCGAGGCGGATTAGATCATCCGAAGGTATGATTGGAGAAGAATTTGGATTTAATAGTTCATTAGCATCAGGTGAGTATGGGTCTCGATTAGAAGGGCCGGGTACAGGTTCTATAGGATTCATAAGAGTTGTCGGAGGGTATCGAGATAGTGCGTCTGCGGCATTATTAAGTTTTCCTTTACGGTAGATTATATCATATTCGTATTCTTCTAGTTTTAGTCTCCATCTTTGGAGCTTACTACTAGGATCAGTGTGATTGAATAGCCAACGCAGAGGGCGATGATCGGTAATTATGGTAAATTTTCTACCGTAGAGATACGGGCGAAAAGTCTTACAACCAAAGAGAATTGCGAGCAATTCCTTTTCTGTAGTGCTGTAATTGCATTCACTTTTATTGAGTGTACGGGATGCATAAGAGATTGGTTTGTCTTTCCCTATTTCTCCTTGGGACAGAATAGCACTTATTGCATAGTTAGATGCGTCACAGGTGAGGAGGAATTGTTTGGAAAAATCAGGATAAGTTAATAAAGGTGCTGAAGTTAATTTATTTTTTAAGGTTTCAAACGATAGTTGATGCTCATTTAGCCAAATGAAGTCGGTGTCTTTCTTAAGAAGGTTAGTTAGAGGTTTTGCAATATTTGAGAAATCGGGTATAAATCTTCTGTAATAAGAGACAAAACCAAGAAAGGATTTAACGTCTTTGGGGGATTTAGGTATAGGAAATTCGTGTACTGCCCTTAATTTTTCGGGGTTAGGTTTTACACCTTTGCTTGTGATCACATGTCCGAGATATGAAACTTCTTTCCGAAAGAATTCGCATTTGTCCGGTTGTAATTTTAATTGGAATTGACGTAATCTATGGAATACATTGGACAGGCTGTTGACATGGGATGGGATGTCATATGAGTAAATAACTATGTCATCGAGATAAACAAAGCATTGTATACCTTGAAGACCCGATAGTGCCGAGTTCATTAACCTTTGAAATGTCGATGGAGCATTTTTAAGTCCAAAAGGCATTCTCGTGAATTCGTAATGCCCTGTAGGGACTGAAAACGCAGTTTTGGGAGAATCGTTTGGGCTCATGTTAATTTGGTGGAAACCAGAAGCTAAATCTAGCGTACTGAAATACTTGCATTTTCCCAGTTGGTCTAATATCTCAGATATGTTAGGAATGGGGTAGGAGTCTCCGATAGTTATGTCATTTAGTTTGCGGTAGTCAATTACTACTCGCCATTTTCTTTGGCCAGAAGCATCGAGCTTCTTGGGTACAACCCAGATAGGAGAAGACCATGGAGACATAGAGGGTTTGATAATGCCTTGTTGCAGCATTTTGTCTACTTGGGATTCAACTTCCTTCTTGTGACATTCCGGAAATCGGTATGTCTTTACGTTAATGGGGTTATCTGAAGTGGTTTTTATTTCATGTTGGATTGCGTTAGTGGATGTTAATTGATCATTAGGTAAATGGAAAATATCTGAGAATTGAGAACAGACTGAGAATAGGGCTTCTGCCTCTTCGGAATTAAGGTGGGATACACGAAGGAGATTCAAAACTTCTTCAGTTCGTTCTAGAGTATTTGATTCTGGTACACTAGCTATTGGAATAGAAGAATTTGTTTCGAAAGATTCTAGGTTCAATTGAAGGTCAGATTCGATAGTTGCAGGTTTCTCTGAGGTATTAACGACTGAGATATTTACTCGGTTATTAGTTTTTACTTGGACAATACAGTTTGCTACTAATAGATTTTCAGATAAGTGTTGGTCGATTATTAAACCTTCTTTAATATCGGGATTCGATACTGTGCACTCTATTATGGCTTCACTACGTGGTGCAATAGTGTAAGTAGGATTATTGAAAAACATTTTAAGTGTTATATCTTTTAGGTTTAATGTACCTTGCACGTAGTTAATTTGACCATCCATGATGTTAAATAGATCGTTACCGATTATTCCATCATATGGCAAGTTAATATTATCAACTAAATTAAATATATGCGTCAGATGTTTGCAATCGTCATGGGATTCATCATGTGTCATAATTGATATAGGGATTTGACCTAAGGTTAAGGTGGGGCATTCATCTTTAGAGTCTATGCCTTGGATTTTGAACCTAATTGATGTATTAATACAAGGCATATCTTTGATTGAAGATTTTTTTATAATACTAATAGCTGCGCCAGTATCGACGAGCAACAATAAATGATTAGGAGACACGGGAGAATCAACTTTTACATGTGGTAAGTACTTATTGGATATATTAGATGTGAACTCATATACTTTATGACTAATTATATTTTCTTTTACAGGTTTTTCAGATTTCGTCGTGATCGAGTCTACGGTTTGGGGCTGGTTACCCGGTTGCTTGACTCTACGAATTGGAATTGAGTCTACAGTTTGGGGCTGGTTACCCGGTTGCTTGACTCTACGAATTGGAATTGAGTCTACAGTTTGGGGCTGGTTACCCGGTTGCTTGACTCTATTTGAGAGACTCTGATTTTTGGGCTGGTTACCGTGTCCATGGGTCTCTACAGGAGGGGTTTTTATAGGAATCTTGGTGTCGTCTATTGAAGAGAAGACATGTCCCGTGCGACACCTAGCCGGGACATTGCTTAGTTTAAATTTTCGTTGGAATCTACGGTATCATAACTTTCTTCTTCAGTAACAAAATTAATTTGTGGTTTGAATTCGGTTCTGGGTTTGAAACCGGATGTACTCGGTTGTGGATTTGAGTTGTTGAACCTGTTACCGGTTTCGAATCTCTTATTGTTATGGTCACGTAGTTTGCAATTTTCTAACAAATGACCAGATTTTTTGCAGTATCTGCAGAATAGATCAGAGAAGGATGAGGAGGGTTTTTGTTGATTCGGAAAATTATTATTATTTGAGTTACTTGTTTTGAAAGTGGGTTTGTTAAAGTCATTGCGACGGAATTGTGTTTTCGAATTAGAGGTCACGCTTTGTTTAAGTGTGTATTGTAGGATTTTCTCTTCAGAGATTGCGTAGTTAATGGCCTCGTTTAGTGTTCTCGGATCCCTACATCTAATGATGTTTGAAATACGAGGATTTAGGCCCATAGTGAATGTATGGAGGGCGAGATCTTCCATCGCGGCCACTCTACCTGACAGTTCGCTTTTCTTGTGGTTAGTTATGGATATTTCTGTCAGTAACTTTGATAAGCACGTTTCAATTCGAAGTGAGAATTGGTTTACATTCTCCTGGGCACCCTGTCTACAGTCTTGAAGATCTGTTAGTAAGTGGGCATAGTGTTTTCTTTCGCCGAATTGGTTCTGTAAGAATTCACGAAGTGATGGCCAAGAATCGAATTCTTTAATAGAGCATGCTACTTCGGCCTTGCCATCCAACTGGCTTAAAATATATTTGAAAACGATATTTTCTTGGTGAGAGGAGGCTAAAGAAATTGCATTATCGCAGTTGTTAAGAAAGGGGTTTAATTTTTCACGACTTCCGTCAAATCGTTTAATGAATTTGAGAATCACTTCTAAAGAAGCTTGTTCTTTAGACTCCTCTTTAACGTTCTTTGAGTCTTTGGACATTTTACAATATAAAATAGAACACAGTAAAATAAAATATTCAAAACAAAATAATAAAATAAAGTTACAGGCAGACCCTGGAAATACTACTAGTTCGTGAACACAATGTAGGTATATCAATTCGTAGAACTGGAGATAAGCGTCGGGCGTCGGGCGTCTAGCCTAAACATCCACAGGTGAGATAAGGCGTTGTCGTCGAAAGTTAGGAACTATTTTTAGAAACACTGTGATTGAATTATGTATGTTTGAAACGACTCACAGAACCACGATGCACATGTATTTCATGATTTCCACTAGGTACAGGGAACTGGAACAACTGGAACTGGTCGTGATTGCTGCGGTCTGGAGCCTGGATCGTCGTAGACCTGGTCGGTGCTGGGCTTGGAGTCCCTTGGGAGACACTCTGTGTGTACTTTCCTTGCCACTTACTGCACAGTGGACTGGGTATACTTGGACGTTTCGGAGTCGCTATTGGCTCAAGGTCGGTTTGGCACTTCTCTATATTATTCGATACACTGCACTCGCGGGGAACCAAGGATTTTACAATCCCTTTACGCTGCCACCAATGTTAGAACTCACTTTTGGAGAGTCTTTTTAAAAAAGGAAACAAAATTCACACGCGTAAAATATATGTATTTCTAAGAAAGACTAACTTTAAGTTTTACAATATGCGAGTGATTTTCGAGAGAGGGAGTGCGCGACGAGAAGGTTGGGAGGCGACTGACTGGGAGAGTGATGCATGGCTAGAGGCAAATGGATGGAGATGCACGATCATCAGGTTAGGTGCTGAGTAGGCAGAAAGGGGTACAATCTAGGGATGTAACAGTTCGCTAGATGGCCTCAGTGGTATGTAGTTACCGCTACACTATATCATATTGCAATGTTGCAAACATTTTATATACAAAATCTAACTGCCTCCGTGGTCAAGTGAATAGCGTTTGCGACTGCTGATCGGAGATCCTGGGTTCGATTCCCAGGTCGGGCAAAAGTGTTACTGGTTTTTTTTCAAATTCTCAGTAGCAGCACGGAGTCTGGCGATGTGCCCGGTAACGGTAATAGGCTCGCTCCCTATTACGTAGGGACTTAACAATTCATGGCAAGATGTGAGTGTAATATTACACCTCTGCTTACCCCTTCGGGGATACAGGCGTGAGTCTATAAAAAAAGAATAAAAAAAGTCTAAGTTATTATTTACGCAATGGTTAAAGGCTAAAATAAATAGCCCTTAGCTATTGAGTTGCCTATTGAAACTAAATTAAATATTCCGCTAAGGCAAAAAACAATACAAAAAATATTATTCTATTCCTTGCATAGCTTTTATAAAGAATATTATTAACTGTAAAGAATTTAAACCGATGCTTCTTATATTTTTATCGATAATTGGCGTGTTACAAAGAATCAGCAATCCTATTAATGAGAAGTGGAATGAATATGCGTTGCCTCAAGGTAGCTGTACATATATAACTGCACTACTTACAACGATCCATTCTCCTTCTCTTTTTCTTTTGATAGTGTGGCTGACTTTGGTGTTAGACCGCCTAAAGACCTCCCCCACCCGGCCTACTAATTCTCCAAGACCGACAGATTTACGTGCCCTCCGAAGCACGGTAGCGCGCTGATGTAAATGCCACTAGCGGTCATCCATCTAAGTGGTGACCTGTATGAGCGGTTCTTAAATTTGCCAAACTATTACCAAAACGCAAGCCAAGTCACATAATAAGTGCTACCACATACAGTATCTCTGAAGGGTCTCATCTCCTTCCATACAATAACATAATTTACTTGATCCCGTTTCCACCAGTGCTAAGCTATGTATATTTATACATATGATAAAAAGAAATCTCCAGCGCGTCTTTTTCGTCTGTTTAAACGCAATGAACTCAAAATATGTTCAAAAATCCGTTTGGTATTCTAAAAGGATTTTTGTACAATCTTCACTCATTAATAGTGTGATTCCTGAGAAAAAATATTGGTGTATAATTCACGCAGGTGAAGCCGCGGGCTAAGTCTAGTGGACGAATAAGTATGATTACTGATAATCAAACGTATGTGTAGCAACAAAGCATAGCCCATCTCTTGTGGCAACATAACCTTAGTCCGAGAATTTTATAGACTTAAATTATCCAAGCATAATGCAGACGCAGATGTTTTTGTTATCGACACTTATTAATATAGATTTAAGCAACGATAGAATAGTAAAGATACCATAATGCTGTTATGCAGAGGGTATCGGGTTTGAATGTACGGCGCGCACCATGGGCTTTTCGGAGTTGTGTGTATTGAATTGTTAATTAAACTTTCGCTTGTCCCGTGCCTCGGAGAGTACTTTAAGCCTTCGGTTTCGGTTGTCAT
This sequence comes from Euclidia mi, assembly GCA_944739405.2. NCBI lineage: Eukaryota > Metazoa > Arthropoda > Insecta > Lepidoptera > Erebidae > Euclidia > Euclidia mi. The sequence continues at coordinate 73,356,118 of OX123192.2, forward strand.
GATAATCTATGACAGTTGTTACAGGGAGTCAGTACCCCAAACAAATGATACTAGTAAGTGAACATCGGCATGTCGCTTTCTCTTTGGGTTAAAGAAATAGACAGCAGTTGCTGCAAGGCTGATATTCTGTTATATATGGTTGGGCTAGTCAGCGGACACGAGTCTCCAAGATATAAGTCGAGATAGTGGTGTGTGGATAGTTGGATTTGAACCCAAAACTCTCAGCGAACAGCCTGACGATCTCCCACTAGACTATCAATCATAAAAATTAAAAATCTCTCGCTATATTGAAACTCCGTCCGTGTGGTCCGTGGTTAAATCCGTGTGGTGACGGATTAAGAATACGGAATGTCACCACCCCATATCTTCTCATGGGTGTCGTAAGAGCCGACAGAGGGAGCATATTATGCAGAGAACAGCACTGTAAGAGAAGGAAAACTTGATACAAACCCTATACCAACCCGTTTGGCCAGCGTGGTATAGTAGGCCAATTCCTCCTTTCAAAGGAGAGGCCTCGTCCAGCAGTGGACTGTTAAAGGCTGATGATGATGATATTGAAACTCCAAACATTATAACATTTCACCATAACTGCAAGCAAATAATTAAGGGATGCGAAGTACTAGTGGCACATTAAACATTTAGAGTTATACGTAAAAGTTCTTGCTAATTGGAAACGTATTTCAGATTAATTATCAAGTTAATGGTACAAGTAAGAACGTTTAATCTTGCTACGGTTTATGGGCGGTTTTAGCAGACTTTTTAAAACGCTTGAGTTTACGGAAAAATGCTTTAAAAATGTAAACGAAAAATTAAGAACATATTAAGTGAAAAATGTTTTTTATCTATATTATTTCTATGTGACTTTGTCAGCTCGAGTGTCGGCTAACACGACAACATAAAAGCTACCTGCATAAATGTCATAGAAATCCGTTCCGTAACTTTTATGTAAAGGGTTCCAAACAACGATTGGTTTTTATTTACTTTCGTCCTTATTTATGCAACGCAACATTTGAGAATCATCATCATCTCAGCTTAGAGACGACTGATGGAAATTCGCCTCCCCTACGGCGTTCTACACAAACCAATCAAGAGCCACCTTTGGAACTTAATAAATATTTGCATTGCTTGTGTTGGTTGTTATTTATTTTAACAGAAGGAATGCACTCAACCACATACAAATTTGTAAGCACCACAAGGCAACACCAAAGTCGCTGCGACGTTATTCACAAGTAATCACAGGTGACCACACCTTGAACGCATTATGACATGTGGCCGATTTGTTTTCGATTTGTGGTACACTTGAGTCAAACCTATGTAAGCATTAAATAATCAGTTAGTAAAACACAATGCTGAGAAGGGTGTCTGCAAACTCTATTCATTATTGTATTTACAATATATCGCCGACGTATATGTACTCATTAATCGGTTGCAAAATGCTTAGTCAACAATTTGTGACGGTTATACCCGGTGAATAATAGAAATGAATGCAAATCATGCATTGAAGACTATTGAATGAAGAAACAGCAACCTTTACGTCATAAAAGCGTGAATTTGCCTTCTACGATAATGCCTGGCCGCGATTTTACGCGAAGTAGCAGAATGAATAAATGTCTTTTGGGAGCATTATCGAGAACTTTCAGATATTCTGGTTTTCTCACGTTTAGCAAGCCAAAATGAACATTTTAATTCGTACCTCGAAAAGAGAGTAATGCACGCTCTGGGTTTCGACCAGAGACTCTTCGTAGCAGTTTGTTAGTTTTTCCACTAGGCTATTGCTGCTTAATAGAACAATATTTTCCCTTTCAAAAATAGGGGTAGGTATTGTCAAGCTATGACAATACATACCACTATTTAGTAAACTATATGAGGAGAACTTATACTTTATTGCAATGTGCGGATTGCGTCGGCGTATAGGGGCAGTTCAGGGTCGTTCTATATGGAGGGCCTTAGCAGAGGCCGATGTCCAGCAAAATAGCCTAGAGGTATAGCAGACTATTATGTAGAGAGTCTCGAGATCAAAACACTTAGGGCCGGTTTCACCGCTGTCTGTTGGTGTACATGTGAGATAAGTCATCTCATCACCAAGTCGAGCAAAAAAAGCGGCACGGCCGTACCATCCTTTTCTCGAAGCAATTCAGGCTATTTTCGACCCCCTATAACTTCGTTGTGGATAAAACTAGAAGCCTGATTGTTTAGTAACCATGCAGGCATTGTATAAAGATGGTGTACTTCAAATTTCATTCAATGCTACATACGGGCCTCTACTCACTATAGTTGGGTAATGCCATAGCCCGCCACGCTAGCCAAGTGCAAGTTGGCAGATTTCACACGTCATTCGAGAACATTATGGAAAACTCACAGACATGCAGGTTTCCTCACGATGTTAAGCCGTAGTGCCTAAAGGGACCACAGCGTTAATGTGATTAGATGATAACCACGCCACTGCAAACTCGCAGTTCGATTGCCTACTTCATCATCGCACTTATGGATCTGCGAAGCGAAATATCTCTAGACAATTCAAAATTCTCTACCGATCAAAAAGTTTTTTTTGTAGCACATTTTGATTTATAGCACTTTTCTCGCCAATTATGCTGAAGAGACGGACATTAAGAAATTCTGACGAGACTGCTTAAAGGACATTCAGTGAAACGAAAAATCTTTGTAAATTGTATAATTGGCGCGCTATTATCGAATCTAGTCGACTGTTATTTTGTGCGAGAATTGCTGAATGAAAATTTATAAGACAAAGGTGACATTTCGGTAGATTGGTTTTTGTATCTACATATATAACATAGCCTAAATAAAATCGTGTTGTCATCTACTGTCATCAATATTTATTATTTTAATATTAATGATAAATTATAATCTGATAATAGAACTAGATTATCTCTCTCTCTCTTTTCCTCCTAGCGTTATCCCAGTTTCAACCTGGAGTCCGCTTACTAGTCTTACCGGATTTGGCTGAATATTAGCTTTTCCACACAGCGACTGCCTGTCTGACCTCCGCAACCCGAAGAGATAGCGATATTCCATGGTTTAGACTTGTGTCAGTTTATTTAGAAGGATTTATTTAGAAGTCTCCATTTTCAACTTCTTCAAGTTTTATTTTTGCTACAAAAGAAAATCTATTTGTTTGCTACATAAAATATATTAAATAGTTTAACATATTATATTATTAATCGATTTTAAACTTTCGCGATTTGTATACATCATACAATATTATTTAGCGGGTCTTAGTCGCGATAATTTATTTAATTTCAAGGCATAAATACCTCTGTTATTCTCCTACGTTTCTACCGGCTTGCAACGGTTGTGGTCGCGGAGGGACTGATGTCAGCTCAGCGCCGTCCTTGTGAAGCGCGGGTTTCGGCAGCTACCCTCACTTGTTTTGTATTTTTGATATTTTGAGTTCTATCCGCACTGTCGGTACTTCGACACACTACACTTATGACGTCTACACACTGATGAGTTTGTGTTACTGCGGCGTTGTTTGCATTTGTTGATAACTGGGTTCCAAGTGGGTCGATAGTCTGTATCCGTCCTCCCGGTTGAAATTTCTATGTTTTTTTGATTTCAACCGCTTCACGTACTATCCTGGAGCAATAGTGGCGATCGGTGGACAAGACTTGTGGTTGATGTAATTCTATCCAGTGGTTTGGTCCAGATTCCAGCAAATGCTCAGCTATGGCAGATTTATTAATTTGTCGATTCTTGACAGCTGTGATATGTTCTTTGACCCTTTCAGCGATCGTTCGTTTGGTCTGTCCGATATAGGAACTACCACAACTGCAATCAACCTTGTAGACCCCTGGTGTTTGTAGAGGAATTACGTCCTTTGGGGTACGCAGATTGTGTGCTATCTTGGAGAGGGGGACTATATACAGTCTTGATGGAGTATTTCTGTAGTACTGTTCCAACTTTGTCCGTCACTCCCTTGATATAAGGCATGTAAGCCGGCACTCTGCTTACTTCACATTTGCGGTTCTTCCTCTTCCGACGGGGTATCTCCTTTTTGTATCCGTTGCGCCTTAGTACCTCCTGAACATGTGACAATTCACTGTTTAAGTGTTCAGGGTCACAGAGGTCATAGGCTCTGTTCACTAACGAGGTCGCTACGGATTCCAAATGTCGCGGGTGATGATGCGAGCAGGCGTTGAGATACCTGTCGGTGTGTGTCGGTTTTCTGTATACAGTGTGTCCAAGTATACCATTAGCTCTCACCGTCACTTTGACGTCGAGAAAGGGTAGCGATCCGTCTACCTCCATTTCAAATGTAAACCGGATGTTCGGATGTATGGAGTTCAATTTGTCTGCAAAACGTTCCATGTCTTGCTTGTTGCCCTTCATGATGCAGAATACATCGTCGACATACCTCTTCCATAGCTTTACATTTGAAGCCTGCATGTCTATGGATTCTTCGAATAATCCTACAGCCAGAGTAACGAAACGCATTCGAGCTTTGCTAAAGGACCATAGAACCGATCGCCACTATTACTCCAGGATAGTACGTGAAGCGGTTGAAATCAAAAAACATAGAAATATCAACCGGGAGGACGGATACGGACTATCGACCACTTGGAACCCAGTTATCAACAAATGCAAACAACGCCGCAGTAACACAAATCATCAGTGTGTAGACGTCATAAGTGCAGTGTGTCGAAGTACCGACAGTGCGGATAGAACTCAAAATATCAAAAATACAAAACAAGTGAGGGTAGCTGCCGAAACCCGCGCTTCACAAGGACGGCGCTGAGCTGACATCAGTCCCTCCGCGACCACAACCGTTGCAAGCCGGTAGAAACGTAGGAGAATAACAGAGGTATTTAAGCCTTGAAATTAAATAAATTATCGCGACTAAGACCCGCAAAATAATATTGTATATTATATAATTATACGCTTTAGCATTAATTATATAACTAGAAAGCCTAGTGAAGAAAAAGTCGACAAAACAGTGTGTGTCGAAACTTTACCGAATATACTATTTATTTTCTCGCCTCACACGTGTAAATTTTCTTTGATAAGTATTCTACTCGATATTTAACGCGCACTTCATTTGGAATTAAGAACCTGTTAAAAAACGTTTAAAAACCATCAAGGTGAGAAACTTTTGTGATTAAAGCGCCGTTATTTATTAGAATATTTTATGAAATATTTAACAATATCTGAAATGAAATGAAATGAAATGACTTTATTCGATTGAAATGGTACATAATAGATGTTCATATTTTTTACAGTTCACATTTCACCTCTATCAGGCATACGAATATTGTAGGGATAAGTTTATAATCATATTTATCTTACATGCAAGGACATGTTAACATTTAATTTTAATTATATAACAATATTTCTTATATTTTTATCCATATAAATTAAGTCATAATACCTACTCATAATATTATTCAAAAATAATAATAATAATCAATAATGTCAAAATATAATGTCAAAATCTTAATGTCAAAAATTGTAACGAGATATTACTAAATATGAATTAACTATTTTTTTATAGTTAACAGCTTAATGATGTTTTTCTTAAATATGTATGTATGATATTAATTACCTACTTATTTATTCATTTGTAGTCTAAGAATTCTTTGATTGTGTAGAAACTTTTATCTATGAGCCACTTTTTTAAATTTATTTTAAATTGCGTGGTAGTAGGTAGTTCCCTGATGAATTTTGGTATATGGTTGTATATTTTTATTATCATCATGAAGCTGTTGCTACTATGTAATTTTGTTTTGCTCATTTCCCATTTTAATTTTGTTGGATCTCTCGGCTGATATTTACAATTTACACTAGTTTTAGTGAATAAGTTGCTTTGATTTCTTACAAACATACCTGTTTCTAATATGTTCATGGAAACCAAAGTCAGTACACCCAATCTTTTGAAAAGTGGCCTACAGGTCTCAAAGGGTCCTACACTGCAAATAGCCCTAACACATTTTTTTTGTAGTATAAAAGCTCTATTTATGTTAGTTGAGTTTCCCCACATTAAAAGGCCATATCTTAATATCGACCCAACGTGTCCATGATAAGCAGTAAGAGCAACCGATTCATTTGTAGCCTTTTTTAACTGTCGCAATGCATATACAAATCTATTCAACCTGCTACATATATTGTCAATGTGCAACTTCCAGTTACAGTGTTTCGTCCAAGGTCAGTCCTAAAAATTTTATATTACTCCTTTCTTTAATGTCAACATCTTCAATTGTTATATTTAATTTAGCAGGAATTTGTTTATAATTTTTAAATTGTATGTAATGTGTTTTCGTCAAATTGATTTTGAGGTCATTTTGTTTTAGCCATTGAAGTATTTGATTAAGTGTGTTATATACTTCTTTTTCATGATCGTCTTTTGAATTATGAGGTATTATGACTCTGACCTATATTCTGCAGCAAAGATAGTAAAGAAGATGAAGAGACTGGAATGTAGAGGGACTAGCGAAAAAGTTATATAAGGCAAGCGTGAATGGGACAGGAAGAAGGGGAAGACCTAGGCGGACGTTCTCTGATCAGATTGGAGACATCCTAAAAGATGGAAAGGTTAGAAGTAGCCTTAACCGAAGAGCATGCATGAGAAATTTGATTAGAGCGGTATCTTCTTGGGTTTACGCGAATGTTACACATTGAAATTAAACTACAGATTACGGATTTTATCGCGTTGTATTGGTTTCACTAAGTTATTACATTTGAAACTAAAGATCTAGAAACTATATTTTTAATTTATTTATTACATGTTCACGGCAGACTGAGGTGATATTTGTCTTTTTCTTGAATGTATAAGTTATCTCAAAGAACCCGAACATTTTTCAACTACTGGTGTTACTATTTACGCAGAATGAGCTCACAGTGTCCCTTTGGTCTTCTGGTGACTTTGTCCTTCTTGGGTTTCATTAGCCTTATGACAGGGTCCCAAGCTGAGGAACATTCCAACCATCTTCCCTATTGAAAATTAGGGTGTTTTTTAATTTCAATAGCCTCTCGTATCATCCTTGGAAGAAAACGATGTTCTTTTGCGAGTATCTGTGGTTCATCAAATCGCAGGTAGTGGTTGGGTCCTTCTTCCACATGTTCACACACAGCAGACTTTGTTGAGCGTTTATGTTATATGTCAGCTATATGTTCTTTGAGTCGAATGCCTATGCTTCTCTTGGTTTGTCCAATGTATGAGAGCCCACATTCACAGTCAATTTTGTAGACACCGGCCTCTTGCAAGGGTAACTGACACTTGACAGATGGTAATAATTGACTGATCTTCGTTGGCGGCTTGTAGTAAGTTTTGATAGAAGCTCGCTTCAAGATGTAGCCAATTTTGTCGGTCACGCCCTTGATGTATGGGAGGACAGCAGGTTGTCTTTCTACTGTGGCTGGTTTTTCTTTCTTCTGGGATCTGTGACAGTGGCGCGGCGGTCGGAGCTTGTTATCTTGCAGAACTTGCCTGACATGTGAAGCTCAGCGTCCAGGTGTTTCTTGTCACAGATCCCGCGGGCTCTCTGAAACAGAGACATTCCTACAGTAGCTAACTGTTTAGGATGGTGGTGAGATTCACCGTTTAAGTGCCTATTTGTATAAGTCTTTTTTCCTATACACAGTATGGCTTAAGGAGTTGTTTTTATTCCTGATGACAAGTACATCTAAGAAAGCTAAAGACTTGTTTGCCTCTAATTCCATTGGGAATTGTATTTGGTTATTAATAGAATTAAGATGGGTTAGGAAAGCATTAATACTATCTGTTGGTAAAATTGTGAAAGTGTCCATCTACATACCGCTTGTAGAACCTCGGTGTGATGGTGGCAGTCTGCAGGGCTCGCGCCTCGAAGACAACAGGCGATACTGGGGAGCCCATTGCTACACCGTCTACTTGTATGTAGTATCTCTTGTCCCATAACAGATAGCCCGTTGTCAGGCAGTGTTTGAGTATTTCTGCATATTCCTCAGGCATGTTGTTTTCTCTCAGCTTCCTTCTAGTAATTTCTACACAGTCATGTACTGGTATGCATGTGAATAATGACTGTATATCAAAACTAACCATAGTTTCCTTGTCAGAGAGATGTAGGTGTTTGATTTCACTGACAAAATGGTAGGAATCTTTCACATGTGCTCTCGTATTGCCTCTGAGCGGTGAGAGAATCTTTGCCATGTGTTGAGTCAGTCTGTAAGTTGGTGCGCCTATCTGACTAACTATCGGGCGCAGAGGAGCGTTTTCCTTGTGTATTTTTGGTAGCCCATACATTTGAGGAGGTTTGACACACGATGGTATTAAATATTTCACGTCCAAATTAAGTTTTTCGGAGTATTTCTTAACAATATCACAAGTTTGCTTGAGTATTTTGTTCGTAGGGTCTGACTTAACCAACTTGTAGGTACTTTCATCCGACAAAAGATGTTCCATTTTTTGTTTATACTCGGACGTGTCCATCACTACCGTTGCATTTCCTTTATCTGCTCGGAGTACTGTAAGTTCAGGCCTAGCTTGTAAGTTCTTCAGTGCGAGATATTCGGTCTTAGGTAGATTCCTTGCCGGCACTTTCGATTGACGTAATACAGCAGAAACGTCCTGTCGAATGGCCTCGAAATCTTCCTTACTCACATTGTTCTTGACTAGGCAATCCTCAACGTTGCAAATAATGGTTTCATACGGTATTCTTGATGGAGTTGTCGCGTAATTTAAACCTCTGTTAAGTACTTTCTCGGTATTTTCATCTAACGTGTGTTTTGACAGATTGACAACTGTTTGTCTATGGGTGGACGGTAGCGTGAGATTGGTCCGTGCGAAAAAGTTATGTTTCATGTTGTACTGCAGGCTTAGCCAAGACGTCTTTCTGTAAACGTTAACGCAAAAAAATGTATGGAGTGAACGAAAAGTCACGTGATCTAATCAAACAAATAGAAAAGTCGTAGCCAAATACACAACGCATAAAAACATTCGCATCGATAGAATAAACTCATCGTTTCTGCGATGTCAACCGCAAAATGGTAGCCAAGTTGCCAATTTCGGCCAAAACTAACGCTATTAGCGTCGATTGGGTACGAATAATAATCGAATGATAGAACCCTGCAGGAAACGCAAAAAAGAATGCCACAGACGGTCAGCCTGTTCTCGGCCTTGAGCTCCTTGTTAGGGCCTGGCTAAATCACCATACCTAGAACATTGTTTAACTATTTCAGACTCATAAAGGGCCCATTTATACAGCAAGGGGCCACTTAAGTCTTCTCCAAGTAAGTTGCTTATCGCGACACGTCATTGTTTATGTTTCAAATTCCTTAGACAGTCAAAGTTTTTAAATAATAAATATTATTTAAACTTTAAAAATCTCTAAATGTTTAAGATTATAATAATATATATTTATATATAACTTTATACAAATCTTCTGGTTGGAACTTTTGTTTGACTCGCATAAATATTTACATTATCTTGACATTTGACGCGCTTGACGCTTCAAACAACGCAAGGCATGTACTAATAACCATATTGTGTCGCAGAATGTGCCTGTGACACTAACGCGTGTTGTTGGCTACCAATTTTGCGTTTTCTTCGATTGCAAACGCGTTTGCGTTTAAAATCGGAGAACGGCGATGGAAACGATACGATTGAGTTTTGGCTAAGCCTGCAAGTCATTTGATTTTTGTTGTAATTTTATAATTTTTTTAATTTTGTTACGTTTACACGCATAATATTTTGATGTTTCTCTGTTGTTTATTGCATCTATGCATTGTTTAAAATCAAATGAAGATGTCAATCTGTATATTTCGTTAGATAAATTCTCAACATTTTTATTTATTCTGCGTAAGTCAGCTCGGTGTTCATGGATCTCTTGTATGAGTAACTTTTGACTTGCCTGTTTTAAGATCTTAGCGCTCCCACGTATATCCTTCTTGGCTGATATCTTGCAGCATGTAGGGATGAGATCGTGATCCCGACATCTCTTCAAGAAATTTAAAGATTTTATGTATCTTGCGCGCTTGGTTTGTAGATCTTCTAACCGGCGTATTTTTGTTGCTGTTTCCAGTCCGTACTGGTTCACATAGTATCTTCTTGGGTTTACGCGAATGTAACACATTGAAATTAAACTACATTTACGGATTTTATCGCGTTGTATTGGTTTCACTAAGTTATTACATTTGAAACTAAAGATCTAGAAACTATATTTTTAATTTATTACAAGCCGACGTTTCGAATTATTTACAGAATTCATGTTCGCGGCAGACTGAGGTGATATTTGTCTTTTTCTTGAATGTATAAGTTATCTCAAAGTACCCGAACATTTTTCGTTAGTCAGATAGGCGCACCAACTTACAGACTGGCTCAACACATGGCAAATATTCTCTCACCGCTCAGAGGCAATACGAGAGCACATGTGAAAGATTCCTACCATTTTGTCAGTGAAATCAAACACCTACATCTCTCTGACAAGGAAACTATGGTTAGTTTTGATATACAGTCATTATTCACATGCATACCAGTACATGACTGTGTAGAAATTACTAGAAGGAAGCTGAGAGAAAACAACATGCCTGAGGAATATGCAGAAATACTCAAACACTGCCTGACAACGGGCTATCTGTTATGGGACAAGAAATACTACATACAAGTAGACGGTGTAGCAATGGGCTCCCCAGTATCGCCTGTTGTCGCTGACATCTTCATTGAGGACTTCGAGGCGCGAGCCCTGCATACTGCCACCATCACACCGAGGTTCTACAAGCGGTATGTAGATGACACTTTCACAATTTTACCAACAGATAGTATTAATGCTTTCCTAAACCATTTTAATTCTTTTAATAACCAAATACAATTCACAAGAAGGACATACGTGGGAGCGCTAAGATCTTAAAACAGGCAAGTCAAAAGTTACTCATACAAAAGATCCATGAACACCGAGCCGACTTACGCAGAATAAATAAAAATGTTGAGAATTTATCTAACGAAATATACAGATTGACAACTTCATTTGATTTTAAACAATGCATAGATGCAATAAACAACAGAGAAACATCAAAATATTATGCGTGTAAACGTAACAAAATTCAAAAATTTGAAAAATTACAACAAAAATCAAATGACCAGTACAACATGAAACAGAACGTTTTCGCACGGACCAATCACACGCTACCGTCCGCCCATAGACAAACAGTTGTCAATCTGTCAAAACACACGTTAGATGAAAATACCCAGAAAGTACTTAACAGAGTTTAAATTACGCGATAACTCCATCAAGAATACCGTATGAAACCATTATTTGCAACATTGAGGATTGCCTAGTCAAGAACAATGTGAGTAAGGAGGATTTCGAGGCCATACGACAGGACGTTTCTGCTGTATTACGTCAATCGAAAGTGCTGGCAAGGAATCTACCTAAGACCGAATATCTCGCACTGAAGAACTTACAAGCTAGGCCTAAACTTACAGTACTCCGAGCAGATAAAGGAAATGCAACGGTAGTGATGGACACGTCCGAGTATAAATAAAAAATGGAACATCTTTTGTCGGATGAAAGTACCTACAAGTTGGTTAAGTCAGACCCTACGAACAAAATACTCAAGCAAAACTTGTGATATTGTTAAGAAAAACTCCGAAAAACTTAATTTGGACGTGAAATATTTAATACCATCGTGTGTAAAACCTCCTCAAATGTATGGGCTACCAAAAATACACAAGGAAAACGCTCCTCTGCGCCCGATAGTTAGTCAGATAGGCGCACCAACTTACAGACTGGCTCAACACATGGCAAAGATTCTCTCACCGCTCAGAGGCAATACGAGAGCACATGTGAAAGATTCCTACCATTTTGTCAGTGAAATCAAACACCTACATCTCTCTGACAAGGAAACTATGGTTAGTTTTGATATACAGTCATTATTCACATGCATACCAGTACATGACTGTGTAGAAATTACTAGAAGGAAGCTGAGAGAAAACAACATGCCTGAGGAATATGCAGAAATACTCAAACACTGCCTGACAACGGGCTATCTGTTATGGGACAAGAAATACTACATACAAGTAGACGGTGTAGCAATGTGCTCCCCAGTATCGCCTGTTGTCTTCGAGGAGCGAGCCCTGCAGACTGCCACCATCACACCGAGGTTCAACAAGCGGTATGTAGATGACACTTTCACAATTTTACCAACAGATAGTATTAATGCTTTCCTAAACCATCTTAATTCTATTAATAACCAAATACAATTCACAATGGAGTTAGAGGCAAACAAGTCTTTAGCTTTCTTAGATGTACTTGTCATCAGGAATAAAAACAACTCCTTAAGCCATACTGTGTATAGAAAAAAGACTCATACAAATAGGTACTTAAATGGTGAATCTCACTACCATCCTAAACAGTTAGCTACTGTAGGAATGTCTCTGTTTCAGAGAGCCCGCGGGATCTGTGACAAGAAACACCTGGACGCTGAGCTTCAACATGTCAGGCAAGTTCTGCAAGACAACAAGCTCCGACCGCCGCGCCACTGTCACAGATCCCAGAAGAAAGGAAAACCAGCCACAGTAGAAAGACAACCTGCTGTCCTCCCATACATCAAGGGCGTGACCGACAAAATTGGCTACATCTTGAAGCGAGTTTCTATCAAAACTTACTACAAGCCGCCAACGAAGATCAGTCAATTATTACCATCTGTCAAGTGTCAGTTACCCTTGCAAGAGGCCGGTGTCTAGAAAATTGACTGTGAATGTGGGCTCTCATACATTGGACAAACCAAAAGAAGCATAGGCATTCGACTCAAAGAACATATAGCTGACATAAAACATAAACGCTCAACAAAGTCTGCTGTGTGTGAACATGTGGAAGAAGGACCCAAACACTACCTGCAATTTGATGAACCACAGATACTCGCAAAAGAACATCGTTTTCTTCCAAGGATAATACGAGAGGCTATTGAAATTAAAAAACACCCTAATTTCAATAGGAAAGATGGTTGGAATGTTCCTCCAGCTTGGGACCCTGTCATAAGGCTAATGAAACCCAAGAAGGACAAAGTCACCAGAAGACCAAAGGACACTGTGAGCTCATTCTGCGTAAATAGTAACACCAGTAGTTGAAAAATGTTCGGGTACTTTGAGATAACTTATACATTCAAGAAAAAGACAAATATCACCTCAGTCTAGCGTGAACATGGATTCTGTAAAGAATTCGAAACGTCGGCTAGTAATAAATTAAAAATATAGTTTCTAGATCTTTAGTTTCAAATGTAATAACTTAGTGAAACCAATACAACGCGATAAAATCCGTAAATTGTAGTTTAATTTCAATGTGTAACATTCGCGTAAACCCAAGAAGATATTATGTGAACCAGTACGGACTGGAAACAGCAACAAAAATACGCCAGTTAGAAGATCTACAAACCAAGCGCGCAAGATACATAACATCTTTAAATTTCTTGAAGAGATGCCGGGATCACGATCTCATCCCTACATGCTGCAAGATATCAGCCAAGAAGGACATACGTGGGAGCGCTTAGATCTTAAAACAGGCAAGTCAAAAGTTACTCATACAAAAGAACCATGAACACCGAGCTGACTTACGCAGAATAAATAAAAATGTTGAGAATTTATGTAACGAAATATACAGATTGACTACTTCATTTGATTTTAAACAATGCATAGATGCAATAAACAACAGAGAAACATCAAAATATTATGCGTGTAAACGTAACAAAATTCAAAAATTTGAAAAATTACAACAAAAATCAAATGACCAGTACAACATGAAACAGAACGTTTTCACACGGACCAATCACACGCTACCGTCCACCCATAGACAAACAGTTGTCAATCTGTCAAAACACACGTTAGATGAAAATACCGAGAAAGTACTTAACAGAGGTTTAAATTACGCGATAACTCCGTCAAGAATACCGTATGAAACCATTATTTGCAACGTTGAGGATTGCCTAGTCAAGAACAATGTGAGTAAGGAAGATTTCGAGGCCATACGACAGGACGTTTCTGCTGTATTACGTCAATCGAAAGTGCCGGCAAGGAATCTACCTAAGACCGAATATCTCGCACTGAAGAACTTCCAAGCTAGGCCTGAACTTACAGTACTCCGAGCAGATAAAGGAAATGCAACGGTAGTGATGGACACGTCCGAATATAAACAAAAAATGGAACATCTTTTGTCGGATGAAAGTACCTACAAGTTGGTTAAGTCAGACCCTACGAACAAAATACTCAAGCAAACTTGTGATATTGTTAAAAAATACTCCGAAAAACTTAATTTGGACGTGAAATATTAAATACCATCGTGTGTAAAACCTCCTCAAATGTATGGGCTACCAAAAATACACAAGGAAAACGCTCCTCTGCGCCCGATAGTTAGTCAGATAGGCGCACCAACTTACAGACTGGCTCAACACATGGCAAAGATTCTCTCACTGCTCAGAGGCAATACGAGAGCACATGTGAAAGATTCCTACCATTTTGTCAGTAAAATCAAACACCTACATCTCTCTGACAAGGAAACTATGGTTAGTTTTGATATACAGTCATTATTCACATGCATACCAGTACATGACTGTGTAGAAATTACTAGAAGGAAGCTGAGAGAAAACAACATGCCTGAGGAATATGCAGAAATACTCAAACACTGCCTGACAACGGGCTATCTGTTATGGGACAAGACATACTACATACAAGTAGACGGTGTAGCAATGGGCTCCCCAGTATCGCCTGTTGTCGCTGACATCTTCATGGAGGACTTCGAGGCGCGAGCCCTGCAGACTGCCACCATCACACCGAGATTCAACAAGCGGTATGTAGATGACACTTTCACAATTTTACCAACAGATAGTATGAATGCTTTCCTAAACCATCTTAATTCTATTAATAACCAAATACAATTCACAATGGAGTTAGAGGCAAACAAGTCTTTAGCTTTCTTAGATGTACTTGTCATCAGGAATAAAAACAACTCCTTAAGCCATACTGTGTATAGAAAAAAGACTCATACAAATAGGTACTTAAATGGTGAATCTCACCACCATCCTAAACAGTTAGCTACTGTAGGAATGTCTCTGTTGCAGAGAGCCCGCGGGATCTGTGACAAGAAACACCTGGACGCTGAGCTTCAACATGTCAGGCAAGTTCTGCGAGACAACAAGCTCCGACCGCCACGCCACTGTCACAGATCCCAGAAGAAAGAAAAACCAGCCACAGTAGAAAGACAACCTGCTGTCCTCCCATATATCAAGGGCGTGACCGACAAAATTGGCTACATCTTGAAGCGAGCTTCTATCAAAACTTACTACAAGCCGCCAACGAAGATCAGTCAATCATTACCATCTGTCAAGTGTCAGTTACTCTTGCAAGAGGCCGGTGTCTACAAAATTGACTGTGAATGTGGGCTCTCATACATTGGACAAACCAAGAGAAGCATAGGCATTCGATTCAAAGAACATATAGCTGACATATAACATAAACGCTCAACAAAGTCTGCTGTGTGTGAACATGTGGAAGAAGGACCCAACCACTACCTGCGATTTGATGAACCACAGATACTCGCAAAAGAACATCGTTTTCTTCCAAGGATGATACGAGTGGCTATTGAAATTAAAAAACAACCTAATTTCAATAGGAAAGATGGTTGGAATGTTCCTCCAGCTTGGGACCCTGTCATAAGGCTAATGAAACCCAAGAAGGACAAAGTCACCAGAAGACCAAAGGACACTGTGAGCTCATTCTGCGTAAATAGTAACACCAGTAGTTGAAAAATGTTCGGGTACTTTGAGATAACTTATACATTCAAGAAAAAGACAAATATCACCTCAGTCTGCCGTGAACATGAATTCTGTAAAGAATTCGAAACGTCGGCTAGTAATAAATTAAAAATATAGTTTCTAGATCTTTAGTTTCAAATGTAATAACTTAGTGAAACCAATACAACGCGATAAAATCCGTAAACTGTAGTTTAATTTCAATGTGTAACATTCGCGTAAACCCAAGAAGATATTATGTGAACCAGTACGGACTGGAAACAGCAACAAAAATACGCCGGTTAGAAGATCTACAAACCAAGCGCGCAAGATACATAACATCTTTAAATTTCTTGAAGAGATGCCGGGATCACGATCTCATCCCTACATGCTGCAAGATATCAGCCAAGAAGGACATACGTGGGAGCGCTTAGATCTTAAAACAGGCAAGTCAAAAGTTACTCATACAAAAGAACCATGAACACCGAGCTGACTTACGCAGAATAAATAAAAATGTTGAGAATTTATGTAACGAAATATACAGATTGACAACTTCATTTGATTTTAAACAATGCATAGATGCAATAAACAACAGAGAAACATCAAAATATTATGCGTGTAAACGTAACAAAATTCAAAAATTTGAAAAATTACAACAAAAATCAAATGACCAGTACAACATGAAACAGAACGTTTTCACACGGACCAATCACACGCTACCGTCCACCCATAGACAAACAGTTGTCAATCTGTCAAAACACACGTTAGATGAAAATACCGAGAAAGTACTTAACAGAGGTTTAAATTACGCGATAACTCCATCAAGAATACCGTATGAAACCATTATTTGCAACGTTGAGGATTGCCTAGTCAAGAACAATGTGAGTAAGGAAGATTTCGAGGCCATACGACAGGACGTTTCTGCTGTATTACGTCAATCGAAAGTGCCGGCAAGGAATCTACCTGAGACCGAATATCTCGCACTGAAGAACTTACAAGCTAGGCCTGAACTTACAGTACTCCGAGCAAATAAAGGAAATGCAACGGTAGTGATGGACACGTCCGAATATAAACAAAAAATGGAACATCTTTTGTCGGATGAAAGTACCTACAAGTTGGTTAAGTCAGACCCTACGAACAAAATACTCAAGCAAACTTGTGATATTGTTAACAAATACTCCGAAAAACTTAATTTGGACGTGAAATATTTAATACCATCGTGTGTAAAACCTCCTCAAATGTATGGGCTACCAAAAATACACAAGGAAAACGCTCCTCTGCGCCCGATAGTTAGTCAGATAGGCGCACCAACTTACAGACTGACTCAACACATGGCAAAGATTCTCTCACCGCTCAGAGGCAATACGAGAGCACATGTGAAAGATTCCTACCATTTTGTCAGTGAAATCAAACACCTACATCTCTCTGACAAGGAAACTATGGTTAGTTTTGATATACAGTCATTATTCACATGCATACCAGTACATGACTGTGTAGAAATTACTAGAAGGAAGCTGAGAGAAAACAACATGCCTGAGGAATATGCAGAAATACTCAAACACTGCCTGACAACGGGCTATCTGTTATGGGACAAGAGATACTACATACAAGTAGACGGTGTAGCAATGGGCTCCCCAGTATCGCCTGTTGTCTTCGAGGCGCGAGCCCTGCAGACTGCCACCATCACACCGAGGTTCTACAAGCGGTATGTAGATGACACTTTCACAATTTTACCAACAGATAGTATTAATGCTTTCCTAACCCATCTTAATTCTATTAATAACCAAATACAATTCCCAATGGAATTAGAGGCAAACAAGTCTTTAGCTTTCTTAGATGTACTTGTCATCAGGAATAAAAACAACTCCTTAAGCCATACTGTGTATAGAAAAAAGACTCATACAAATAGGTACTTAAATGGTGAATCTCACCACCATCCTAAACAGTTAGCTACTGTAGGAATGTCTCTGTTGCAGAGAGCCCGCGGGATCTGTGACAAGAAACACCTGGACGCTGAGCTTCAACATGTCAGGCAAGTTCTGCGAGACAACAAGCTCCGACCGCCACGCCACTGTCACAGATCCCAGAAGAAAGAAAAACCAGCCACAGTAGAAAGACAACCTGCTGTCCTCCCATATATCAAGGGCGTGACCGACAAAATTGGCTACATCTTGAAGCGAGCTTCTATCAAAACTTACTACAAGCCGCCAACGAAGATCAGTCAATCATTACCATCTGTCAAGTGTCAGTTACCCTTGCAAGAGGCCGGTGTCTACAAAATTGACTGTGAATGTGGGCTCTCATACATTGGACAAACCAAGAGAAGCATAGGCATTCGACTCAAAGAACATATAGCTGACATATAACATAAACGCTCAACAAAGTCTGCTGTGTGTGAACATGTGGAAGAAGGACCCAACCACTACCTGCGATTTGATGAACCACAGATACTCGCAAAAGAACATCGTTTTCTTCCAAGGATGATATGAGTGGCTATTGAAATTAAAAAACAACCTAATTTCAATAGGTAAGATGGTTGGAATGTTCCTCCAGCTTGGGACCCTGTCATAAGGCTAATGAAACCCAAGAAGGACAAAGTCACCAGAAGACCAAAGGACACTGTGAGCTCATTCTGCGTAAATAGTAACACCAGTAGTTGAAAAATGTTCGGGTACTTTGAGATAACTTATACATTCAAGAAAAAGACAAATATCACCTCAGTCTGCCGTGAACATGAATTCTGTAAAGAATTCGAAACGTCGGCTAGTAATAAATTAAAAATATAGTTTCTAAATCTTTAGTTTCAAATGTAATAACTTAGTGAAACCAATACAACGCGATAAAATCCGTAAACTGTAGTTTAATTTCAATGTGTAACATTCGCGTAAACCCAAGAAGATATTATGTGAACCAGTACGGACTGGAAACAGCAACAAAAATACGCCGGTTAGAAGATCTACAAACCAAGCGCGCAAGATACATAACATCTTTAAATTTCTTGAAGAGATGCCGGGATCACGATCTCATCCCTACATGCTGCAAGATATCAGCCAAGAAGGACATACGTGGGAGCGCTTAGATCTTAAAACAGGCAAGTCAAAAGTTACTCATACAAAAGAACCATGAACACCGAGCTGACTTACGCAGAATAAATAAAAATGTTGAGAATTTATGTAACGAAATATACAGATTGACAACTTCATTTGATTTTAAACAATGCATAGATGCAATAAACAACAGAGAAACATCAAAATATTATGCGTGTAAACGTAACAAAATTCAAAAATTTGAAAAATTACAACAAAAATCAAATGACCAGTACAACATGAAACAGAACGTTTTCACACGGACCAATCACACGCTACCGTCCACCCATAGACAAACAGTTGTCAATCTGTCAAAACACACGTTAGATGAAAATACCGAGAAAGTACTTAACAGAGGTTTAAATTACGCGATAACTCCATCAAGAATACCGTATGAAACCATTATTTGCAACGTTGAGGATTGCCTAGTCAAGAACAATGTGAGTAAGGAAGATTTCGAGGCCATACGACAGGACGTTTCTGCTGTATTACGTCAATCGAAAGTGCCGGCAAGGAATCTACCTAAGACCGAATATCTCGCACTGAAGAACTTACAAGCTAGGCCTGAACTTACAGTACTCCGAGCAAATAAAGGAAATGCAACGGTAGTGATGGACACGTCCGAATATAAACAAAAAATGGAACATCTTTTGTCGGATGAAAGTACCTACAAGTTGGTTAAGTCAGACCCTACGAACAAAATACTCAAGCAAACTTGTGATATTGTTAACAAATACTCCGAAAAACTTAATTTGGACGTGAAATATTTAATACCATCGTGTGTAAAACCTCCTCAAATGTATGGGCTACCAAAAATACACAAGGAAAACGCTCCTCTGCGCCCGATAGTTAGTCAGATAGGCGCATCAACTTACAGACTGGCTCAACACATGGCAAAGATTCTCTCACCGCTCAGAGGCAATACGAGAGCACATGTGAAAGATTCCTACCATTTTGTCAGTGAAATCAAACACCTACATCTCTCTGACAAGGAAACTATGGTTAGTTTTGATATACAGTCGTTATTCACATGCATACCAGTACATGACTGTGTAGAAATTACTAGAAGGAAGCTGAGAGAAAACAACATGCCTGAGGAATATGCAGAAATACTCAAACACTGCCTGACAACGGGCTATCTGTTATGGGACAAGAAATACTACATACAAGTAGACGGTGTAGCAATGGGCTCCCCAGTATCGCCTGTTGTCGCTGACATCTTCATGGAGGACTTCGAGGCGCGAGCCCTGCAGACTGCCACCATCACACCGAGGTTCAACAAGCGGTATGTAGATGACACTTTCACAATTTTACCAACAGATAGTATTAATGCTTTCCTAAACCATCTTAATTCTATTAATAACCAAATACAATTCACAATGGAATTAGAGGCAAACAAGTCTTTAGCTTTCTTAGATGTACTTGTCATCGGGAATAAAAACAACTCCTTAAGCCATACTGTGTATAGGAAAAAGACTCATACAAATAGGCACTTAAACGGTGAATCTCACCACCATCCTAAACAGTTAGCTACTGTAGGAATGTCTCTGTTTCAGAGAGCCCGCGGGATCTGCGACAAGAAACACCTGGACGCTGAGCTTCAACATGTCAGGCAAGTTCTGCAAGACAACAAGCTCCGACCGTCGCGCCACTGTCACAGATCCCAGAAGAAAGAAAAATCAGCCACAGTAGAAAGACAACCTGCTGTCCTCCCATATATCAAGGGCGTGACCGACAAAATTGGCTGCATCTTGAAGCGAGCTTCTATCAAAACTTACTACAAGCCGCCAACGAAGATCAGTCAATTATTACCATCTGTCAAGTGTCAGTTACCCTTGCAAGAGGCCGGTGTCTACAAAATTGACTGTGAATGTGGGCTCTCATACATTGGACAAACCAAGAGAAGCATAGGCATTCGACTCAAAGAACATATAGCTGACATATAACATAAACGCTCAACAAAGTCTGCTGTGTGTGAACATGTGGAAGAAGGACCCAACCACTACCTGCGATTTGATGAACCACAGATACTCGCAAAAGAACATCGTTTTCTTCCAAGGATGATACGAGAGGCTATTGAAATTAAAAAACACCCTAATTTCAATAGGGAAGATGGTTGGAATGTTTCTCCAGCTTGGGACCCTGTCATAAGGCTAATGAAACCCAAGAAGGACAAAGTCACCAGAAGACCAAAGGACACTGTGAGCTCATTCTGCGTAAATAGTAACACCAGTAGTTGAAAAATGTTCGGGTACTTTGAGATAACTTATACATTCAAGAAAAAGACAAATATCACCTCAGTCTGCCGTGAACATGAATTCTGTAAAGAATTAGAAACGTCGGCTAGTAATAAATTAAAAATATAGTTTCTAGATCTTTAGTTTCGAATGTAATAACTTAGTGAAACCAATACAACGCGATAAAATCCGTAAACTGAAGAAAAATTCCCTGTGTCAAAATTGATTACAATGTCCACTTAATTTAAACGGTCAATCTCATTAATTTCAAATTATTATGTTTATATAAGAGACATTGAATTTATTGTAAGGTTTAAATACAATTGAATTAAAAGTCACTATAAGTGGCTATTCCTCTCCCCCCCCCGACCGCGAAAGCGTTTAGACGTGTGAACCTGTGTTAACATTTTATTGCTTGTTTATTTTCTAAAATAATTGTTTTTCAACTATTTTATTTACATAAATTTGTCGCCCGCTGCCTCCATAGTACTAGGCGATCATAACGCGCAAGCAAGTACGCGCTGCACGGCAGAAAGAGACAACAACAGTCCTCGAACACGCCAGTGTATCAAGTGCGTGCGTCATACCTGGTGCGTGGTATTATCCACAAGCGGTTGCGGAAGCAATACAACTACAGCGTGTACATCACTTACACACAATGCCCAAACTTCCACGCTCCCCACCTTTGAGCAAATCACACAGCGTGTCGGATACAGATGTCGACAAGGTAGCACCTTACACCGCTTCCCTGGAAGAAATTGTGCACATTTCGCATAGAGATCATAAGCACCGGCGGGTTGTAGAAGAAGCGACCGGTGCGTACGCCGAACCAAAACAGCTAAGGGCAATTATACGGGAAGAATTGCACGAAATGCTAAGTGTTTTACAATCCCAACAAAATTCGCGATTGGATGTGCTGGAACAATATATAACAGAAATTAAGACTCAAAATGATAACACGCACAAAAAACATTTGGATATAGAAAAATCCATTGAGTTTGTTACTGCGAAATTGGATGATGTCCAACACACAATTAAGAACTTGGAAAAGCAGCGAGAGGAAATTGCATCACAAGTGACAGGCATTGAAGAGAAATGCGAAATGTTGGAAAGACTATCCCGTAAAACCAGCATCCAGATTCGAAATATACCAAAGCAGACAGCTGAAACTAAAGAAAAACTTTTCGATATGGTAAAAAAACTAGCTTCTTCTCTTGGAATCAAGATAGAACAATACGATATGCGTGACGTTTATCGTTTGCCCTCTAAACCAGGCCAAGACAACACGGTGATAGTCGCTGAGTTTTCCTCGACCATTCTAAAGGGCAATGTTCTTACTGCGGCTAAGAACCACAAACTGAATTCTAACCGTTACAAGACAGAGCAACTGAATTCATCGCATATGGGTCTGGCAGAGCCCAAAACAGAAGTATACCTTTCGGAACACCTCACGCCGCGTGCAGCCCGCCTGCATTACCTTGCCCGGGAATGCCGCAAATCCATGGGGTACGACTACTGTTGGACGTCAAATGGATTAATCTACTTGCGCAAAAAGCAGGGTGAGCCGTATATTTTAATTAAACACGAAGCCCAATTCCAACATCTAAGATCGATATGACTAGCTAAATGTATAATTTATCTGTTATTGTTCAGTTGTATAGTACCTATGCTACAGTATTCAGGGATATCAAAACTTAATAATGTATATAGATTTATTTATAGTTACGAACTCAAACTTAAACACATCAATTCACGAATCATTTACGCTACCACTAAACAACCACACATATCACACACCAACACATACACAAAAACTACGCCAAGCTCTAAACTTGTCTCAAAATACCATGATAGAAAACGAATACCAAGCATTCATGAAATCTCACTAACCACATTTACTTTCTTACCTGGAATCCTGCACACAAGATACATTACTTACTTCCAAATGTCTCAATAATGAACCGTCCCGACCTATTTGAAGGAATAGACACGGCTTGTTCCCCTTCCTGTACGTTCATAGAAGATCTTAACAATCTTGTAGCTGATCTCGACACTGTCGCGACGAGAAGTAAATGCAAACTTAATATTATATCTATGAACGTCAGAAGTGTCAACAAGAATCATGACAACTTCTTAGTATACCTCACTAGGCTAAAAACCAATATCCACGTTATGGTCCTGTCCAAATGCTGGTGTGACGAAAACTCTGTTCCTCCTATAATTGATGGCTATTCTCTATACTATACGAAAATAAGCTACAATCAGAACGATGGCGTAATTATGTATATTTCAGATGCTATCTCAGCTAATGTTAAAGAAATCGAGTTGAAAGAAGCGAACTGTCTAACCGCTAAAATAGGCAATCTGACGATCTTTGGTGTCTACCGCCCCTACACATTTAAAAACCCAAGTATATTTCTTGATTCTTTAGATACAGCACTGCTTAATACCAGATCTCGCAATATTGTTCTTACGGGCGACATAAATATCAATACATTAGACACTAGCAACTCATATGTAAGAGACTATCTTGAAATTGTTGGCTCACACGGCCTTCAAAATGTCATTGACATCCCAACTCATGGGAATACCTGTTTAGACCATTTCATGTGTAAACTCGTAGGCAAATTCAAAAGCTATGTTCTCCTATCCGATATCACAGACCACTATCCACTATTTCTATCCATTTCCACCTCCCTTGTACAAAACTCTGCTGTTACCTCTCCTCAGACCAGAACCAAAATTAACTACGAATCACTTCAAAACTCAATTGAAACATTTGATTGGCATCCATACCTTCAAACTGACGACCCAGAAAAAGCCGCAAGCTTACTTATCGAAACACTTCAACATCTTATAGCAATACACACGACCACCACCTCCTTAACCAAAAGAGTAAGACCCATCAAACCCTGGATTAAGATAGGTATTGTTAAATGTTTTAAAAAGAGAAACCGACTTCACCAACTTGTGAAAAAGAACCCTGACGACGCCATTATGAAAGAAACTTATATTAAATACCGTAACACCTGTAACCAGACAGCAAAAACCCTGAAAACTAACTACTATAAGAATAAGTTCACGCTAAATTACAAAAACATCAGAGGTACTTGGGACACAGTTAAAGAATTGTGTAATATCAAAAGTAAACACTCACAAGAAACTCCACTGCTAAATTTGTTACCATCTCCAGAACAATCGCTTGACGAAGTAAACTCTTTTTTCACTACAGTCGGTAAAAAACTTGCAAGAGATATATTGACAAAATTAAATACCAACGAGTCCCAACTGCAAAAATATATATATTGTACTGGCAATGCCGACTCATTGTGGCTGTATCTCACTGACTTCAGTGAAATAGATAAAATTAATCTCAACCTCAAAACTAAAAGTGCGCCAGGAATAGATAGTATTACTAGTACTATCATTAAAAATTCTCACGCCATTCTGTGTACTATGATAGCTCACCTGTGCAATCTAAGTATATCTACTGGAATATTTCCATCTATATTTAAGAAAGCTGTAGTCGTTCCTGTTTACAAGGGTGGAGGTGTGGAGGCGGTGTCGAACTACCGACCGATTTCATTACTAAGTATAATCAGCAAGATAATTGAAAAGGTTGTAAACATCCGGCTAACTAGCTTCTTGGAAAAAAAGCAACTAATAGCCGATAATCAATATGGATTTCGTTTAGGTCGCAACTCAGAGGATGCTGTGGCCAATCTTTCGCAGACAGTCACAAAAACTCTAGACAGAGGTGAGAGATGTATAGCTGTTTTCTTAGATCTCAAAAAAGCGTTTGACACCGTCTCCATCCCACTACTCTTGCATAGATTGGAAGGCCTAGGAATACGAGGTAACGGACTTGACTGGTTCCGAGACTACCTTTCTAATAGAAGTCAAGTAGTGAAAGTTTCCAACGTAATTAGCTCAAGCCTACCTGTCACGTATGGCATTCCTCAGGGAAGTACGCTAGGCCCCACACTGTTTCTAGCCTATGTCAATAGTTTGTGCAAACTTAAAATGGATAATAGCAGTATCTTAGCTTTCGCCGACGACACTGCTCTAATTTTCAGGGGAGAATCGTGGTCGCAGGTCAAGAAATCAGCTGAAACTGGCCTAACAACAATTATAAAATGGCTTGATCATAGTCTCTTAACTATCAATGTCCCAAAAATAAAATACGTTTGTTTTAGAATCTCTGATGCCAAGAAAACACCTATTGATTTTAACATTAAAGTCCACGGCCACGAATGTACAAAAGAAAACAATTTGTGCACATCTTGCGAATGTTCTAATCTCATGCAAACAGAAACCCACAAATATCTAGGAAAAACCTAAACTGGAAACCGCACATTTCAGCACTAAGTAAACGTGTACGAAGGCTTCTCCATATTTTTAAAAATCTCAGGGAGTCTGCTGACACCAACCTCATTACAAAGATCTATTTAGCTCTTGCGCAATCCATCATAACATATTGTATACCCGTGTGGGGTGGCGCCGCTGCAACACACCTCCTAGAGCTGAAGAGAGCGCAAAGGGCAGTTATCAAAGTGATGCTTCGCAAACCCAGGAGACACCCAACGGACGTATTGTATGAAGAAGCCAACTTACTGACCGTCAGACAATTATTCATATTAAACTCAGTTCTTCGCCATCACAAAACATTTATACCCTCGCAGTTACCCCAACATAAAAGAAGAGTAAGCGCATATGTGCCTACATTTAACTCTATTTTCGCGCGACGGCAATTGTCGTATACCGGACCATTTCTTTATAGACACTTCAATGCGTTAAATGACATTTTCAAAAAGAATAGATCAACCTTGAAAACTACATTGCAAAACAAGTTAAGGGCTCTTGGTTACCAGGCAACCGAAAATATTCTAAAAATTAATATTCAAGAGACGTGCACACACACTCGACGCACACATACACACCCACATGCACACACACACGCACACACACACACACATTCACACACACACACACACACACACACACACACACACACACACACACATTCTATCACACACACACACACACACACACACACACACACACACACACACACACATATACATCATCCTCATACAACATAAAACTCAACTTCACAACAAACAAACACACACTATTACCATAAATCTTTCTCTACTAAAATTAAGTATTATTTTTATTATATCGTTTAATTTCTCATAGTAGGTAACTGTTCAATTGCCAGCAACTCATCACTTGTACCACACACCAAATGTTTGTTCACAACTTGAACGGTATTATATTTATGAATGATTAGTATTATCTATGTATGATTCTTGCTTCTCCGATGCGCGGTTGCTGGCACAATTGTAATTTTGCATCTACCCTCCTTATTTTATACTGTACGAAATGAAATTTAAATGTTGTTAATAGTTATAAGACCAGTTTTTGGGGTGGAGGGTTGATAACCTGAGACACAGGAATCATCCTAGTTCAGGTATCAACCCATCATATTTGCTTCAATGTAACATAATAACTTATGTACTTACTAATTATTTATATGGTGAGAAATAAATAATAATAATATTTACACATAAATTAAAATAATAATTTCTATACTTAAATAACTAACAAATAAAAGGCATTACATAAAAAAGTAAAAGCAAAATTTAAAGGGCGTCATGAAAATCCTCTATATCGCCATCAATTGGAAGCATGCTCAGAATGCTGGCAGCACTGCCACGTTGTATGGCAAAGCTGATCTTTTGTGCTAAATACAGGCCAGCCTTCTGGTCACGCGAGGCGTCACCAAGTCTCTATGAAAGATCTCTAAAAAGAGATTTCGCACTTGGACCCCATGGTCCCAACAATAATCCCCTAATAGATTGATGTATTTGCGCCTTTTGAGAGTCTCCGCTGAAGCAGCAGCAGCGCCCGCACAACCCACTGTGCTAGGAAGATGAGATGGCGCAAGGGTGTCGACATATGTTGCGTCCCATACCAAAGGCCTACCTAGCTTCCATAGCAGTAAAGATATACCGTCTGGTCTCTTACCATCGTCGCGTGCCAAGCCCTGAGGTTCAAGATGGGCTGGAACGCCAGCGCTGACAAAGTGAGCAAATGACGTCATTTTCTGAATGGTAGTGTTAAGATTCTCCGAAGATTGATCAGGTTCTCGGTTAATTTTCTTTCTTCGTTGTTGGATTAGTGTCTATCTTTGTCGTTTCTTTTGATTGTTGAATGTGATAGTGTATATTAATTGATTTCTTTCGTACGTTCGTGTTCTGTTCTTATACAGGTGTCTCAATATTCTCAATCCCAAATGTCCACACCTCACGTACTCAACGGGGCTATCTTACTCTCGACAGCTGGAATCGACACCCGAACATGTTGTTTTTCACATGGTCAGTTATAATAATATGTGGCATGTTCACGAGTAAGCGCCAAGCGGTAAAAATAATTTACATGTTCTATGTGAAGGTGGTAAAACAGTTACTGTTGTGTATAAAGAAATTCTCTAATGATATATACCTATTATATGTATAATATACATATGAAAGTTATAAATATTATATACTTTAGGCATAAATGTTATGCTAATTAAATTCCACCATTTACGCGAAAATAGGTTTAGTCTTTCAGTAAATGAAGTCGCTAATAAACGGGATTATTGGTTGATGAAATATATTGCCGACGCAATCTCTATATATCCCTACATTGAAACTACGTACAGGTATAAATAGCAAATCTGACAAAAAAATGTTGTCTACCCGAAAACCGAACTTGGAACCTCAGCATTTGCCAATTATGCTATGACATGTTTAGGAATCGAAGCCATATACGGCCATTAGAACCGCTACCCGCTCCTCCTAACACCGAAACCGTACAATTCTCACTAATTATCGTAATCGTCCATCAAAGTCAGCCGGAGCCACGAAACTTCAAGGTAAACACTTCACCAACCGCTCAAACACAGAATAACTACTATAATAACTCTATCCCAACGCAATTAAGCCTACACCAACTGCAAACAAAAGCTAGTTACTTACAGAAAAATATTCACAGTATGCATTAGTTTTACATCTTGTGAAGCGATAACGTATGTGCTGTTTGTTATAATGAAAAACATAACAGTAATATTGATATGTGTGTTTGTTTGTGTTAAAAGTGAATGTGACACTTCAGAATGTGTGGACGAAATGGTGAAAGACATTTTAAGTGACGATACACCGGTAGAAGATATAGATATTAAAGCAGAAGTACCTAATTTCAAACAAGTTAGGGATATACAGGATCTGAACCAGATTTTACAAAGTCTGACAGGATGGTTTGAAAATAAACTTAATGAAACCAACTTTATTTTCAAACATGTGAATAATAAGACGAAGATTTTTGTGAAAACTTTCGACTTTAAAGTCGATTTTGAGAACGGGAAAGCTAATATTGGCGTCAGCTTAGCCGAAGAAGAAAATAAAAACAAAAGTACAGAAGTGAAACATCAATCTACTGCTAAGCCTCTCGAAGATGTTATAACGACTGTAAAATCTAATGATAAGTCTTTAGAAGATGCTGTTCCGACTGTAAACTTTAACAAGGAAACTAGAACAGCTACGAAAATATCAGAAGCAATAGAAAATAATCTAGAAAATCTAGTTGAAAATCATGGAGGAGTTAAAACAAATGATATATATGAAACTTTAGATTTTGATGGCACTGATTATGATGGGGGTAGCGATGATAATTCCACGGATAATCCCATCATAGATTATATAGAATTATATAAGGATACAACTAATGAAGAATATTTATACACTGGAACGGAATTACCAACTACGTTGTCAGATTTTCTGGATAGCAGTAACGAGACAGATGGGTATACTTTCGGCAATGGGACAGAGGTTAGTGTAGATAGTCATTCGATTTCTATTATATACAGACAAGGTTCAAATTTGCTTACTATATTGGTGCTGCTGCTGAATTTTATAGTGCTAAAGAGTAGTTGTTTGTATACGATTATCTCAAAAAATAGTGAAACGTTCTGTATAGTTTAAATCTTTTTGCGATTGGTATCCTAAGTACTCGCTGTGGGAAACGATATCGCATTCCGCTGCACACAAAAGTGTAGTAGTGATGTACTCCTTTCTATAACGAGAAGAGATCAGTTCTCAGGACTGGTACAGATAATAAACGATACTGATAATGATGATTACTTGTCAATGTTATTTAAAAAGACAAGAGGCCGGTAGCTACGCTCGCGTTATTTTAATTTAATCGTTCCTTCAAGATTCCGAGGGAATTTCGGTCAATTCCTTCTTAGTGCACAATACGATCCATAACGAAGATACATAAAAAATTTGAACTTCGTGTTGATGTCGGTCAGTCAGTCGAACGCATATTCTACAATTACTACATTAAGCTCCACTTTTGCGACTAGCGCATCCATAGAAATTGAACCCACGCATCTCCATCGCATGTTCAGTGTGTTACCAGTTGGCTCCCAACGCAGCGGAACTCGCTACAAATATGAATTCAGTAGGCAATATTAAAGAGGGAGGGGGGGAGATGCTCACAAAACGATCCTTGTTTTTTTCCACTGACACACGGCCGGTAAAGTCGTCCAACAATCTAGATTTATTTACATTAATGAATAACTGTCACAACCCGCTTTATGTTTTGTATTACAGCATTCGGATCAAGTTATGAATTGAAATTACTCCAATAGTCACACATATCGACGAAAAAAATATGTATACTTACCTACAAACTCTTCTATGTTCTAGTGGAAAATTACCATACCGAATGGACAAATGTACACACACACAAAAATATAATTAATAGGTATAATTAATATCATTAACAGTATTTTTTTAAATCTTTGTTTATATCTCAGTGTTGGTAAATAACTACCTACATATAAGAGTAATTTAGAGACAAAGCAGTTTAGGTATTTTAAAATCTTGGCAAATCAATTCAGAAATTGACCGTCACAACATTGCTTGACTTCACCTACTGATTGATCTGAGTCGAGAAGATGAGTCACGTTACCTATATTAAACACATGTTTTCTATTCAGATGAAAAACTGTGTCATGATACTGAAGCAACGTCTTGCTTACGAATAGACATTAATGTTTTTGACGTCATATTATTATGCGTATTATGACTTTAATGGCATAAGAAGCAAACAATTAATCATCATCATCAGCCTTTAACAGTCCACTGCTGAAGTAGGCCTCTCCTTTCAGGAGGAATTGGCCTACTATACTACGCTGGCCAAACGGGTTGGTATAGGGTTTGTATCAAGATTTCCTTCTCTTACAGTGTTGTTCTCTGCATAATATGCTCCCTCTGTCGGCTCTTACGACACCCATGGGATGATATGGGGTGGTGACATTCCGTATTCTTAATCCGTCACCACACGGAAAACAATTAAAAGTCCTAAATAAATTCAAAGTTTTCCAAATGGGTTTCCTAATGCACATTAATGGAGGAATTTCTGAGGAATAAATTATCGCACATTGTTTTTTTCACTTTCTGATCCATTCTTATTAAAGGTAAATGTGAAAGTCCAAAATGTACTTTCAAGTAGCTAACTACTGAATCTTTAATTTTAAAGTAAAAGGAAATTTAAAGATTTTGAATTGAATTAAAACTCTAACAAGTCCCAATCTAGTCATCCAAATCACCGTTCGATTCAACACAAGTTCAAATCAATAATTCTGTTTCAAAAATACGCACACGGTTGGAGCGGAAAAGCGTTTTTTCAATCGAAAGCTAAAAACAATTTTGCCTTCGTCGGTCAACATACTATGCATAGCACAGATGCATAGTACTGCGACCAATTCTGTGTTCGCAATTTCGCATTGTGGCGATTTTGTGGCGTTTTGTGGCCCTTTGAACAAGCTGTATTTTGTGGTTATTATGTTTTTTTATTGGTGCGTATAGTTGTTGAATGGTGGAAAGCGTTTGGTTACGCGATGGGGTGGAAATTAAAATTTTTGTGATAGATTTTTTATTAAAATATGGTGTTTTTCAAGGTGAAATACGAACTGACTTCTGTGAGATAGCCGAAAAAAGTGGCAGCCGGCGGTCGTGGAGATACCAACAGACTGCCATGCAGAGGGTATCGGGTTCGAATCTACGGCGCGCACCAAAGACTTTTCAGAGCTCTTTATGTGCGTATTAAATAGTTTACTATCACTTGTTCTGTGCCTCGGAGAGCAGGTTATGCCGTCGGTCCCAGCCGTTATGAAGATCTTTGACATTAGTTATAAGGCGTCAGGACCTCTAACGGCCATTTGCAATATTCGAACTATAGATAGATCTGTAGATTTTAGGTTCGTGTTTGACATATTTAGTATGGAGCTTATGTCAAAAACTGTCAAAAACGAATCTAAAATCTACAGATCTATCTATAATTCGAATATTGAATTCCGTAGTAAATAAACTGACACTAGTCTAAACCATGGAATATCGCTATGCCTTCGGGTAGCGGAGGACAGACAGGCAGTCGCTCTGTGCAAAAGCTAATATTTAGCCAAATTTGGTTAGACTAGTAAGCGGACCTAAGGTTGAAACTGGGATAACGCTAGGAGGATGATGATCTTATTATCAAAGTTATTTTTAGTATGGTGCAGAGATCTTAAAGGGTGATTGTACTAACTCATTACATTCGGAAACACGGTCGAAACAGCAGGTGTGCCCGAATTCATGATATTTTTCAAAGCTTGTCTCGTGCGGGAATCGAAACTAGGACACTCGGGGCAGTTAAATTGCGAGGCAGCGGCTAAAACCACTGCGCCATACATTCAGTCTTTGATACTATCTTTATTTTTTTCATTCTTCGTTCTTTCTTTCTTTGTTAAACTATGAAAGGCCGCCGTAATTAATAAACAAATAAAGCTTCTTAACAAATCCAGGAAGATTACCCAACTCTCAAAAGCTACATAAACAGCTATATATTTTTTATTAGCTTAAATTAATAGCTCTTAAGTTAATAAACCATTACGGCCGAAGTTTATAATTCATTTATATTCTCAACGGCAATTATAAGCCATAAATAAACAATTAAAACTTCTTTATTTGGCTATGTGTGTTGTATAACAGTTATGTAATTTTTATAAATGTGAACCTTAATTTCATAGTGTAGTTGCGTTTGGAAGATTGCGGGTTTGATTCTTGAGTTAATGAAATCTGTATTTAGCAATCATACATCCCCTATTCCTTCTCCTTTATCCCACTCCTCTTTTATCCCGTATCCCAAACCAAGTGGCGGCAATACACTTGTGTCTTCTGTGGTGTTGCTTGTGTTTGTTAAACCTAATATACAGGGTTTCACAAGACCCATCACCAAACCGAAGTCTACTCGTTGTGGAAATCATGCCAAGTCATACTTACTAACCAAAAATAATACCTGGGAAACGATTTTTTAATGCATGCAATGCTCGAAATATCTACTTATCCATGGACCCCATGGATAAGTAGTAGCCCCCATATAAGCAATGGAGGCATTTCGACTGATATGTTCATCTTAAATTGAGACATAAGCAATACAAAGTCTTATTACAAAAATGAAACCTCGAAATTACGAAAATCTTTAGGTACTTTTTAAATTGATCCGGTGGGATTTATTTTTGTCAATTACCGTTTTATAGGACAATCTCGCGATTGCAATAAATGCTGTACTGCAAGAGGACTTAAATACATTCAATGAACCGACAAAAGTTATTTTGTTGGAAAGGGTAGTAGTTACTTTTAGTGTAGTATAAAAATCTGTTCCTTACAATATAGAACTTCGGGCGTTTTTAGTGCACCCCTACGATCCCCAAGGAGCATACATGCCAAATTTCAGCTTCTTGCACCAGCTATGGTTGTGCGTTGGCTATCAGTCAATCAGTAACGCAAGAATGTTATACTACACAGGGTGTAAGCAACAAATAAATACAAGCCTAACTTCCTAAATGTTCTTGAACTTGACCTCTGAAGGTCAAAAGACGGAGAGATTGCAGCATTGATGGTTATTAATCATAGCAACCCCATGGCACGCCGCCAGAATAAGTATGTCTCATCGGTAGTAAACTCAGTGTTGCTTATCAGAAAAACATTTTGCTTTCCGGTTATAAATATATCCGGCTAAAAGGCTTTGCTTGCTATTTAAGATACGAAAGATGTTATATAAATGGTGGTTATAGGGAAAGAGTTTATAGGCAACTAGCGGTATTCGAGATTTCGTCCGCGTTATGGGCCGTTTATTTCTTAAGCAAATTAATCTTATCTAGGCACCTACATGTATAATATAAAAGTTTGGAAAGGGTGTATAGATGTTTGGTACTCTTTTGAGCATGATTCACTGAAGCATATTATCTTTGCAGTATACTAAGAGATCATTATTAGTGCTCTTACCGCCTGTGGCACAGGTCCAACCTACAGGCATCTAGAAATTACGTACCTTAGAATTATATACATCAATATTATGAAAGATTAATAAAAAGAAGAAAAACAGCTTATACATCAGAAAACGTGTCTAATTTTAGATAAAACACAAAAAACCATGGTCAAAATTCAAATCGGTGCGCGAAAACTAGGTAGCAATAAATAGCTGCAAATATTAATATAGCTGAAAATATTTATATTGTCTCATACAGCTTTGTTTATGATCGGTTCCACAGCTGAGCACAGGACTCTTCTTACTGTTAAAAGGGTTAGCCCATAGTCCACCACGCTGGCTAAGTGCGGGATAGCAGACTTCACATGTCGGTCAGAAACATTATGGAGAACTCTTAGAAATGCAGGTTTCCTCACGATATTTTCCTTCACAGTTTAGCAAGCGATAATGAATAATTTACTCGCACATAACTTTGAAATGTCGTTGTTGAGTGCCGGGAGGTTACACTCGAGACACTCCGCGTTACGCTACTGTTAGTTGCGAAAAATATATTAGACTAGCTGTTTCCCGCGGTTTCACCCGCGTCCTGAGGGAACTACTTCGCGTACCCGGTTAATTTATAGCCTAAGTCACTCCTTGGTACATCAGCTATCCGCCAGTGATAGTCCCGTCAAAATCGGTCCAGCCGTTCCAGTGATTAGCGAGAACAAAAAGACTGACAGACAGACAGACAAAAATATTACAAACAGACACTCCAATTTTATTTATATACAAGTATAGATATTGTCCAAAAAACCACGGGAAAGATTCACTTGCGTAGGGTAAAACCATTTAGCAATAAATTTTATATACTTAGCCATAAATATGTACGTATTTATAAATAAGAATGGTGTGTAGAGTGTTGCAGCATCCCGTGTTGATGGGGCCTCACGCGAGATGTCGCTATCAATCACATTCACAAAAGCAAGCGTGCGCTCTCGCCGTAGTGACAACTATGATATTTGGAGGAGGCATTTGGTGATAGATAAGATTATCTTTGAAAATTCTGACACTAGAGTATCTAGTACGAGTTTTACACGGTGCCGGTAGCCTAGTCGACGCGACGGAAATAAATTTATCTATCCATCACTACTGTCCGCTAGCGGCGGGGCACTAGGGGCGCTTTAAGAAAATGTATGTATGGCTATCGTCACAGTGACAATCGTGTGTAAAACTCGTGGTAGACCCTCTGATCTTTACTAACCGCTGAATTCAACATCTGATTTATCCATGGATTCGGCGCTTTGAGATACATATCTATTTGACATAAGCTGCATAGAAAATATGCCAAACATGTATCTCATCTCCAAATCCATGTAAAGATCGAATATTGAAACCGGCCGTAGGTACTGATTACAAATGCGAAAGCCTTTGACGCCAGATTACGCCACACACACTCACACGAAAATAAAATGGGAATGTGTGAGTATGGATGTATGGTGATGGAGGTTGTTACTCTTCAAGCAAAAACTGCTGAAAAGATTTTTATGTAACTTACAACAGCACATAAGCTAATTTTGTCCCGATAACTGACCTTCAAGCGGGCAAAGCCTTGAGCAAAAGCTAGTATGTTAATATGCAAACGTTTTTGAGGATGTATGAATTATTAGTATTTCACGCAAAAACTACTCAGGGGATTTTGATGCAACTTTGCAGTACATCAGGTTATGCATTAAAGTAGCAAATTGGATACCTTTTTTTATCCCGCTAACTGACCACCTGACGGGAAAATCCGTGGGAAGCAGTTAACTATCTATAAATAAATTCATTGAAGATTTTAAATAGAATTGTTCGTTTCATTAAAGCTTCGACTTCACAACCACCTGTAGTCAATAGATAATTCGTGACTCTCGTTAAAGCGTCATGACTGAAGCATTATATTGTTTGTTCAGCAATTTCGGAGTTCTGAATTAACAAGGTTACAAAATGGTTGATGATTTATAGTTAACGTAATTTTTATTAACATCATTATTTTAAACGACTTGAAAAGGATCACAACCTGGGGCACAATTCTCTTAATTATATTTGTTCAAAATGCAGTTTCGATTTAATGTCGGTGTCGTACTCATGTGGTATTCTCAAAATTAACTGAATCTGAAGTGAACTGATTGACTTTGAATGTTATTGGAATGTTATCGTGACTAGATCGTACATTGAACAATCTGTAAACGTCGAACTATAGCAGACAAATAAGACGATAATGACTTTAAATTAACAGAATACCGATTGTGAGTCAATTCATTTTGTCATTAATCATCACGAATCTCATATCATTCAAAATATAGTTTCAATGTCATATAAAATACGAAGACTAGCCTTCTGTACCAACCCAGTCTGGCCAGCGTCGTAGTATAGACGACCAATTATTCCTTTTGATTCATAGTGCTATTATTAACCATACTAGAAGAGCTAAACTACAAGACTGTAGAGAGGCTTATGGTAAAAGGAAGGAACGTCAGTGCAAAAAGTAGATATAGTTCAGATAAAATGTTGATCACCAACTGTTACGTATAGATGAATGTACTATAGCAATAATAATGTAGCCTTGTCGTTATGAACGATCTCTTCTTTGCAAACTTAAGATGGCCAGTAATGACGTTAAGAATTATATGAAGCGAAGTTGTATTTACAAAAAAACCGCATCTATTTTCTATCACATCTATAACACAAATAATGGCTGGTTCACAAGAGCCTTGGAGGCAGTAATTATGTTTGAAAAAAGTTTTTCCCCATCGTGCGTCGATCTACCCGCAATTAGATCGCGATTACTAAACTCGGGAGCTGTTTCCGACGCACAAGAACTGTTGAAAGAACTGTTTCACTGTCTTATTGGGACGTGATATTGCCTTATTACCTACGTGTAAAGGGGTCGGCAACATAAGATTTAGTACATACTTATCTTTTTATGAGACTGTTTTTTATAACCTGTCCTCCGCCCAATCGTTACAGACTTGCTTGACGCATGCAATCTTAAGCCAGCTCTTGTGTTGGGTGTGTGTCATCTCGCCACTTCTTTCGGGACTGGCCTCGGCGACGGCGTCTTTCTTCTGGTATGAGTGTCGAGATTCTTGCTAAGCAACTCTAGTAAAAAGAAGAAAAGAAAAGAGTGTACGTGAGTAATAGTGCGTTATATATTTATGTAGTTATTTGAATATGTGAGTATGTGTATTATTGTAGGTACTCGAAAAAAAATACATTATAATGATGATAATTCATTGTGACATAGTGCACGCGGATGACGTAACCCACCCGTTAAACTTGAGAGTGCCAGCCTTTTTTCCTTCTTAAATTCCTTTTTAGAGATATTCCGTTAGGAGATCTGGGCCTTATCCTAAAACTAGAGGACGCCAGCAGCTACGCCTGCATTTTTTAAATTTACCTGTTTTAGCCGATCCCGTGGGAATTTCAGGAGATCCCTTCTTAGTGCACCCCTACGGTCCCCAAGAAACATACATGCCAAATTTCAGCTTCCTGCGCACAATAGTTTCGGCTGTAGCGTGTCTGTCAGTCAGTAAGTAACGCAAGGATTTTATATATTAAGAAGATAAGGACTAGAGACTAAATTTTGTTCAAAGATTAGATCAAGGTCGCTACCTTGATCTAATCTTTGAACATTATAGCAGTCTATCGGTATCTCCACTCAGCTGCCGCTACAGCCGAGTGGAGATCCCAACAGACATGATATGACATGACAAGACTATGCAGAGGGTGTTAGCTGCGCGCCACTAACTTTTCGTTAAGGTTATGTGCGTGTTAAATTGTTAGGTAACCATCGCTAGCTCCATGCCTTGGATAACACATTTATTACATTGTTATATTAATCCATTACTCCCGGCTGTCATGAAGATCGTTCCCGGCTGTCATGAAGATCTTTGGCAGTCGTTATGTGAAGTAAGTCCTTTGAATATACCCCGGTGAACTAATGATCGCTATTCCTATGGGTTGCGGAAATCAGACCTTAGTCGCTCTGTAGAAAGCTAATAATTATTCCATAGCTTTTGCCGCCTCTTACGACACCCACGGAATGTTATGGGAATGTAATGACACTTTATATCTTTAATACGTCACTATCAATCATTCTAAGACTAGCTGTTTTCCGCAGTTTCACCCGCGCCTTGAGGGAACTACTTCGTGTACCCGGCGCGTATTAATTTACAGCTTAAGTTGCTCCTTGGTACATCAGCTATCCGCCAGTGAAAGTCCCGTCAAAATCGGTCCAGCTGTTCCAGAGATTAGCGGGAACAAACAGACAGACAGACAGCTAAAAGACAGACAGTCAAAAATTTAAAAAATTACATTTCGGTATATGTACTGTGTATAGATACATCCATACGCATTTAGAAAGAAAGAAAGAAAAAAAGAAAGAAAAACTATTTATTTGTCACAGACACTGTAAAGGTATAACATAAAATAAAACATCACAAGAAATAACAGTAATCTGTGACAGATAGGTGCACACTCAGCTATATTGTTGCATTGTGGTAGTGTCCACAATACAACGCTGTTATTCTGTGTGCACCTTAAATGCCGCACGGACGTTAAACAGCACAATAATTAAAGAGAACATATAAAACAAATATATATATGTATATATAGGTACACAATCTAGAAACACAGAGTAGTTTATACTCATGTGTATCTAGGCAACAAACAATTATTATTATGATTTCTTACACAAAAACAGGATAAAAAAAGTATTAAAAACAATATAAGATTAAATAGAGTAGCATAATACATACGCCGACTCAATTACTTCGTAATTAAGTCGGCGCATATATCAATTCCATGGATTATATTATATTATTCAACGCATAATAGGTATTTATGCAGCGGCGCGGGAGTGGGCAACCGAACCGGTCCGAAAGGACGCGGCGCGTCCCGCGCCGCATATAGGTGGCATACAGCCAGCGCATTGGCTCGCGCGCGGTGCGCTTATGTAATCATTATTTACATAGAACATAATACAAATGGACAGTTTGTTATTTATAAAAGAAGTATATCGGTGTTATCAGTGCCACATTCATCAACCACAAATTGTTGCATCAATAAAAAACCGTCACACTTCCAACCATCAGGCCTGATTGATATAATAGTGATAAATAATAATAATTTATCAAACAAAAATAATAAAAATAATTTAGTAAAAAGCGCTTAGGAATCTTAATATTACAGACAGACACTTCAATTTTATTGATGTGTATAGATAATTACTCATCAGTTGTCACAAGGATCCCCTAAAATCATGCCAAAAATCATGTCAAATCGCAGTAAAATCAGCTAAATATATCAAAGACATCCAAGTATAATCCAAGATGGCTGCCTTAAGCGTTGTGATCCGACACTGTAATACAATTAACGGCCATTTTCAATATTCGAACTATAGATAGATCTGTAGATTTTATATTCGTATTTGACATATTTTGTATGGAGCTTATGTCAAAAACTGTCAAAAACTAATCTAAAATCTACAGGTCTATCTATATTTCGAATATTGAATTCCGGTGTAAGTCAATGTCATTTAATTCAAAATGTTTACTGGAATTCAACCATTTGTTTTCGTCACGAAGAGTTGTGTGTGCAATGTGTTTGTGTTGGATTTTGTTCGTTAAAGGGTGTCAGTCTGTGCAAAGATGCATGTATGATGGATCTTGCTAGTGTGAGTCTGGAAAAATGTGTTGAAGTGTATGTGAGTGATAGTGCGTTATACATTTGTGTAGGTACCTAAATGAATATGTATTTATGTGTACCTGAGTGTTGGTTCGTATATAAAAAGAACTAAATTATAGTCAATAGAGAAGTGGCAAATTCATTTCATTTCCGGACACTCGAATGCCTTAAATCAACAAAATGTACCGACAACACAATTTGTTCACTATCGACATTTGTATGACCGTACATTGCTACAGAGAAATTAATAAATCGTATTGAGTTAAGGTCACCATGAAGACGTGGACTGGTATTCAGAACATTTGACTGCTCGTATGGCGTAGTGGTTCAAGTGATCGCCTCACCGTTTAACATTGCGCCGAGTGTTGTGGTTCTTGTAAAATTGCATAAAACCATATTATGTGGTTTTAAACAAGTAAATAAAAACTAGTAAAATGTACCTAAAGATTTTCGTCATTTCAAGACGTATTGCTTATGTCAGAATTTAAAAAATGAACGTATCATTTCAATCTCGATTTTGCATAACACGGAAAGAAGTGAAACTCAAATATCTTTGTTGTAATATGTAATATAATACGTGCACTTCAGCTATTCAGATAAAAACAACTAATTATATTCGAGGATGAATTTTATGAGAGTTCGTAATGACTTGATATTATTTAGAATAGCAATTACATACATATATTTATTGCACGATAATATGTATTACGTTACGTTAAGGTTTGTAACGCTTTCACACGAAACTACTGAACGGATTTGATGAAACTTTACAGTAATATATAGCTTGTATCCTTTGATTACATAAAGCTTGTATCAGAATACAACATAAACTACCTTTTGTCGCGTTATGTTTAACTGACACGCGAGCGGTATCGCGGGCAATTTATATAAAAATAAGAGTTGTCACGAAATTCAATAACTTAGCACTATTAATCAGCAATTGTATCGTTTAAACATTTATTCAAAGTGCGGGCTGAGGGAGTAAAATCTCAACAAGTACGGTACATTGGAGGGAGATAACAATTTCTAACAAACATTGCCTTAGTCGAATTAAAGTATTTGCCCCAAATCCTCTGATGCTAGGGTACCCATCATGTTGTTTAAGTCGGGACAAGTTTCAGCAGAAATAAAACGAGCAGAAACAAAATAATGAAGAGTGTCGCTACCTCATTAAATCCTGTGAGCACTGAGAGAACAGACTAAAGAAAACACACCAAGGAAATGGTACCTTTGCCAAGAGACGGAAAACTAAATATCAAACTCTAATACGTCTGGCCAGCGTGGTATAGTAGACTGAATCCGGAGTCAATAGGAATTGACCTACAACGATTTTATTACGCGAATTTGAAGAAGCCTACATCCAGTCCAGTATCCGATGACCGGTTGGCGCAGTGGTAGTGTAAGCGACTGCTACGCCGAAGGTCGCGGGTTCGATTCCCGCTCAAGTCAAACATTTGTGTGCATGAACATGGATATTTGTCTTGGTCTGGGTGTTTCTATGTATAATATATATGTATTTACAAAAAAAAGTATATATGTATGTTTATCCATTGTCTAGTACCCGTAGTACAAGTTCTGCTTAGTTTGGGACTAGATGATGTTGTGTGAATGTGGTAGAATATTATATTATATATATTATTATATATTATATATCCAAGAGTAGACTGCAAAAGGTTGTACGATGATGATCAAAGATTAAAACTTTTTTAAGATAATCCGAAAACATAGCATACATACTTTATATCTGTATATGTAGTAGAGTGACAAATGTTCCCCGTATCTGCTTACGCGAAAATATCAAAAGAATTTTCATGATTTTCTTGTAGTATCTGATAAAGATGTTGTAAAGGATCGGACTATGGTTTTTATGTAAAATTGTCAAATAAGCATGTTACCTCATGCTTACTTCGACCAACCAAGCCAACGAAAATTTTAATATTGTCCACTAGTCACTGTACGCGACTGCCCCCACGTATGTG
This sequence comes from Euclidia mi, assembly GCA_944739405.2. Classification (NCBI taxonomy): domain Eukaryota; kingdom Metazoa; phylum Arthropoda; class Insecta; order Lepidoptera; family Erebidae; genus Euclidia; species Euclidia mi. Next base: position 73,397,191 of record OX123192.2, read on the forward strand.
TGGGTTACGGCAATAAAAGACAACCTATGTACTATTGTTGTACAAGCTCTATTACCCCAAAGTTTCATCAAAATTCCTTCAAAAATATATGCATGATAGAGTTCCCAACACCAAACAGTCACGACTATTCAGTTTTATAAAAGTAGGAGTATTTGCCTAAAAGTACTGCTTATGTTAGGTTTTTATATCTTTTTCTATTACTGCACTAAACCATTTTAGTTTCAACAATACCTTTTTTAGATTTAGCTGGCATTAAAATTCGTAAATTCTGAATTGTAAATTGAAAATCCTTTTTCATGAACCGGTTTAACGCTCCGGTTTTTCACGCATAAATGAATGTTTTATTTTACTCTGTCTAGTCGTGGTAAGATAAATAAGGTATTGTGAATTATATAAAAGCTGTATGCCCTTTGTAATAACTTAAAAAAGGCCCTTTAGTAAATTTACCTTTTATAAATTATTAAATAACTCTGTAAAATTTTCGTTTAAAACTGGTACAGAGTTGCTCTCACAGAATGTTGTTGCCTAAAAATATTGTACAGTGTAATACCTACCTACTGACTACTTATTATATATGTTCTCTCTCTTGCCTTTTCAAAAACGAAATTACCTGTATATTGAATGTATCGATAGCTGAGTGGAGATACCAATATACTGTGATACAAAGGGCATCAAGTTTGAATCCATGAAGTTTTGATGTTATGTGCGTAATGAATTATTTATCGGTTGCCCCGTGACTCGAAGAGCAGGTAAAACTATATAATTATATACCTAGTATTTATGTACCTTTTTAAATATACAGTATTTATTTACACGTATACCTAGTATTTATTCAAGTATTATTCTAATATCGTTACTCATATTAGTATCTAATGTCGCACCTACTGTTATATTATCTCAGCACCAAACCAGGTTGCCTGGTAGAGAATGCCTAAAGTATTAAGTCCGCCTAGGTACCACATTTTTGTAGCGCAAGAAGTTAAATAATTTAAAAAAATTTGATTGTTGCCGGCTGTTATGAAGACCTTTTTCAGTCGTCAAGTAGCCAGTACCGATAAATATTATACTGACACCGATCTAAAAATGTATTAAAACGATTCCTCCCTTCCCTTCGTGTGTCAGACGATAGTCGCTCTGTGGAGAAAACTTATAGTAGCATATCGGTGTCTAGATTTATTTAAGTGCAATGATTATATTCTCTCTATTGTTTAATATTCTGCGGAAAGCAAAATAATAATATAAAACATAAATTATTTTGTCCAATTTTCATGATAATCATGGCCGCCCTACTTGTAATTGAATTAAATCTGAGTCATTTAATTCCAAATGTTTGCTTCTTATACACAATGTTTTGTCTCTTCATTTCAATGAATTACGAATGAAGGGGAAACAGCATATAGCTTCAGTACTCCTGTACAAAATAAATGTTTTAACTTTCTTATGTTTTTGATGCTTTGGTGTGGAATTACTGAGCGAACGAAATCCAATCTTTGTCGATAAGATGGCATATCACGGCTTACATACATAATAAACGAAATACACACATAAGCATTAAAAGACAACCATCTTCATGCATGCCAGACATTTTACAGACAACACTATATCATTGTGTTCGCAATAAAATCGCGGTCATTATTAGATAAGATTTATCTACGTATCAATAAAGTTATTGGATATACTAATTTCCAAGGAGATCGCCAGCCGATGACCCAGTCTGGGTGTATTGGAAAACGAGAAAAGTATCAATTGTAGGTAAAGTTGAGAGCACGTGAAGCTTTCTACTTCTTGGAGTAGGTACAAGGTACAATCAATCAAGTCGGCGGTGCACCAGTTTGAAAAAAATCCCTTGGCTCGCTAATAGAGTCGAGGCACCCTAGAATCTGCTTTTATATAGGAGTGTCAATGTGTGTGTAAAGTAGCATTGGAAGCGACGATGTCTTGGTCTAGCCGGAAATTGTTCGACTGTACGAGTCTTTCGTGTGGTGACGGATTAATAATACGGATTGTCACCACCCCATATCATCCCATGGGTGTCGTAAGAGCCGACAGAGGGAGCATATTATGCAGGAAACAGCACTGTAAGAGAAGGAAAACTTGATACAAACCCTATACCAACCCGTTTGGCCAGCGTAGTGTAGTAGGCCAATTCCTCCTTTCAAAGGAGAGGCCTAGCCCAGCAGTGGACTGATAAAGGCTGATGATGTACGAGTCTTACATGTATAACGATCGTAATAATAACGGTACAGAGTCCACCGTGTAAATCTTCACGGGCTTTGGTTGCTTTACATTTGGTAACTTTTTAGAATCTCTTGGGCTACACCTCCCTGCACACCCTTGGCGATGCCCTTATTTTAGTGTTTATACCTGACTCTAAAACATGGTAGTAAAGCCAGGCAAACATTGGCAACCCAACGTTTACGTACTCTTGAGATAACTTTTGATGGATAAAGGCTGCGATCAAATATACCCGGTGAATGTCACTCTTCACCCTTCAAGACCTTGGACTATCACCAGACCGGTCAATACATAGAAGTATTTTTTTTTTAAAGTTGCTCATTCCTAATAGGTTTAGTAATCATTTTTATCAATTTTGTTGTTTCGTAACACCAAAGGCTGTTTAAAGGCTTAAGAGAAAGTTTAAAGTGGCGTTTCTTGTCTCCTATAATCTCTGCGATATTACTGAAAAGTTCACAACGACTTTGTAATAGGCCAACACTTTGCGGATTAGAGTTTGCTACAAATTGTTGGTTTATTTTTCTTGTTTGTCAGAGTATTGCCCACGTCTCAAGGTGCTGATACACTTGAGCACTTGTAATGAGCATTCTTGGGAATTTTACATAATATATGAACTGTGCGTTGTTCAGGTCGACAAAACAAACAAATTGCCACTAGAGTCCGACTCGCGCACGAAGGGTTCCATACCACCTATAAAAGAAAATCACGTTTGTTGTATGTATACTTAAATATTTTGTTAAGTTTCTACCTGTTTATTAAGATCGAGTAAAAAATTGCTTAAAAATTTCGTTTGTTGCATGGGAGCCCCCCCGTTAATATCTACTTCATTTTTATTTAATTATTTATTTTGCAAGGTAATATACAACTGCATACTCTGTGAAAAGTTTAAGCGCATAAAATACGAAAAAAACACGTTTATTGTATGGGACCCGGACCCCCCTTTAATATTTTAATTTTTCTATTTTCAGTATTTTTTAGTATTTATAGTGAAAAAGGCAGCGATAGCCGAGTGGATATACCAACAGACTGCCATGCAGAGGGTATCAGGTTCGAATCCACGGCGCGCACCAATGACTTTTCGGAGTTATGTGCGTATTGAATTGTTAATTATCGCTTGTCCCGTGCCTCGGAGAGCACGTTAAGCCGTCGGTCCAGGTTGTCATGAAGATCTTTGACAATCGTTACAGGGCGTCAGTACCTTCTAAATAAACTAACACTAGTCTAAACCACGGAATATCGCTATCCCTTCGGGTTGCGGAGGTCAGACAGGCAGTCGCTCCGTGGAAAAGCTAATATTCAGCCAAATCCGGTTAAACTAGAAAGCGGACCCCAGACTGAAACTGGGATAACGCTAAGAGAAAGTAAGTATTTTTAGTATTTTTTGTTATAGCGGCAACGGAAATACATATCTGTGAAAATGTCCTTCTAGCTATCACGGTTTATGGGATACAGCCTGGTGACAGACAGACAGACAGCGGAGGCTTAGTAATAGGGTTCCGTTTTTACATTTTAGGTACGGAACCCTAAAAACGGCAAATGTTAACAAGTGAATACTCACGTGTATCATCGCTATTAAATGTATCCGTGCAATAGCTTTTGCTTGACAGAGTAGCATACATTTATACATCAATCCATCGAAACTCTTTAACAGGGCTAAAAACACGAGAATGGAAGCAGACTGGCTCAAATACAAAGAAGCCCAGTCACACTACAAGAAACGCATAAGATTCCGCAGAGGCGATTCCTGGCGGCGTTTCTGCAGCGGTATAAACACCATGAACGAAGCAGCCAGGGTGAAAAAGATCTTGTCTCAGGACAGCAACAAAACCCTTGGCGCCATTAAAAAGCAAGATGGAACCTACGCAACTACGGACGCTGAAATTAGCCAAGTGCTAATTGAAACTCACTTCCCAGGTTGTGAAGTAACCAATGACCGTCTGTGGGACGAGTCAGACTACAGACCGCCGACCCAAACAGACTGGCTGGTAGCCGAAAATGTGGTCACCACAGACCGGCTGAAATGGGCAATAGACAGCTTCCAGGCATTCAAATCCGCAGGCCTGGATGAAATCATACCAGCATTCCTACAGTGGGGATGCACAACGATTGTGCCGCACCTGCTCGACATCTACAGGGCCTCAATAGCGCACAGATACATACCTTGCAGGTGGAGGGAAGTTAAAGTCATATTCCTCCCAAAACCTGGCAAAACTGACTTCTCACTAGCGAAAGCATATAGACCCATCAGCTTGACCTCCTTCTTATTGAAAACGCTGGAGAGACTTACGGACCGATACCTCCGTGAGGGCGCATTACTGCGCAATCCACTACACCCACATCAACACGCCTACAGAAGTGGCAGGTCAACTGAATCGGCGCTGCATTCCGTTGTAGGAACCATTGAAACAGTGCTTACCAACAAGTTATTGACACTGGGGGCCTTCATTGACATAGAAGGTGCCTTCGACAAAACTAAGTTCAACAGTATCAGCCGGGCCCTCGAAAAGTTTGGAGTTGAGCAAACCCTTAGTGGCTGGATTGATCAACTGCTGAAACAGAGGGCAATACAATTCACGATAAACTCCACCACAAGGGGCATAGTTGTAAAAGGCTGCCCTCAGGGAGGTGTACTCTCACCCCTGTTGTGGAACATTGTGGTGGACGATCTGTTACGGAACTTAAACGACAGACGATTCTTCACGGTCGGCTATGCAGACGACATCACCATCCTGATCAAAGGTGACTCAGAAGACACGATCCGAAATCGGATGCAAGCAGCCATCAGGATCATGGAGGAATGGTGCAACCAACATGAACTGACGGTTAACCCCAACAAAACGGAGCTAGTACTTTTCACCAACAAAAGGAAAACTCATATGTGCAAAACACCAAAACTCTTTGGAACGGAGCTCACCCTATCGAATGAAGTCAAGTACTTGGGCGTAATACTTGACCATAAGCTAAACTGGGGCAAGCACATCAGCACAAAAACAACAAAAGCATGCACAATCTTCTGGCAATGTCGGAGAATCATAGGCAAAAAATGGGGTCTCAAACCATCAATTACCCTGTGGATCTACACTGCCATTATACGCCCCATGCTTACATATGGTGCAGTAGTGTGGTGGCCACTCACGCAACTAAGCACAATCACAAAAAAGCTACAGAGCCTTCAACGCCTAGCCTGCTTGGCCACAACAGGCTGCATGAAGAGCACCCCAACAGCCGCCTTGGAGATACTACTGGACCTAAGACCGCTGCACCTAATGATCCAGCAGGAAGCTGGCGCTGCAGCAATCCGTCTAGACAAGCTCGGGCTATGGAGAAAGGATGATCGAATTACTCACGCACGCCTAAAAGGGACCTTAACCAAAGAGATCCCGATGCTAGAGGCCGCTGGCGATCTCATCCCTAAAACTTTTGTCTTTGACAAAAAATATCGCATCCAATTGCAGGAGGAACACAAAGACTGCTCTGGTATACACGAAGTCAGAGTATACACAGACGGCTCAAAAACGAAGTATGGGACGGGTGCGGGCGTATTCTCCCATGACTTAAATATCAACATCTCAACATCCCTTGGCACCCATAACACCATATTCCAAGCCGAGTGTGTTGGGATAACAAGAGCCGCAACAGCAATCGCGTCTAGGAACGTAAGTGACCTGGCTATACGCATTATCACGGACAGTGCCTCTGTACTACAAGCTCTAGGCAGCAACTACTTTAACAGCGGCCTCATCATGGAATGCCACCTAGAGCTGCAAAAGATTGCAGAGAAGAATCGGGTTACGCTGCAATGGATTAAAGGCCACAGCAACTCCGCAGGCAATGACGCCGCAGACCAACTGGCACGGCAAGGATCGGACACAATGATAATGGGACCCGAGCCGATTGTACCGATACCAGCAAGCCAAATCAAAACGTGGCTACGTGAGAGAACCGCACATGAACACGAAAAACAGTGGGCAAACATAAAAGAATGCAGACAAACAAAAGATGCCATCCCCTGCTTGAACAAGCGACTCTCATACAAGCTGCTGCATTCTAATAGGAAAACACTAAAGCATCTGACGGGCACAATAACCGGCCACTGTCCACTCAACAAGCACCTATTCAACATAGGCGTTACAGACAGCCCACTGTGCAGGGGCTGCATGGAAACCTAAGAAACACCCGCTCACGTCATTCTGCACTGTGCAAGTGTGAGCGATCAACGGGCAAAGCTGCTGAACAACCCCAGAACCATGAGTGAAGCTTTAAACGACACCAGCCAACTAATGGCTTTCTGGAAGGAACTAAGGTGGTATGAGTAGTCGGCGTCAATGAAGTCGCCACATACGCACAATGGCCCAAATAAGTGGCTAAGTGCGGAAAACCCACGACCAACTAACTAACTAACTAACATCAATCCATCCGAACATTGTCGCATTTATAATAGTAGATAGTAAGATACTTTTTAGCAAAAATTCCACCACAAATTTTTTGCTCACTATGACTTAACCCTAAGTCAGTTAATTGAAGAAAAGTTAAAAAGTGTTCTGTGGGGTTGCCACATTGCATCATTATTTCGTTTCACTGCGTCATAACGTAATTGTCGATGGTTCCCGAAAGACAGGTACCGACTGGTTTTAAAACCGTAATGTCATTATCAGCACATTTGGGCGGTCCCAGGTTCAGTGCCGGCAGTTTAATTTTATCGGTTTTTATACGGTTATAGGGGTAATGGCGGAGTAAATAATTATAGTGTTATCGTTTAAAGATTGGTATATTTTGTTGATATTTTCATAATTTCGCTAACCAGTTGATAGAGTGGTTAGTGCCCCAAATTGCTAAGCCTCAGATCGTCGATTCGATTCCCATAAAATACAAATATACGTGTGAAGCACACCATTATTTGATTTGTGGGTATAATTTCTGTATATTCTGGTGTGGTGTAATCATATTAATCGAAGACCCAATACCCTCGGCTTAGGCAACTATAATCTCTAACCACTAGACCATTAGGCCAGTTACACTGTTAATATTAAAAGCTTGTAGCGCTCATAGAAGGTTAAGCAACGTTCACACGGGCCACCATTTGGATGGCTGACCGTCTGTTATGGTGTTTACACCAGAGCGCTATCGTGGTTCGGAAGGCACGTAAAGCCGTCGGCCTCGGTTCTCGTCTCAGTATAATTATGAATCGTTAGGTCATGTTGGACGCCTTCGACTTACAAACTTGGCCATACCAATGAATACAGATTTACATAGAAGCGCAGTTCTTAAGGATTTCGTGTGCCGATCCCAAGTGGAGACTGTCTCCAGTCACTTTAGTTCGTAGTTGGCGCCGTTGGCGGCGCTGGCGTCGTTCTCCGTCTCTCTTGCTCTCGTAGTTAGGATACACAGGAGGAACGTTCGTCTCTCTTGCTCTCATAGAGACAGCTGTCACAGCGCTACTGCCACGCTGCCAAGCGGAAATTTGGATCACAGAAAGTTTGTTTTCAGAGCGCCCATAGGAAATGCGCCTCTATGTAAATATTTGAGGTCTTTGGCCACACACACGAACAAAAATAATTAAAATTGTCCTAAACCTTAGAACTTGTCTGTATTTTATCACCCTGTTAGATAGTCGTAATTAGCCGTTAACAATATTTATAGCCCTAAACAGACAAAATGGCTTAAAATTTTAATTTTTAATTTTAAATAGTGGCTTCACCGCGTTTTTCGTAAATTATGGCCGTTAAAATATAAGCTTTTGTTTGTGAATTTGCTATATTTTAATGGTAATTGGAGGTATTTCTTTAATTAATGTAGCTACTTGTGTGTGCCCATGGTTTCGCCGGCGTTGGGTGTAATAAAAGACACGATATGCGCTTTTCTGATTTATAGGTGATTTTGAACGGTTATATCGTCCTAACTTTTTATTATTCTCAACATCTTGTAGGATTTTTGGACAAAGAAAACTCATCTAAGCCGTAATTTATAAATAAAGAGTGGAGTTTTAATTCATAAATGTCTCGGCAAAGGTTTTGAGTTCTGCAGCGACTTTTGTAGTTGACTGTTCTTATTATATTCTCCCAATCAATAACAGAATTTTCAAAATCGAATAATCACTTTTCATAATTGATGAGGAAACAAATATAAAAAATACAACTGAATTGAGAATCGCCTAATTTTTCGGTTAATAATATGCCGCATTTATCTGACAAACTATTCTCTTCGACAGACCGATGGTATCTGCAACGGTGATCCATCATGCGAGAGCTTCACGAAGTTCGCCTTCCCCTGGGTGGCGGCCATCTTTGTAAAGAATGACACGGAGAACAGTCAGTACAACTACGTGTGTGACGGGACTCTCGTCTCTGAGAAGGTTGTCCTTACTGGTGAGTGGAAATGCTGGTCAATTATCTTCTTAGTGTTGTCTTAGTAGCGAGGAAAATCCGTGTACAGAATAGTTAATTGAAAAGTTGTTTTTCCCTAAGATAGACCATAGAAACTCCTGCAAACTTTTGACATTTTAATATCAAAATTGCGGCATACAATAGAAAAGAAAATATCCCGCGTCTGGAAGAGCACGATAAGCAGTCGGTGTCAGCTGTTATCAAGATGTTTGACAGTCTTTATAGAGAGTACTGACTCTCAAGGGTTCTGACCCTTGAATATACTGAGACTGTTTTAAGACTCTAAGACGTGGCATATCGCATGTCACTATAGACTTACATCATATACCTACAATTGAAATATGAGTTGAAAAAAAAACTACAGGTAAAATAACTATTTATTATAGGCTTGTTAGCATACCTTCGAATATACGTTTAGCGATGGCCATAAATATTCTTCCGTTATTTTATCATAGTGTTAAATTTTTACAGATATAGAATGCATAGCTTCCGAATAGTTATTTTTATCACAAATTATGAAGTTTCTGAAACTGGATTTGTATGTTCTAACTGGATGACGTTAGGTTTTAGGCAGCTGCAGTTGCTTATGCGTTAGGTACTGTAGGTTCGATTTTAATACGACACCAAATATCATGTGTGATTAACAAATGATACTATTAAGTTAAGATTATTCTAGTTTATATTTTGTTTGTAATTTCAGAATAACTGTGTTCTCCCTCGAGTGCGTACTGTTATAGTAATTTACTTTATTATATTCAGAAACAGCTTCTTTTCAAAATGTTGCTTATCCGTCAGTGTGTTTGGCCGTGGTAATCTTCCGATTTTACTACCTATCGCTTTCACTGGAAGAGAAATTTTGTAGAGCCTCTTATAGGTTAAATGATGTCCTATAAATATTTTGTTATTTTTCTTTTTAATTATTATAGATTATAGGATCACTCCTAAAGCTGGGTACTCACTTAGCAGTGTAGCACGTAACGTATCAGATACGGTATCAACCTGCAAGTGGGTACGGCTCGTCAACGGTCCTCCGCGTATATAGCTACGAGCTGCCGGATCCGCAGTGCTCGCAACGACGTCACGCCGACAACATGTCTCAAATGGTGGCTAGTGCTGCGTTCGTATTCATGTATAATATTTTAGATAATATAAAAGCCCACGTCATTTTTCGATTTTTTTTCTTCAGTCCACTCCATAATGAATAATTGAATACGTAAGTTCGTTTGAAGCTCGCGCGTACGTACTCACTACACAAGCGGTCGTGACGCCGTCCACGAGCACACTGCGAGCCGCCTTTGTGTTCGCAGTGAAACCGCCACTCGGCGGGTCACTGCGAGCTTACAGCGCTCCACGCGCGAGCGGCTCGCAGCGGGCTCGTGCCTACGTACTCACTTGATACCGTATCTGATACGTTACGTGCTACACTGCTAAGTGAGTACCCAGCTTTTCGTTCGGTGCTAAAACCATTTCTGAACGATTAAACTGAACTCTTAGCATAATTAATTGTGAATGTCTTGTGGAGACAGCTATCAGATGTCTTCCAAATTAATCGGGGTTCTTAGCTTTTTATTGAATTGGTTCTGAGTTCTTGTTGACTTAGTTATGCAGGCGTTGAACTTCGGACGGGTCGAGCAGTTTTCAGTAGTTGAAAATAGTCCAAGAATGGTTGTAGCAGATGGCATATATATATATATATATATATATATATATATATATATGCCATCTGCTACAACTATATTTTACCTACCAACGCCTAAGTCTTTGAGAAGTGATATGTCCAAGGCAGCGATAGCCAAGTAGAGAGACCGTGAGATTGCTACGCTTCTGCGTAACGTTTTCGAAATCATGTGCGGCTTAAATTGTTAATTATCACTTGCTAAACGGTAAAGGTAAACATTGTAAAGAAACTTGAGTGTCTGAGAGTTCTCCGTAATGTTTTCGAATGATATGTGTAGTTTGCCAACCCGCATTATGGCCTTATCCTTTTCACAATGAGAAGAGACCTATGCCCAAGAGTCAGAGACTATATACACAGCACAGGGCTGCTGATGACTGCGTGTTATTTGCAATGTTGTGTTTTAGGTACCTATCTTACAGACCGTGTGTAAGTACTAATGTCCGTGTCTTTTTGTCTTTGCGAACATCCTCTTATAAAGAAAGATATAAAGTCTGATGTTTAAATCGAGAAAACTGAAATTGTATGTAAATAAGCACTTTGTACCAACCTCGATTATATTTTCTTCTATATTCGACCAAAAAAATTGATTAAACAAAAATAACCTGCATTCAGTTTACAAGTACCTGAATGCATAACACATTTAATCCTACAGCTACGGAAAATATCGTTACGGCAGCTCTGTAGCAAAGGTAAAAGCTGTAATCAAATTAGACGCCGTGGCGCAAACGGTGAAGATAGGTCGGATAAAGACCAAAGACCAAAACGAAATAAGAAATTGGCAACTTGGACGTTTACTTATGCGGGTTCTTTAGTTAAATAAATCTATTCGATTACTTGGTTTGGAATATGGCATATCATTAAAAGGCCTTCAGGACGTCGTCTTTATTATATTTATTAGTTGACCTCGTACCGGACGACGCAGCAGGGGTAGGCCTCTCACAAAGTGGACTGACTATCTGATTAAGATCGCGGTGCGCGGTTGCATGCGTGCGGCTCGGCCTGTGTGGAGATCCTTGGGGGAGGCCTATGCCAGCGGAGGCTGAAGGCTTAAATAACGCGGGTGTAATCGCGGGAAAAGCTAGTGTTTTTATACAGTATATGCTGCAGAACTGTTTTTCATCACAAAAATAAAAAGCCTTTAAAACGCCTGCACATTGTACGGTTTTAATACAAGGCGCGAGGTTTTATGAAAGTATTCCTTCGACATCGCAGTGTTGATTGTTTCTATCTTGCCACCTTGGTTCCTGCCGTTTGAGAAACAAAACAAATGCTACATTGCATTGAAGATGTATTTTATGAAATATATTTAGTTGTAGCGTCGATATTGGTTGCGGCGATAAAAATGTCAGGCGCTTTATTTTAAAGTGTTGAATGTAAGAGTTACAGATCGCTGGAACTCTATTAATATTTTTCTGAGTCCTCTAAATATTACTTTGACTGCACGTTGACGGTTTAAGCGGACGCCTCGCCGTTTGAAACTGCGTCGAATGTTGTGGGTTTGATCCCCACGCAAGACAACACTTTCTATGTCTCATAAATTGTTGTTTATAGTCTAGGTGTATGTACTTTGCGTCTGTTGTATGTGAGAACGTAAAGTACAGTATTTAACTCTAGGGCAGGGTAAGTCTTCAAAAGTTAAAGAAGAAGTCAAATCTTCAGTTTACTTTCACAAATTAATATTCTATCCTTGGTTGCAGATGGGAGGTGTATGCTGATGGAAAATAAAACAGTTAAGTCAGAGAATGTGCTGGTATTCCTCGGCAAAGGCAACCTGCAGAGTATGGGAAACGCCGAGGAATTGCACAGGGTAAGAGATAAGTCATATGTTGTTTATAGGTAAGCAAAGAAGGGACGAAATGTCTTCCCTTTTGCCGGGAGCCTGTCATTATGTGGTGACACTCCATATCATTTTTCTCTGACTTGCCTGTTGGTGTAGATATTAGTGATCCTGACAGCTAAGATTTTGGGTCTGGATTTGATTCCCACACAGGACAAATCTTTGCGTGACGAGCACGTTGATTTTTTGTTTATGGGTGTAATTTACCTTCTAGATCCGCCCCTGCTTCTGGTACCATTAATAATACCATACTGAATTTCGTTGTTGTTTGTGTTCATTCGTTATTTGACCAACGTTTCTAAAAGTTTACGGTATGATAGCGCATTAAGGATACAAAGTGTCACATTTCTCTTTCATTCCACGGGTTTCGTAAGAGGCGACAAAGGGCGGAATCTCGCAGATTCGTAATTTTAACACGAAAGATAATAGTTAGTTAGTTGGACATGTGTTTTCCGCACTTAGCCACTGAATTGGGCCATTGTGCGTGAGGAGTGACACGGTTCTCGCCTGCTACTCATACTATGAAAGCTCCTTCCAGAATGTCATGAGTTGACCAGTGTTGCGTAGGACTTCGCTCATGGTTCTGGGATTGTTCAGGAACCTCGTCCGTTGGTCACTCACGCTGGTACAATTTAGGATCACATGAGCGGGTGTTTCTTCGGTCTCCATGCAGCCCCTGCATAGTGGGCTGTCCGTGACGCCGATATTGTTGAGATGCTTATTTAGTGGACAGTGGCCGGTTATTATGCCAGTCAGATGCTTGAGTGTTTTCCTGTTGGAGTGCAGCAGTTTTTGCGAGAGTCGTTTGTTTAATTGGGGAAAGGCATCTTTGGATTGCCTACACTCTTTCAACTCTGCCCACTCTTTTTCATGTTGTTGTAGGGTTATCTCGCGTTTTTAGTTGGTTGAACGGTATCGGAACAATTGGTTCGGGTCACGGAACAGAAATGGAAGTGATAAGTAGGCGTGGCACGCGTGCCACAATTAAGCGTTGTAACGCTTAACTGATCCCAGTCGTGTTCTAACATCGCGTCGAGTTGCTTGTCTCGTGACAAATTCACATTGCCCTAGATATGCCGTATTGTTCCGATTTGGGGTGTAAATATAATAGTAGGAGAAAAATCTTAGAAATTGAGGCGTTTCGTACTATCGCTAAGTACGATTTTAATTGTTTTCTAATAAAAATCTTATTTTGTTTCAATTTACTGATATTTAACAGAACGGTTAGTCAAAATTAACCTTATACGATTAAGATAGAGTTCAATTTGGATTGATTATATTCAATAGAACATTCTCGAAAGTTCCTCGCTACTCATTTAGTGATGTGGTCAAGACGAAAATTAAATTAATCGATTGATATCGAAACACGGAAATCAATAATTTACACAATGTTTACTTAAATTTTATTAATTGTTCATTTGGGTAGGTGATTCTATGTATAATATGATATTTGTGTATTTACAAAAAAAGTGTATATGTACTTATGTTTATTCATTGTCTATTACCCATAGTACAAGCTCTGCTTAGTTTGGGCTGGATGGTGTTGTGTGTATTTAGTAGAATATATTATTATTTAGTACTAGCCGTTTCCCACGGTTTCACCCGCGTCCTGAGGGAACTACTTCCCGTACCCGAAAAACCCTAATATCTTACGGACCCCTATTTTGACTAAAATAAAATATAGCCTATGTTACTTGCAGATCATGTAGCTTTCTAATGGTGAAAGAATTTTTAAAATCGGTCCAGTAGTTTTTGAGTTTATCCATTACAAACAAACAAACAAACAAAAATACAATTTTTTCCTCTTTATAATATTATAAGTGTAGTTTACATTACAATACAAGTTAAAGGTCGCCTTCATCTATACAGGAAATTTATTTTAAGAAGTGTATTAGGCTGAATAGATGCTTTGTAATTTTATATTTACTTGTCTTTCTGTCCGTGTGTCTAATGGTTTAAAATGTACAGCTGTTTGTGTGCCAAGTAAAAAATATACTCCCAAAAAGTCTTGCTTTTCGAATAATTGAACAAAATATCGCATACGTATCGATATCAATAAAGTAATTCAATGCGCTACGTGGTGTGGTCTTAAGCGAGTAGCGGAGGAAATCGACCGATCACGCAAATGTCAACCATATGCCTAATGCAATTAACATTATAATTGCTACAACTTAGAATAAGTAGCGGAATTAACTCGTCAATCGAATTTAATATGACTATAGATCGTGAATACGTTCTGCCGCTAAAGCAAAATAAATCTTATTTGTAGAACAGCACGGTTTATATCCAAATCTGACAAGTAGGCTAGTTTTGAATAAACTTAAACTACAAATTAAACGAATTGTTTCTTTGTAGTGCAATAAAATATGTGAATATAGGTTTATTTGTGTGAGTTTGGCGACATCGGTTCCTATAGTAATTTTGGTGCATACCATTTCCACTGTTTTTTCTGTTCCGAGGTTCAGGTCCCAGAGTTGTTGTGTCCGATCCTTTCCTTGACAGTTGGTCTGCTGCGTCATTGCCCGTGGAGTCACTGTGTCCTCGTATCCACTGGAGCGTGACCCGGTTTCTCGCTGCAGTTTTCTGCAGCTCTTGGTGGCACTCCATAATTAGGCCGCTGTTAAAGCAGTTGCCGCCGAGAGCTTGTAGTACTGAGGCACTGTCTGTGATGATGCGTATCACAGGTTGGTCACTCACGTTTCTGGCCGCGATCGCCGTCGCCGCCCTTAAAATCCCAACGCATTCAGCTTGGAAGATGGTGTTGAGTTTACCAAGCGATGTTGAGAGATTGATGTTCAAGTCATGGGAGAATACTCCGGCACCCGTCCCATACTTCGTTTTTGAGCCGTCTGTGTATACTCTAACTTCGTGTATACCAGAGCTATCCTTGTGCTCTTAAAGAAAGAAAGAAAGAAAGAAACTTTTCACTCTTCTCTTCTTGCAGTTGTATACGGTATTTTTTATCAAAGACAAAGGTTTTGGGTATGAGGTCACACGTTGCATCTAGCATCGGGATTTCATTAGTTAATGTCCTTTTCAGGCGTGCATGGGTTATTCGGTCATCCTTTCTCCAAAGCCTGAACTTATCGAGCCAGATCGTGGCGGCACCCGCTTCCTGCTGGATGATGAGGTGCAGTGGTCGCAGGTCGAGAAGCACCTCCAATGCTGCCGTTGGGGTTGTTTTCGTGCAGCCTGTTGTGGCCAGACAGGCGAGGAGTTGTATGCTATGCAGCTTGCTCTTGACTGTGCTTAGTTGAGTGCGTGGCCACCACACTACTGCACCGTATGTGAATATGGGGCGTATTATGGCAGGACAAAAGATAATATGAACTTAGAAATCTTAAAATGCGATCTTGCTTAGAAGAATCTTATGTTTAGCAGTGGAATGCGAAAGGTTGTATGATGATTGTATAATACAATAAGATTTCTTTTATTCCAGGTGAGAATGATAGAGCTGCACTCAAACTTCACGTTGGCTGATGATGACAAGCCCCTCAATGATCTGGCACTATCTGATAGTAAACAGAGTGCTTGTATACACTCTGGAGAAGATGAGGCACTGGAGGAAGCTGCGGTGAGTACCAGTATATTTTTTATAATAGTCTTTAAGATTATTAGCAATTCGGGTCTTTGATTATTAGTCGTCTTGTAACCCCAAGCCATATCTAATTTTATTCTGTACCGAAAATAATAGGTTTTATATTATTTATTTATTGTTCGATCCCCATTTACCCCCGGCACACACCTCTGACTTTTCGAAGTTATGTGACAGACGACTGTGAACTGGCAACATGTCCTATCTAATTTTTTTGCAGATTTCACTTTTTAATGCCAATTTATACCATTTAATACTCCACATCGTTGGAAGAAATCCTACCTTAAATACATTTCAATTTAGCGCCTGAATTAGCTTTATTCAACTTGTACTAACTGCAACGCGCAGTGACTGCGACCATTTTATGCTCTCTCGCCAAAAATGTATGGACATGACCGCGGTTTCGCGCACTCTTAAAACAAACAACTGTTTTATGTGGATTTATTAGGTTTCGGTGCCCTAAGTTATAAAGAGATATTATTGAGGGCTTCTAGAAGCTAAAATGGTAAGTTTTGTTATACATTTATTATTAATATTTAAGATTTATACGTTAATAATTTGTAAATCGAGATAGTACATTATGCATTGCCGTTGATTGCCGTTCAAACTTTTGGCAGATTGGAATTATTCAGAGATAGTACTTCTTGGTTACATTGAACTAAGCATAACATCAACCGAAAATACCTTTCATTGGGTTATTCAATACATACTTACGACGAAATACATGCTTTTAAGTTGCATGATTCCGCTATAAGTTGTTATTGACGCATTATTCAAGTGTTAGCCGCATTTAATAATGTGCCCAGTAGATGGCAATGGGCTCGCCCCCTATTAAATTGGGACCATATAACTACTAGGAAAATATAACTGGCGAAAAGTGGGTGTGTAATACACTTCTGCCTACTCCTTCGTGGATAAAAGGCTCACACCTTTTACCCCCTTTAGTTATCAGCATTTACGACTTGATGCTCTAGCCCATCGAGTCACACAGGCTTGCTGCTTAGAGATTGCAGGACTATGTTCTATCTCTACCCGCCTCATGACTTACTAGCCAATTGCTTGATTGTATTCGATAGAGCATAAATAATAATGGAAATCATTTGTGATTTCAAATGATTTATCTGTCTTGATATTGGCTGCGACATGCCAAAATATCTGCCCCTCATTAGACAGATATTTACCTAAGTCTCTGACCCGCGATATCCGCCGGTACAATATCAAATGTGTTCATGAGGCGATCGAGCGGAACAAAGGCTCTAATGTATTCCAGAGAGATCTGTCTATCGATTAAAATTGGCTAACAAAGCTGAAGACGGAGGATGGCAGTGTTGTGTCATCCAGACCTCAGTTCTTGAAGGAGAATGGTTCTATGGAAAGTTATAAACGACACCGCAACCACACGCGACCCTAGAGCTAGATTGACCCGACACCATACTGAAGACATCCCGGACGTCAGCATGCACGAGATTACTGTGGCCTTAAAGCTCATAAACAACAACGCACCGGGTGATGACAAAATTACGACAGAGCTTTTAAAAGCTGGCGGTATACCCGCTTTTGAAATGCTTCGTAACCTTTTTAATTCCGTCATACACACGAGTAATACGCCACAGGTGTGGCACAGAAGTGTGGTTGTGCTGTTCTTCAAAAAGTTCCACAAAATCCTTTTAAAGAATTACAGGCCCATCTCACTTCTGAGCCACATCTATAAGCTGTTTTCAAGGTTCATCACGAATCGTCTCGCTTGCAAGGTACACGACTTCCAGTCTTCTGAACAAGTAAGTTTCCGAAAAGGCTAATAGTATTATAGACCACATACTGAACACATATAGAAACCCGACAAGTATAACCAGCCTCTATGCTTGGCGTTTGTAGACTATGAGAAAGCCTTCGATTCGATCGAAACCTGGGCAGTGCTGCAGTCTCTCCAACGGTGCCAGATCGACTATCGATACGTCGAAGTGCTGAAGCGTTTGTACGAAAACACCACCATGTCAGTCCACCTCCAGGAGCAGAGCTCGAAACCTATGCGACTACATCGAGGGATGAGGCAGGGAGATGTTATATCTCCAAAATATTCACCGCTGCGCTTGAAGAAGTCTTCAAGCTTCTGGACTGGGAAAGACTTGGTATCAATATCAACGGCGACTACTGTATCACTCACCAGAGAGGTTGAGATCATGGAAGACCTCGGCATAATGCTCGGTGGCGTCTGTAGAGTCTCCCAACAAGTAGGTCGAACAAGACGAAAATCATGTATAACGTATGTACCCATATCGTACCTGCTCTTATAGATATCTTCACGTCCGATATCCCGTAGTGTCTCAAGACGAAAGCCTTGACCAGTGTGTGTAGCCAGCGTCGTCACAAATGAGGAATGAATCAGAAATGAGGAGATCAGCAGGCGAACCAAATTTTGGTTACATAGTTCTCCAAATAGTCAGGCTGAAGTGGCAGTGGTAGGGTACATAGCCAGAAGAACCGATGGCCGTTGGAGCAGAAAGGTTCTGGAGTGGTGGTCACGCATAGGACGTCACAGCAGAGCTAGGCCTCCTGGAAGGTGGACTGACAATCTTGTTGGGATCGCCCATAATGTTCGAAGTAAAAAGTCCTATGTTTGTTCTTGTGTTGATTTATATTGTCCTATCTCGATTTTATATTGGAAGGAAGCATATAATGTAACTTTTGTTTTTAAATACATGTGCAATGAAAAAAAACATTAACTACGTATTTTTTTTTAACATACGGGATGTTGTATATATGATGCAAACATGTTTTTTCTTCCTCCTCTAAAGTTGTCAAAATTGAGATAGTACAGGTTGCCAGTTCACAGTCGTGTACTAAAAATTTTAATTATCGCTCGCTTATCGATGTGCCCGGTAGATGGCAATAGGCTCGCCCCTTATTACATTGGGACCTAAACATGACTGGCGAAATTTGGGTGTGTGATACATCTCTGCCTACCCCTTCGGGGATAAAAGACGTGAAGTTATGTTATGTTATATTAATCAGGTGTTAGTACTTTTTCTTCGTTATATATATTTATAGATATATTATTTATTTTGGCCTTTTCGGCTTATCATTTTTCATAATAATATTACCTAATTTTATGCTTTAAAAGAACCTACCTTGTTTTGTCTTTGAAGTAGGGTTGAAAGGTTGCTGATATGAACGCTAAATGAAAATGACGTATATCTATTTTCTACTCTACATAAAAAATAAGGCTGAAAGTGGCCGCGGGCCCACCTATTACATTATACACAAACATGGTGCTGACGATTTTAAATAAAATTTGGCTAGCGTCCATTTAGCCAGCATACATGTAAGTCGGCGCTCATTTGGAATTCTTGCTGCGTACAATAAAATTAATTATTTTAACCTCTGCCTTTGAGCGTTTATTTGTACCGAGACGTTACCGACACGACACTGCACCGTCTCCAAATTTTTAGAGGCAACCTGCCACTAAATAAACTGAACTAGTTATAAATCCTGCATCGCGGGGAACTTTATAAATATTCAATTAATGGACACAGAGAACAACCAGATTCGAAACAACATCTTGTGGAATTGCGACGTGCGGGGATTGAATTCATAACACTCTGTACAGTGTTATACAGCAAGATAGCAAGATAAACCACTATTTCATACTTGCAATCTTAAACTCTTTAACGACAGTTTCTAATATTATGTCTATCGATCGATTTGGCTACTAGAGATATTTATATATTCGAAATAAGTAGTAAGTTCTTTACAAAATATGACAAACATGCTATATGTCTAGCAGCTTTTTATGAGGAGTAAAAAATAAGAGACAACTTCTATACCGATTATTAAGCCGTGCCGGGGCCCTTGGGCACAGAAGAGTTGAGGGCCCTCGGACACAATTGTTGATTATCGCTTGCTTATCGGTGACGGAAAACATCGGGAGGAAACCTACATGTCAAACTCAAACTCAAAATCATTTATTCATTTAGGTCACAAAGTGACGCTTATGAACGTCAAAGATTAAAGTTAATTAATAGATGATTCTACATTTACATTTACTGCCACGTTCGCAATGCAATAGGTAGAACCACGAGAAAGAACGGGCAATAAAACTCGTGGCCACTCTTTTTATCTGCCAGTATAATTCTTATACATGTTATATTTGTAAGGAGCTGCAACTGTTTCACATTGTGAGTTATCTACTATTGCAAAAGTTAATAGTTATTGATATCATACTCAAGCAATAAATTATGTTCATTTAGTAAGCCTCCCAAAGTGAATATGGTGAAACAGGAGCATCCACTTACGTGTTTTGATGTAAGCAACTCGCGAACATGACTGTTCTGATCTATGGTGGAACAGTATGTTCCGAAAAGTAATGATATATGAACCTGCAGCAATTTATAATCTATTAGTTAGCAGTTCATGACCACGAGTTACCCTCACCTTACAAATCCGATAAATTATAATAAAAAGAGTAGAACAAGAATACAAATGTAGTATAAAAGAGAATACGGTAATTAACTACACTATAAAACTGCCTATTGACCAAATAATAAAAGAAATTGACCTAATAAAATAATATTCATTTGCAAGCGTACTTGTCGTCAAGATACTCATTTAAACTATAATATGCCTTTAGTAAAAGTTTATTTTTAACAATTGTCTGAAACGACCTTAAAGGCAAGTCTAAAATGTTACTTGGTATTTTATTATATATTCTTATACTAAGCCCAATAAAAGAGCTATGCGTTTTGTGTAAACGGAAATATGGTACACATAATTTGTGCCTGTTCCTAGTATTAATATTGTGTATGTCACTATTCATTTTGTAAGAATTTATATGTAGTCGTACATGCATAACACTGGCATAAATATATTGCGATGCTACAGTAAGAATACCAATATTTTTTTATTTTTCTTTGAGTGAGACACTTGTCTTTAACTGGTAAATGGCCCTAACTGCCCGTTTTTGTAATATAAAAATATTTTCGATGTCAGCGGCCCTACCCCATAATAATATGCCATATGACATAACACTATGAAAATAGCTAAAATAAACCAATCTAGCCGTATCAACATTAGTTAACCTACGAACCTTATTAATGGCCTGGCACCAGGAACTAAATAATAGGTCATTTGAAGAAGCTGTGGCGTACTTCTATGAACAGATTAATAAAGTACGTAATTCTCATGTACCCTCTAAAACAGTTACTTCCCAGCTTAAATATCCTCCCTGGTACAAAAAACCCTTAATTAAAATAATTAAAGAAAAATCGAAATACCATACAAAATATAAAAAATACCATAACATTTCTGATTATGAGTCATTTGTTATTCTAAGGCAGCGTTCGAAGGAATTGGAAAGCAAACTATTTAAAGATTATATCGCTAAAATAGAATCTGACATATGTCAAAACCCGAAAGCTTTTTGGAGCTATGTCAAATCTAAAAGATCCTCTAGCTCGTACCCCTCAACACTACAGTTTGGTTTGCTTTCATCTAGTAATGGAGAAGACATTTGCAACATGTTTGGCAACTATTTCCATTCAAATTTTCTTGAAGTGTCGGAGCCCTGTGGCTTATTACAAATCGATCAAAACTTTAACGCACAGATTCAATCAAATTCACATTTATGTAACATTGAGATATGCGAAAAAGAGGTTCTAAGGTTACTTGCGAATGTCGACCGAAACAAGTCAGCAGGCCCAGACAACGTGCCACCAATATTTATTAAAAAATGTGCTAATAGTCTCACTGTTCCTCTTACAATTCTATTCAGGCGATCCTTCATTGACGGTTTGATGCCCAATATATGGAAGCGTGCGTACATAACACCTATACACAAAAAGGGACCAAAAGACCATGTAGAAAACTACAGACCTATTTCTAAGTTGTGTGTCTTTGCTAAAATCTTAGAAAAAATAGTACACAAGCAAATTTACTCTGCGCTTAAACTTGATTTCAGTGAACACCAGCATGGATTCCTGACAGGACGATCTACTGCTACAAATTTAGTCCTCTGTAGTGACTTTTTATCGGAAGCTATGGCGCAACGTGCACAAGTAGATATATTATATACTGACTACAGCAAGTGTTTTGATCGCATACATCATACAACGCTGTTGCACAAGCTATTTAGTGTAGGAATAAGGGGAAACCTCTACAGATGGTTTACGTCATACATTGAAAATAGATGTCAGACTGTGGTGTTGAGCGGATACACATCGAGGTCATTTCACGCTCCCTCCGGTGTTCCTCAGGGATCATTGCTTGGCCCTCTGTTATTTAACATATTTGTCAATGATATTGGTACTTGCTTTGTTCACTCAAAAGTGCTTCTGTATACCGATGATATGAAAATCATGAGACAAATTAGAAGTACTGATGATGCTTGTTTATTGCAAGAGGATCTGCGACGGTTCGAAAAGTATTGCTGTCTTAATAAACTTGACTTAAATGTCTCCAAGTGCTATGTCTGCTCTTTTACTCGCAAGCCCAACCCAATTAAATTTGACTATACTTTAAAAAATTCAATAGTAACTAGAGTAAGTCACGTAAAGGATTTAGGTGTTACGTTTGACTCGAAACTCATATTCGATGTTCACGTCGAAAATATAGTTAAAAAAGCTACGAAGGCGCTTGGTTTCATCTGCCGAATCTCGTCGGAATTCGAAAGCATCAAAACCATAAAAATTCTATACTGTTCTTTGGTTCGCAGCCATCTTGAGTACGTTTCCCAAGTATGGAATCCTAGCTACGACGTCTACGTAAATCGTATAGAGAACGTTCAGAAGAAATTTGCCAGGTACATACAATATCGCTCAAATTGCTATCTACCTAATTATATAAGTCGCTGTAAGAAGTTTCATTTGCTACCTCTTCATGAGCGGCGTAAAATTGCTGACTTATCATTCTTGCTTAACATAACGAATGGTTCTATTAATGTGGCAGAGTTAGTGAGTAAAATTGGTCTACGCGTGCCATCTGCATTTCTACGCAGATCGGACATTCTACACACTCCTGCGGTGAGTACAAGCTACAGACAGAACTCATATTTAGTTAGGGCGAGCCGAATGTACAACGTGACATGCCGGAATGTGGATATCGATCTGTTTACAACGAGTGTATCCAAACTTAAGACTATTTGTTGTCAACAGTTTTTTGGTGATAGACATTCGAGGTTGTAAATGTTGTTATGTACTATTGTTCATATATTGGTATATTTATTTGTGTTGCATGTTAGTTGGTTAGCTTTTCTTAAATTTTTAGTTATATGTGAGAACTTTTAATTGGCCTTATTTATGTTATAAGTTTGTGTATTATACTGTCTAGCTGTAAGTTTTCCTACTAATAATAAAATAAAATAAAATAAAATAAAAATGGCATAAGCAGCTGAGCTAAGGTTCCCTGAGAGATATGTAACGTGCGCACCCCACTGTAATTTCGAATCAAGTGTTATTCCTAGAAATAATGTAGATTCAGATGTTTCGAGAACATCGTCATTTAGAGCTATACTAGGACCAAGGATTCTGACATTAGGCAGAGCAAACTTAAGACATTTTGTTTTTTTGGCGTTCAGTACTAGATTGTTTACATTAAACCATTTAGTTACTTGAATGAGCGCACTGTTTATTTCGTTAAAATGTTCCTTATTTCTATCTACTTTGAATATCAAAGAATTATCGTCAGCAAACAGTACAACGTCACAAATGTTTTTCAAGTAAAAAGGTAAATCGTTTTTGTAAACAAGAAACAAGAAAGGCCCTAGGATGCTGCCTTGCGGCACTCCTAAATCAACAGGTAAGCCACTGGATTTTGAGCCGTTTATTTCAACACATTGGATTCTGACACTTAAGTATGACTTAATGACTTCCAATGCTTTAGTCTGTACGCCGTAATGTCTAAGTTTGCATAAGAACGTTTCATGGCAGACACAATCGAATACTTTCGAAAGGTCGCAAAACACACCAATAGCATTTTGGGCATTCTCCCATGCACTGAAAATGTGTTTAAGTAACGCTACTCCTGCATCTGTTGTCGCGTGACCCTTGGTAAATCCATATTGCTCAGTATGAAGGAGGCTGTTTAGATTAAAATGTCTAAGTAATTGCTTAAGTATGATCTTTTCAAAAATCTTACTAAAGGCAGGTAGTATCGATATCGGCCTATAATTACTAGGATCAGTCTTACTCCCGGATTTCAAAAGAGGTATTATCCTACTGTGTTTCATAAGATCGGGAAAACACCTGATTCAATACACTTATTAAATAAGTTGCTTAAATAAGGAGCTACTACATCAATTAAACTTTTTAAAACCTTAACAGAAATGCCCCAGAGATCACCTGTATTCTTAGACTCTAGAGATTGAAAAGTACTTATAATGTCGGTAGAATTAATACAATGGAACTTAAATAATACATCACATTTTCCTACACTAGATTCTAATAGGTTTTCTGCGGCTATAGCTGATGATTTTAATTCTCTAGTAGTAGTAATTGGTATGCTAGCAAAGAATTTATTAAATGTGTGTGCGACTTCTTTGTCATTATGGATTAATCTGTCACTATCAAATAAACTAAAACTATTACCTCTAAGTGTTGTCTTACCTGTTGCTTCATTAATAGCTCGCCAGGTTGCCTTAATTTTATTCGAGGATTGTTCAATTTTGTTCCTAACGAATAATGCCTTAGCTGTATTGCACACTCTTTTAAATATCTTGGAATAATTCCTAACATACTCAGTGAAGTTCGAATCAGAATTGTATTTCTTCATACCGTACAACTCGTACATCTTTGCTCTGCTTTTGTAAATATCTGCAGTAGCCCACTCACTAAAAGCTCGAGATTCCTTTACTATTTTCTCCTTAGTCCTAAAAGTATTCTGAAATTCCTTGTTAACTACATTAAATAAATTATTGAAATTTTCATTTGGCGAATCAATCTCCATTACATCAGGACTCATAGCATTCATTCCCATCAAAATTTTATTCCGGAATTCATTAAACTTATGCCTAGGTAATGGCCTAACTAACACTTTCTGTATGATGCTATCACTATAATACGGAAACCTTGCTAATTGACCACAGTGATCCGAAGTTAATTCATAACTAATTTATTCGAAACTGTACAATTACTAAATATATTGTCAAGACAGGTGGATGATGTTGCTGTAATCCTAGTTGGTTCAAGGAACATTTTTTTTAAATTAAATGATTTAAATAGATTTAAAAATCTACTAGTCATTACTGAATGATCAAGAATATTTACATTAAAATCACCACAAACTATAATACCTTTCTTATTGCTCCTAATTTTAGTAATTGCATCTTCAATAACTGATTCAAACAAGCTAAAGTTACTTAACGGTGGACGATATACACATATGATACTATGCTGCTCAAGTTCTACACATGACAGTTCCACAGTGCGTTCTATAGACAAACTTGCTATGTCTTTCCGTTTTTTACATGTTAAGCTATTTGAAACAATAATCAAGGATCCACCATGAATAGCGTGTTTCCTAGAGAAGGCACTGTGTACCGTGTATTGCGAGTTATTTAAGAAATTAATTTGGTACTCTTTTAGCCAGTGTTCTGTAATACACATAACTTGTATACTGTGATTTTCTAAATATAAACTTAATTCTAAATCCTTGCCAGATAGACCTTGTATGTTTTGATGTACTACATTCAGTTGAATTTGTCTACCCTTTTCTCTTAAGTTTAAAGAACTTGTGTCAGTATATTCAATAGAAGAATTATTAAGATAGGAACTATTTACAGAAGCTAAATTCTTGGATACCCTACATGTACCTGCGTCATTTTGTAAATTAAATGCTAATAATTTAGCAACTTGTCTTCTATAAAACAGTGGCAGATACATAGTATCTTTGGTCAATGTAAAATTACTAATAAATTTATTAATGTCAAATAATAAAATAAAATCTTTATATTGCCATGTCAAATTGTATAAGCACAAGTTGAGTTCATGTATATAAATATTCATTGTTTCATTTAAGCTATAAGAATAAGGCAAAGCAAGAGTTCAAATTTATAACTCTTTTCTCTATTCAAATTTGCTATGAAGCGATAACAGAACTTCTGTCAAATTAAATATATCCTTTTTAGTCATTGTTGGGCTATCACCATATGTGATAATTATTGTAGACTGTAGATATTTAGATATGTAAACGAAGACCCTGGATAACAACAATTGATAGTATTGTGTTGTGTCAGCTCACAATTTATTAAACTACCTAAACCTACACCAAGCCTATTTGAGAATATATAAACTTTATTTGTGCTAGAATTCTTACCTAAAGAAGACTTACCTGTTCTATTATTCTCTGAACAAATACTTTTATCACTATCGCAAATAATCTGGGACTCACACGTGGGTAATGTTGGTTTTATGATATTCAAACAACTATTAGTATTTGTTAAGGCCTTTACATATTCTAAATTTTGTCTCCCCACCTGTGCAATCTCATCATATTTCCTAATATACTCCTGAACCTCATTTTCATTTTGCGTGTTCATTCTACTTATTTGAGATTGTAAGGAAGTAATTTGACTTTTAAGATCCCTAGTATGTTTGTCATATAACGTTTTGCCATTAATCAACTCTGCATTGTATTTGTCTAACTCCTTTAACAAATCTGAACGCTCTGAAACTAAACATTTATATTGCTGAGATGTTCTCTTAGTTTTCCTGTATTGCTTTAGACTAAGAATGAGTTTACTAATATGTGTATGTAGCGGCCCGCAACGTAACAGGATCGTTTTGCTGAGGTGACAAAGTAGGCTCCCCTGTTACGTTGCGTCGCCAAGCCGCCACAGTCGGTTTACCTCTGCCGTTCTATATGGTTCTATCGTAACGTGTCGTATTGTACTATATATATGTATTCAAAATTGTAATTGTCGAGACAATATATTAATATTCGTTTACTGAAGTTCCTTGAGTTTTACTGAAGAAGTCCTTAACAACCTTCTGAGGAGTCAGTGGATTGTGGCGCAATAGAGAACACCCACCCATATATCGCCAAAGTGGTGACCTCCGTTTGGACATTAAAAGGACATTTGCGTATATTTGAAGACTTTCGTAATTCAGCATCATGATACCAGTAACGACGACGATGGCAGGAAGATGCGTGGTGACCGAGACGGCAGGAGGTAAACCGGTTGTCACCACAGTACCAGTCACCACGATGCCCGACCATCTAGCTGCTATTACAGTAACATCGCGAATCCCGGAATTTTGGACGAACATGCCGAGACTTTGGTTCAGTCAATTTGAGAGTATTATGGCCCAACAGAAGCAAAGCGACGAGACAAAATACAACGTGGTAGTATCGAAGTTGAACATGGACGTTTTGCAACAAGTAAGCGACATCCTTCGTGATCCTCCGGCTACCGAGAAGTATTTGGCCTTGAAAGAGCGATTGATAGGTGTTTATGAAGAATCGGCTGAACAACAATTTCGAAAATTAGTGAGCGAGATCGAATTAGGAACCCAAAAGCCATCCCAATTGCTACGGCGAATGACTGACCTAGGGAGAAACTCAGAGATATCCGGACAAGCACTTTGCAATTTGT
Organism: Euclidia mi; assembly: GCA_944739405.2. Lineage (NCBI taxonomy): Eukaryota > Metazoa > Arthropoda > Insecta > Lepidoptera > Erebidae > Euclidia > Euclidia mi. Next base: position 73,424,500 of record OX123192.2, read on the forward strand.
GGCTAGGAAAGTTACCAGCAGCCGTTACAGCAGGCTTAGCGGTAACCCAAGAGACAGACATACAGAAACTATCGAAAATCGCAGACAAAATCGTGGAAAATTTGAACGCAGATAACGTCGCAGTAGTACATTCGGAGAGCATACAGTTACCGTCGGCACCTTCGGGAAGCAGTCAAATATTCGCGGTTGGAGACCTGTTGTCGCAGATAAACAAGCTGTCATTGGAAGTAGCGTCGTTAAAGAGCGAAGTCCAAGAGCACAGAAGGAACAGTTTTCGAGGACGCGTAGAGTGGAATGGACGAGGACGAGCATATGGACGTTCCAGATCGAGATCGAGACCAAGAGGTACGCCGATGATGACCCCAGATGACCCCAATTGGCTTTGCAGACATCATTTCAAGTACCGTAGTCGCGCGCGTACCTGCGAGAAACCCTGCGCCTGGATTGAGAAGACGGAAAACTAGCTGCGGTACGTTCTGTGGCGGAGGAACATGTACCGGCAGCCAATAACCGCCTTTGCGTGACGGACTATCAAAACAAGATTCGATTTTTGGTGGATACAGGTGCGAACATTTCGGTCATTCCAGCAAAGTACAGAGAAAAGTGCAATGGTGAGTGTTCAAAATATAAATTATTTGCAGTCAACGGTAGTGAAATTAAAACATACGGTATTAGACCACTTGTGCTAAATTTAAACTTAAAACGTGCGTTTCGTTGGACCTTCGATGTCGCGAATGTTACACAGCCTATATTAGGAGCAGATTTTTTGAGGCATTATAAATTGTTAGTAGATTTAAGCTCTAGAAGATTAATTGACCAAGTTACGAATTTGAACATCCTTGCTTCAGTGGTACAGTATGATCAGGAATCTATCAATACAATTAGTAATAATCACCCTTACTATGATTTGTTGTTGAAATATTCAGATATAACAAAGCCCGTTCTATTTATAGATTCGCCGTCGCACGCAGTTTTACATTACATTGAGACGACCGGTCCGCCTGTGTATGCGCGATCTAGACCGCTACCGCCGGACAGGTATCATAAAGTTAAGGCAGAATTCGCGTTGATGCAAGAGCTTGGTATATGTAGACCTTCAAAAGGGGCTTGGGCTAGTCCGTTACACGTAGTTCCGAAAAAAGACGGCCAGTTAAGACCTTGTGGTGATTATCGTCAGTTAAATAGTATTACAACGCCAGATAGATATCCGATTCCGCGGTTACAAGATTTTACTTACATTTGCGCCGGGAAAAAAAATTTTACTCGTTTAGATATTAATAGAGCTTATCATTGCATACCAATCTCACCCCAAGATGTAGATAAAACAGCTATAATAACACCTTTTGGTTTATTTGAATTTTTAAGAATGCCGTTTGGTTTGCGTAATGCCGCCCAAACATTTCAGAGGTTTATGAATAATAACGTATTACAGGGTTTAGAACAATGCGTAGAAAATAATTTGAAAAATGATAATAATAATAATTTAGAACCATTTTATTTCTGTTATTTAGATGACGTCATAATCGCAAGTGAGAATACCAATGTCCATAGAAAACACTTACAAGCAGTTTTTGAAAGATTCAATAAATTCGGTATCACTATAAATCTAAGTAAATGTATTTTTGGCGCATCCGAAATCGAATTTTTAGGATATAAAGTATCTTCTGAAGGTATTCTACCTCTTGAGGATAAAATACAAGCTATAATTGATTACAAAAAACCAGAAACAATAGAACAGTTACGTCGTTTCTTAGGAATGGTTAACTTTTACAGAGCACATTTACCACAAGCGGTCGAATATCAAAAAGAGTTAAATATAATTTGCACAATGCCAAAAGGAAAGATAAGACTAAAATAATTTGGACCGAATCAGCTGACAAAGCGTTTTTGAAATGTAAAGAAAGTTTACAAAATAGTGTTATGTTGTGGCATCCGGTAATGGATGTTCCGTTGGCCTTGATGGCAGATGCGTCCAATTCTAGTGTTGGTGGAGTGTTGCAGCAAGAAATAAATGGTCAGTGGAAACCATTAGGTTATTTCTCGAGACAATTAACTGAAGCTCAACAAAAATATTCCACTTATGATCGCGAACTTTTAGCAATTTATTTGGCTATGCAGTATTTTCGTAAAATGTTTGAAGGTAGAAAATTAGTAATATACACCGATCATAAACCGTTAACATTTGCATTTTCTAGGAAAATAAGCGAAAAATAGACCCCGCGCCGAACCCGTCAGTTAGCGTACATCAGTGAGTTTACGACGGATATTAGGCATGTTACAGGCGATAAGAACATTGTTGCGGACGCGTTATCGCGTATTGAGACTATTGACTGTCCTTCTTATATAAATTACAGTGAGCTAGCGAGAGATCAAAAATTAGATACTGAGTTATGTGATAGAATTAGTCAGGCAAAAGATACACCGCAATTTAAAGAAATATTTTTACCAAACGGGAAAGAATCAGTTATTTGTGATATGTCAACGAAAACAGCTCGCCCTTATCTTCCAGAAAAGTATCGTAAATTAGTTTTTGATAGTTTACATAATTTAAGTCACCCTGGTATTAGAGCAACAAAGAAATTAATTAAGGATAGATTTTATTGGCCTTCAATGAACGCACAAATTTCAAAATGGGCTAAGACGTGTATCAGTTGTCAAAAAGCTAAGGTGCAGCGTCATACGATGTCAGAATTAGGAAAATTTACGCCTAGTGCTCGTTTTGGACATATACATATAGATTTAGTAGGACCGCTGCCTACCACGTCAGAGGGGCATAGGTACTTACTAACTATTGTAGATAGAAGTACAGGCTGGCCTGAGGCATACCCATTGAAAGAGATAACGTCAAAAATGGTTGCGCAAGTTCTGTTTGAGAATTGGATAGCTCGTTTAGGATGTCCGGTACGGCTGACAAGCGACCAGGGCAGACAGTTTGAAAGCGATTTATTTTTACAGCTTACAAAATTATTAGGTATAGATAAAATTAGGACTACAGCATTTCATGCCCAAAGTAACGGTATTTGGGAAAGATGGCACCGTTCATTAAAAGTTGCGTTAAGAGCAAAATTAAATAATAATTCGAATTGGCTACGAGAATTGCCCATGATTTTGCTGGCGTTGCGATCTGTTCCGCGAAGTGATACGAACGTAAGCGCAGCAGAATTGACGTATGGTCTAAAGTTAAAACTGCCTGGCGATTTTTATGATAATAAGCACTGTAATATTAAGTATAATAACGAGTACGTTGAACAATTGAGAAATGTTATTAGGAACCTAAGACCGCGTAATGTAGCGCAAAGAGATTCACGTACAATATTTGTCCACCCTGATTTAAGTAGTTGCGAGTATGTATTCATAAGGGATGACGTAGTAAGAGGAACGCTTCAACCTCCTTATATAGGCCCGTATAAGGTCATAAAGAGGGGAAGTAAATCGTTCAAGATTGATATTTGTGGAAATGTTAAATTAGTTTCGATTGATAGATTAAAGCCCGCTTATTTGTTGAATATTCCCTCAGAACAAGGATGTTCAGATGAGTATTGCGATATTAATTGTAAGGATATACAAAATGATCAACAAGAAAAATGTGAGAATAGCGATAAGTGTGTCACTTACACCACTCGCAGTGGCCGCGTATCTATATTGCCTGTTAGATTTTTGTTGGATTAGCATTTATTATTGTGAAATTGTTATTTAAAAGGTCAGATTGGCTAATTAGAAGCATTCTTGATACAAATTTTAACCAGTTAACAGAATTAGTTTTACATAGTAATTATGGGTAAATCTTACAGTAAAGAACTAGACATTATTATTGCCCAAAACGGAGCAAATAATGCTAGAAACAGTGATTCCGAAATACAAAAGCATTTTGAGTTTTTTGGAGCTATCTTGTTGACCATTTTGGTGTTGTTATCTTTACTTATGGTGTATTTCTGTGTAACCAAATGTAAGAAACGGTCACGTAAGTGGATCCGTAGTGAAATGGTTTTGGCATCGATACCCTCGATAAGTGGTTTGCAACATGTGCAAGCACAGCAGTCTGCGCAGCATGGTAGTGGCCCACAACAGGCACAACCACAAGTTGTATATGCGTAGTGCAAGATGTGTTTATTAAATTCTTATGTCTATCCCACTGCTGGGCAAAAGGTATTCCACTGCTGGGCAAAAGCTACTCTTGACTCAATTTTAAAACTACGTTTATTAAATGTGTATTGATTGTGTATTTCTTATATTTTGTATGTGTAAAGCTGATGCTCAGTGCGTATACAGTCCTCCAGTGGACACTATCATCGTTAGGTAGCAGTTTCGATCCCAAGGCACCAGCCGTAGGGCTAGTTGTACTGTATACGAATTGAAATAAGTTTCCGTATTGTTACTTTTGTAATAAAGGCAAGACTTAGAAAATAATATTGTATTTGATTGTGGAATAATTTTTGATTCGTTATAAAATATTGTAAACAATACTTAGAAGTTAATATCATGTTTGTTATATTTTATTCACATCCGTTCAAACCGTAACTCTAGAAGTTGTTTTGATGAATTGCATTTTGGCCAGTGTGAATGTTATGATTTCATCATTGTTATTTGTTCGCTTTAATTCCTGCGTTATAAGCTAGCAACATCATGTAGCTGATTATATTAAGTTACATTCTGTGTATTCTTTTTGCTATGTCAGATTTTATAAAGGTGACTACACACTGGGTACTGTGGTTATTCTGATTATATGAAATAATGTATCGTATACAAGTATGTTTTGTATGTAATATTTTTGGATGTTTCTTTTTGTTTTTTGAAAAAAAGGGGAGGACCACTGTAGCGGCCCGCAACGTAACAGGATCGTTTTGGTGAGGTGACAAAGTAGGCTCCCCTGTTACGTTGCGTCGCCAAGCCGCCACAGTCAGTTTACCTCTGCCTTTCTATATGGTTCTATCGTAACGTGTCGTATTGTACTATATATATGTATTCAAAATTGTAATTGTCGAGACAAGATATTAATATTCGTTTACTGAAGTTCCTTGAGTTTTACTGAAGAAGTCCTTAACAACCTTCTGAGGAATCAGTGGATTGTGGCGCAATAGAGAACACCCACCCATATATCGCCAAAGTGTATTTAATTTATTATACTTTCTATGCCGTTTCAGACAATTCATGTTTATTTTTAGCTAGAGGACGCCAGCAGCTACGCCTGCATTTTTTTTAAATTTACCCGTTTTGGCCGATCCCGTGGGAATTTCGGGAAATCCCTTCTTAGTGCACCCCTACGGTCCCCAAGGAACATACATGCCAAATTTCAGCTTCCTGCGCCCAATAGTTTCGGCTGTAGCGTGTCTGTCAGTCAGTCAGTAACGCAAGGATTTTATATATTAAGATTGTTTTGAATCTAAGCCTAATCTATTACCTACAACCTCTGAGTAAAGGTTCTGAGTTTTATTACTGTTTAATAACTCTACAGTTTGTTCTAGTGATTTAATCTTAGTGAATGATTGTTCTAAACAACATTCTAGTTCCCTAATGCGACTCATAGACCATGAATGGTCATCATTGCTAGCGGTCAATAAATGGATTTCTTCCTGTAACCTATCTCGCTGGGCCAGTGTGTCCATATACTCGATATGGAGTTCTGCGAGTTGAGCCTTCAGGTTGGAAACCCTATCGTTGACAATCCTGATGTCCTCTTCACAGTCTGCAAGCTCCCTCAGTGGATGATTATTCTCCTCCTGGCACTTCTTTAATTCCACCAAGGTTACTCTCAGCTTGTTTTCTAGATCCTTCGCTGAGAGTTTTCCATAAAGTTCTCGAAAGACATGAGAAGTCTGCCAACCCGCACTTGGCCAGACCCTTCCCATAGAGAGAAGAGGCCCGTGCTCAGCAGTGGAACAGTATCCATAGTGGGCTGATGATATCTTGGAACTACTTGGAAGATATCTTACTGGGAGTCGTGCTTTCTGGTCACTTGCCGAAGCTGCTCAAAGAAATTCCTGCCAGATCTATCTTCCGCCACTGTGTTAATCAAATGACAATCTGCCGATAGTGCAAGGACAATGCTGGTCTTGGTAAAACTATTTCCTCGATCTCGACTTTGAATAATAATGGAGCCACTCCAACGCCCATCCCATGGTGTGGGAGCTCCCTCCCTGATGCAACACATAGGCAGGTGGAAACTAAAATTTTATAAATGGATGTCCAAAAGTTTAAGCAGGTGAGCTGGATGGAATCCCTGCTAGCAGTATTCCTGAAGATGTGCGCCCCTGATTTGGCCCTCATTCCTACGCGCCTGTACCGTATTTCGTACGCAATCCAAAAGGTCAATCTCGATCTCTAAAAAGCGTGACCCGTTAGATACGTCAACTTACATGCCCATAGCAGTAACGTCTCTGCTACCCAAGGTAATGAAGCGAATAATAAATACAAGACTCCTTAAGTATTTATTCGGTTCAGCCTCCGTCATGTCGTTTAGGTAGTAGTCTGTAATGTATTTTACGCACTGGTACCTTGCCCAGTAGAACTGAAACTCTCGCTGATAGCCTCGACATAGCCGAGACTTTTGACAGTATCTGGCACAAGCCACTTCTATTGAAGCTTCCATCCTATGAAGTCTGTGAGGGACTTAACTGCATATTGCCAGCTGCGGAAGGGTGCAAGCTACAAATGAGATGCCAGCTCAAGAAAAATTTGTAGCCTATCATAGGCGTAGGAGACAGCAGCTACTCCAAAATGAAATATTTTAATACTGGCGTCAAACAAAGCTCAATGCTCTCCCCAAAGCTGTTCATCCTGTAGGTCAAGGAATTCACGATTGAGAACATGCATTGCTATGTGGATAACAATACAGGTGATGCGCTACACCAGCCACCAGCATATCCGTCAGAGCTAATAACAAGAAAACTGTTGAACTTGTGTCTAAAGTGAGAAATTCTCTAGGCCAAGCCGAATTCGGTAAAAAGAACGTTGTTCTGCCTAGATTTGACCACAAGGCTGGTGACTCGGGCTGCCAAAACATCAGCTGGACATCGTCGATAATCCTAATTTCACGGCTATATTAGAGTCATTGGGGCACCGGAGAGACTTTGGTTCTACCTGCATCTCTACAGCCTCCATCATGGGAGCCCTGGAACTATTTAACACGTGAAACCAATACATAGTTATTCATAGTAAAATTATTCATAATAAAAGTCCCTTTTTCTGCCTCTCTGTAAGTACTGCCAGAACTGAGTTCTCCCCGAGAAGAAGACAGAATAGAATATGCGTTGTGGTTGCAGAAGGATTCTTAGCAATTTAGTCCAACAGGTTGAAATTGAAATACAGGTGTGCTAAAAAATTGCTTAAGTCGTGTCGGTCCCGTGTCATGTGATGTAAAAACTGTACATTTGCGAGCGCTAATGTGGCAGTTAATATTTTAGCACAAACCGCAAGTTTGTTATAAATGTTTTTATTGGTCTACAAACTTAACATAATTTATCTTTATTACCGCTGTAGTTAGGAGCAAACATTACTACGACTGGGAGGTCGTAAATTTGAGGCCTAAGTAGGAAATAGAACCTTTCTAGTAAAGCATAGCCTGGAGTAGCATTTCCATTTTTAATATATTTTCCATAATTATCAGACCTGTATATGTATAAACTGCCTCCGTGGTTAAGTGGATAGCGTATGCGTCTGCTGATCGGAGACCCCGATTCGATTCCTGGGTCAGGCAGTGTTATTGGGCTTTTCTGTCACGAAATTCTCAGTAGCAGCACGGAGTCTGGAAATGTGCCCGGTACGGCAATAGGCTCACCCCTTATTACGTGGGACTAAAGTATATCTGGCGAAAAGTAGGTGTAGAAATACACCTCTGCCTACCTCTTCGGGGTTATAGGCGTGAGACTATGAATGTATGCATGTATCATACCCACACTTTTTAGTGGTGCACGTGGTCGCACGCTTTAGCTCGAGTGCCTGTGCGTAACAGGGGAGAATTTTTCCCAAGGTAGTAGAGCCTTGCTGATTTCAGCATGAATGGGCTAGCTCGACCGGGAAAGTCCTATCCTCTCACAGAAGATCGACGTAAAGTAACAGTACCTAAACTGTTGCGTTTCGTTTGGTGAGTGAGAGTGCCGGAGGCCCTATCACCTATTCCTTCTCCCTCATCCCACTACTCATCCTATCCCTTTTCCCAACCCAAGGAGCGGCAACGCACTTGTGACTCCTGTGGTGTTGCTTGTGTCCCTGGGCGGCGGTAATTGCTTACCATTTTACTATCAGACGATCCATCTGCTCGTTTGCCGCCTCTTACCATAAAAAAAATACTTTGGTTTCAATCAAGGAATATCGCTTTCCCTTTGGGTAGCAGAGACTAGACGTCAGTCGCTCTATGGAAAAGCTAATATTCTGTCAAATCTGCAGGCCGATTCAGAATGTCACGACAAGTAATCGTACGATATGTCAAATTATTGTCCTCGTCTCTTAGCCGTCTATGAGAGATATTTTGAACAAATATTCATTGAATTCGGTTTATTTATTAATTTACTTCATACTGAATGCATAAAACTGCTAGGAAATGCGATAGTTTTGACAAAAAATGAGGTAGCCCGTTTGACAATTAACGGAATCGAATGTCAAATGAGATATCGAAAGATTCTGAATCGCCCCCCCCGGTCAGACTAGTAAGACGAAGTGTCTTGGCTGCTATCGAGATAACGCTAGGATGAAAATGATGATGCTAACTTAAAGAATTTTTATGTTTGCAGACGACTGCTTGGGGCCCCAATGGTCAGCTACTGCCGATATTTTTCGAGAAAGAGAAGAGTGACATCTGTTTTGACAGGAACGCGGACATCTTCTGCGCTACGTATCCTTTGAGTACGTAATTTTATCTTTAGACTAGTAGTTGCCCAACATTTTTATATACCCATTCGTTTTCAAAATCTGTGGCTTTTCACACAACCTCTGAACCTTTATTTAATGCCTGAACATACCTTTCACAATCCCCCTTAGTATACGTAGCTATTTTTTTAGTTTAATATACAATGAAAATATTTTTACCAAGATCTACCAATAAAATATGAATACTAATTAAGATCTAGCGTCCCACGCATTTTTATGATAAAATACTTTCTTAATCACTCCTTTTTTAGGTTCTAAATATTAAATTATTTTTATAGCGAGTTTTTTATATTTGTAAACGATCATTAATTAATTCTGACTTTTTAGTTAAGCTATCTACTAAGGCATGTTTTTAGTTTTTAAAATATCAATTATTTACCTGTTTTGGGGTAGTAATGGCCTTTTATTATGCTTAGTATTTTTTTTCTTATTTTCACAGAAGTAGCCCTATGTCCAAGCTACGGTGGAATGTATGTAGCAAAGCGATCGTCAAAATGGTGTCTTCAAGGCGTTTTCTACGGGGACCCGGCAGACAGAGGACTGTGCTTCAACAGAAATGTACTGTTCACTTCGCTAAATAAATACACCGAATGGATCAACCAATTTATTGAAATTAATAAATATTTACCGTAAATGTATGTATTTTATTTTGATATAATATATAATGATTTATTTTTAGTACATTTTCGACTTTAGTACATACAGTGACATATAGATAGCTAGCTATACAGTTGCTGTACGATTTTAATACTTATTTACAACGCCATAAGAACGGTACAAGTTTCAAAGTGTCTAGCTTGACGTGAAGCCGTGTGTACAGTTGAACAACTTCCCGCTAGACCACATTAAGGGCGAAAATCGCTCAGCAAGACATCGTTGCTTCCAGTGCTACTCTACACACACATTGACAATCGTATACAAAACCAGTTTCTAAGGTGCCTCGACTCTATGAGCGAGCCAAGGGATTTTTTTTTAACTGGTCCACCGCCGACTTGTTTGATTGTACAAAACAAGATGGATGGGTGTGCTTATTTGTATGTTGTTGGTTGAATGTTTGTAAAGTCTACCAAAATAAATGCTCTTCTAACTTCACAAGTACGTAGTGGTACCTTGCTAATGTTAGCATAAATGGGCCGGCTGGACCGGAGAAATATTCTCCTCTCACAGATTATCGACGTAAATTAAAAGTATCTATACTGTAAGTTACGTTTGGTGAGTGAGAGTGCTGGAGGCACCCTCCTTTTTTCCTCCTCTCTCATCCCGCTTCTCATCTACTACCTGAACACTGTCAGCTTACCATCAGGCAGTGTGAAGTCAATTTGACAGGTGTTTATTAATAAAAAAATATATATTTTTTTTTTGAAGCGTTTAAAATAAATACCTACTGTTGCCAAACACAGTCAAAGAAACACGAATTTACTACTCAAAATTATATCGCAATGGTATACAATATACTTGTCATTAATATCTGGTTATAGTCCAAATGTGTATAGGTTTGTTTTACGTCATATCGGGTTCAAGCCGACGCTTATAGAATACTGTGGTTGATGTAGCTCTTATTAAACCACAGATTATCGCAAACTGATCTATGTTTATCGTTATCCGCCAATTATTATAGGTTTGGATTGATTGTCATGATAACTATGTTACAAGTTAATAAAGAGTATAATAATTACCTACCACATACACACAACACCATGCAGTCCCAAACTGAAGGGCATGCATGATGAAGTTAATGAATGTCGAGGAAGCAAAAGAAATGTGTTTGAACCGGAGCATTTGGCGTTCCAAAGTCTCTACCTACCCCAATGGAAGACAGGCGGGACGATATAGAGATATATAGATAACGAGTGTGGTTTCACGCGGACGGTGCCGCGGGAATATTTTAGTCTCTTATATGAATTTCAAGGTGAATCTTCCGAAGGAGACATAAACAATAATGACTTATGCAACATAATGTTTTATTTTGATATAATATATAATGATTTATTTTTAGTACACTTTCGACTTTAGTACATACAGTGACATATAGATAGCTAGCTATACAGTTACTGTATGATAATATACAATATGATCAATAATCTCATCTCTCTCGATCAGTGATCATATTGTATTATATACAACATAATACAATATGATCACCGTGTCCAACCCATTACTATGATAATTTCGTCGCGCCTCGCATTGTTTCACAGTAATTGGTTGCAAGTGCGTCACAAAGAAAATATAGCGTGACTAGAGGTGTTGTTCTGAATATATAAGCGAAGTAAAGCAATGTTGCCTCAGGTCACAATTTGGAGCGGTGACCGCTTGTTGACATCAGAAGGCCAATTTTCGTATTCTATATGACAGTGGGACTAAAATTTGAACGAAATGAGATTAGATTTTGAATTCAGTTGATCCTGGTACTTGTCGCAAGATAATAATCGTTAGGACATTTCACAGTAGTAGGGCCTTGCTGATTTCAGCATGAATGTCGGCTCGACCGGGGAAGTACTACCCTCTCACAGAAAATCGACGTTAAGTAACAGTACCTAAACTGTTGCGTTTCGTTCGGTGAGAGAGAGTTCTGGAGGCCCTATCCCCTATTCCTTCTCCCTCATCCCACTCATTATCCTATCCCTTTTCCCAACCCCAAGGGGCGACAACGCACTTGTTACTCCTGTGGTGTTGTTTGTGTCCATGGGCGGCGGTAATTGTGCACCATCAGGCGATCCGTCTGCTCGTTTGCCGCCTATTACTATAAAAAAATAGATCATATTGGAGGTCTTAGTGCGCCTCATAAACCAGACATTGGCCACTTACTCCTTCTAAAGACTTGCGCAGTCTACTGCTGGACTTAAGCCTCATAGCTGCACAATAGTATTATCAGTCTGAGATATTATTAGCTTCATGTACTTGCCTAAGTCGCCTATTAAGGCACCCACAAACTTAAAAGGGGGTAGTGACTAGGGTTTGCAAACTCTCGACATTTTCAATGATGAAAGTTGTGAAAATCAAATTGGGACTATTGATTTTGAGTTTTATTTTATTAGGTGGGTCCACACAGAGCGAGCAGCCTCGCGAGGCATTTGCCGAGCGAGGAAACGGTCCCCGAACGAGCGAGGCCATAGAATAAAGCTGCGTTCACATTTATCTGACGTGATCTCTCGTGACGGTGTCTGTCGTAATAACTTACCGTTCACATTTGTCTATCGCCGTCTGTCGCGGTCTGTCGCGATCTGACGCAATTTTAAATCAGTTCTGTCTTGACTCTCGTGGAGTCCACACTTTCGCAATGTTTTTGATGAATTATCCGATTCAGATTAAGTAGATATCCAATCATATCCATAAATTATTTATATAGGATTATATTACTTCGTATTCAATTAGCTCATCTATAGGTACTGTATAAGAAAAATATTATAAAAAGGAAGTCAATTAGTTCGTCGTCTATCGCGCACAATTGCATACGCGCGTCTGACGCTTTACGACAGACAGTGGCGCGTCCACATTAGTTGTGTCGCGCGAGTTAACTGTACGGAACCCAACAATGTTAGCTTCTTCAGCACATCTCTCCCCATCAAATTATCTAGACAATCATAAGATTGTCTGATTGATGACAATAATGTCATCTTAGCATTAATTTATTATAAATACCTTCGTAGATCTAACATTAGCGATTACTATTTTATATTTTAAATAAACTGTTAAGCTGTTATAATTAAATAAAGTATTTTTTTTACAATTAAGCTGAGTCCAATTTCTTAATTCGCGCTGTGCCGTCCCCACACCCCCCCCCCCCTTTCTGTCGCAGACCGGGATATTGTCTGTCGCGACACGACAGACGCCGTCACGACAGATTACATCAGATAAATGTGAACGCGGCTTAGAGCGCGGCAGCCTCGGCACCGTGGGAAAAAACAAAATTGTAGTTGTCATAAAGTTTGAATTCAGAACATGAAAATATAGTTGAAAATCTATTATGTATTATTGCGCATGTATCAAATTGTCGACTTGTGAATTAGAGTGAAATAGTACATTTACCATCTATCGGTCTACGTATCAATGTGAGATTGTTGGTCTCTCCTCTCTCTTATTTTTAAATTTTGTTTGTAAATATAGTACTTGGAAATGGTCATACTGCAATAGGTCATACTTACTAGCCGGCTGCCTGACTGACGCCAATTGCTGTACCTACTTTGGGTACTAATCAATGGTAATAATGGGCCATAATATACATATTTACTTATACTTACTTTTTTTGTAAATATATACATAGAAACACCCAGACCAAGACAAACATTCATGTTCATGCACACAAATGTTTGACATGAGCGGGAATCGAACCCGCGACCTTCGGCGTTGTAGTCGCTTACACTCCCGCTTTGCCAACCGGTCGTCGATTATTGTTATACCTAAAGGATGGAATAGGTAAACATACATACATACATAGACTCACGCCTGTTTCCCCGAAGGGGTAGGCAGAGGCATATTAAACGCCCACTTTTCGCCAGTGTTTTGATCCCACGTAATAGGTGGCGAGCCTATTGCCGCTTATTGGGACATTTTGTTTGCCAGAGCCTCGTCCGTTGATCGGCAGGTGCACCACTTGCAGGTGAGGTTGGCTTGGGACCCTAAGTTCTTGGTGGGAACCCTATGCATCCATAATATATATAAGAATAGGTAAACATGGAAAAAAATATAGAATGAATTATAGGAAATGAATGTCTGTAGGCAAGGATACTGTAACCGAACCACAGACTGAAGGATTATTATTGGTACAATAAATATCGTCAAAGATGAGAATGTTATGATGAATGTATCCTCCGTCATTCAGTGGCTTATCGGGTCATTGCATGAAGCCAACGTGACTTTATTTTTGCAAAACATATGACATCGTATATTACCATTTAATCAGATATAATAATCTGATGAAATGGCAATAAGTATACGATAACATCAGGACTGCCTCCGTGGTTTAGTGGATAGCGTATGCGACTGCTGATCGGAGGTCCCGGGTTCGATTCCCGGGTGGGGAAAAAGTGTTACTGGGTTTTCCCAAATTCTCAGAAGCAGCACGGAGTCTGCCGATGTGCCCGTTAACGGCAATAAGCTCGTCCACTATTACATGGGACCTAAACATTTCATAGTGAAATGTGGATGTAATAATATTACAACTCTGCCTATCCTTACGCGGATACAGACGTGAGTCTATAAAAAAAATGTCCAACATACAAACACACTTGCGAATTTATATTATTAGTAGGGATTATTATGTTCGAGCGAGGCACGAAACAGCGTACAGACCGCGGCAAAACAAAAACCAAACTCGATGGCTCGGCCACTCGGTCGCTCGCACGCGCTTGCCTCGGCCGGGGCACGTCCACACAGAGCGCGCAGCCTCGCGCGCCAATTCCTCGCGAGGCTGCGCGCTCTGTGTGGACGTGTCTAATTCGGTAGCTCGGGCGCACGCGTGCGGCCGGCCGCGGCTGCCGTGCGCTTTCCTCGACCGAGCCACGTCCACACAGACCGAGCAGCCTCGCGAAGCATTTTCCGCGCGAGGCTGCTCGGTCTGTGTGGACCCGCCTATTCACATATTTGGCCCGAATTGAATTTAATTTCTATTTTTATTTCTCAGGGTGTCTCGTGTCCCGGAACTTTGAAAATGTCGAGACTTTGCAAACCCTAGTAGTGACACTGTAATCTTACTGCCGGTCCCTATTTATGATTTATCATTGGGTTTGGAGATTAGACCTAGATTTCGAGATGTACATATTTGACATATTTTGTATGGCGTTTATATCAAAAATGTATTTCTAATCTGTAAATCCATGGATGGGTCGTGTATTGTATCCGGCGGTTACTCCGTCAACACTCGAAAGATGTTAAGTTTTAGACAAATCTGCATTTCAGGAAAACAGCATCCAAATTTTATTGAATCATCATCATCATTATCAGCCCTGTATATAAACTGTCCCACTGCTGGGTACGGGACTCTTCTCACTATCAGAAGATAAGGCCTCAGTCCACCTCGCTGGCCTAGTGCGGGTTGGCAGAATTCACATGTCTTTCGAGAACATTATGGAGAACTCTCAGACATGCAGGTTGTATTGAATAAAGCTAGAAATTATAACATGCTTGTAAAGTGTTTGCTTCAGTTGGTAAATATAAGTGGTGTTTTACTTCCGTCTGTTTGTTGCGCCCGCATCCTGCTTTATGAACTCAGCTTTCATAAGCACACGTACCTATTTGTGTAGCCGAGCTAACTGTTTTATGCCAAGTGCATGTAATGAGCTGATGTTATGTATGTAGAGTGGTTGTAGGATTTTGTTGTCGAGTCATTTGAGATATGATTTCTTTTAAGAAAATACAACGTTTGCGCTTGGCTTAAATCCTGTATCGTGTGGAACTGTACAAATATTTGAAACTCGAAAGAACATTTTTAGAGCACACGAAGTATTGTTAACCGTGGACATCAAACTCACAACACATTGAGAAGTATTAATCGGCGAGGCATCTGCTACGCCTCACATCCGGTCAAAAACGAGTACATAATAGACTTGTTGAAATAAATGACGTTTCCTCAAACGTTATAAGGATGAAAGCATAGAGCTCAGATATTTACATAGAGGCGCATTTCCTATGGGCGCTCTGAAAACAAATTTTCAGTGACCCAAATTGTCGCTTGGTGGCGTGGCGCTGTGACAGCTGTCTCTACGAGAGCAAGAGAGACAAAAGTTCCTCCTGTGTATCTAAACTACGAGAGCAAGAGAGACGGAGAAGGACGCCAGCGCCGCCAACGGCGCCAACTACGAACTAAACTGGAGACGGTCTCCACTTGGAATCGGCACACGAAATCCTTAGGAACTGCGCTTCTATGTAAATCTGTATTCATTGATGAAAGACAATATTCTGGATAGAGCCTGGACTGTGGTTATCGGACAACTGCATCTGCTGAAAAATACCTATTCATAAAACAATACATAGTTACATGTTGTAGATAAATTATACCCAGACTCGGAAGATTTGTTTTGTGTGAGAATCTAAACTACAATTGGACGCACTTAAACGGAAAGGATCCAACTCACACTTTGAACAAAAATGAGTTATATATACCAAAATACTCCTTGTAGTTAATACTTTAATATCACAAAAACAGTCCAAGTAAAATTCCAACGGATCATGTTATAATGACCGTACGTTACCAACCCACATGTATGGCAGGTCATTCATTTTTATATTGACATCGCTCCAAGCTACTTAGTTCGTTATTGAGAAATTCACATTTACGAAAATATTCCAAATCACATATTACTAAAACGATCCAAACTACTTGGATAATTATTATTCTAAAGACATAATTAAACGAAAACAATTCATGTGACATGGATTGTTGTCGTATTATTCAATTTAATTACTTGAATTGACTTAGTGAAAAATCGAAAACAATCCATCTTACATGGATCGTTATCTCTTAATTCAACAGCTTTATTTAAAATAACTGAGGTAAACATCGATAACGATCCATGTAACGTGGGCCCTTTTATTGTACCTAGTTCATTGTGTGATTAGATTAAAATATTGAATTATTGGAAATAATTAAAAAACTGGAGATTGTTGTGGATTTTTTTAATAATACCTTATTCATTAAAGAGTGGATGCAGAAGAATATAATATTACTAACTGATTATTTGTGGGTTAAACGATTATTTGTGATATAGGAATAATAATAAATAATTTTGAAGATATTTTTTGTGGGAATGGGATGTCTATTCTTTTGCAATATTGATTTCCTTTATATCATTCAAATTCGTACACGTTCTTTTTCTTGCCTGCGTGTGATTAAAACTGTGGTCTAGGCTTTTTTTAATGATAAATTGGACGCACTTAAACGGAAAGGATTCAACCCTCATAGACTTAGTTTCGAGATATTTAAGTTTAAAGTTCAAATCGTATTTTGTCTTTGACATTATGGTGTTGGTTTTAAGTAAAGAATAAATGCATACATTTTAATTTTATCAATTTAAAGTCCAACATTATGATGTACTAGCCGAGATAATAATAAAAATATGACGATGGATCCTTTTCGTTAAAATACTATTTCAAAAGAGCAGAGTAATAAACATATTTAGCCTTAAAGATCCAAGCTTTAAAATGGGACAAAACTACTGAAATTATAAGGAATTATGACAGATTTCTATGTTTTAGAAAATAAAACTTCATTATAGTCTAATATATATCTGTAATTTTAATCTACCACCATACCACTAATAATACAATAAATTACAAGCCTAGGTCAGTATGTAGATCTTAGTTATATCAAAATACTTGAATGAACATTTTTATTAAGACACATAAAAAAATAACCTTATTAAATATCAAATTATATATCTTCAAAATTAAGTAAAGACTATATAATTTATTGCTTAAAGTTAATCATCATCATATACAAGGGAGAAATCAATCCCATCCCCCTAACCATCAACATCATCAATATTTTTTTCATTTCCTATCAGCGATTCATAAAAAGATAAGCAATCTTTTGGGATTAAATTAAACATTGATTTAAGGTCCTCGAATTTAGCCTGCGGAATCTCTTTACCATTTGGTCATAATAAACTTAAATCATTTTCCAAAATTTTTTAAGATTTTCTTTTAACTCTTTTTTCTATATTTAGCTCCTGAAACAGAAAACATTTTATTACTAAGGATAAAGTCAACTGGCTGAAAACCATAAAAATACTGATCGAAAAAGAAAAAACATACTCTATATTTATGAAAAAAACAGAGAGTGAAGAGTTTCAGGAGCTAAATATAGAAAAAAAAGTTAAAGGAAAATCTTTAAAAATTTTGGAAAATGATTTAAGTTTATTATGGCCAAATGGTAAAGAGATTTCGCAGGCTAAATTGGACGACCTTAAATCAATGTTTGATATACCTAATACCAAAAGATTGCTTAATATTGATGATGTTGATGGTTAGGGGGATGGGATTGATTTCTCCCTTGAATATGATAATGATGATTAACTTTAAGCAATAAATTATAATTATAGTCTTTACTTAATTTTGAAGATATATAATTTGATATTTAATAAGGTTATTTTTTTATGTGTCTTAATAAAAATGTTCATTCAAGTATTTTGATATAACTAAGATCTACATACTTACCTAGGCTTGTAATTTGTGGTATTATTAGTGGTATGGTAGTGATTAAAAATTACAGATATATTAGACTATAATGAAGTTTTAGTTTCTAAAACATAGAAAGCTGTCATAATTCCTTATAAATTTCAGTATTTTTGTCCCATTTTAAAGCTTGGATCCTTAAGGCTAAATATGTTTATTACTCTGCTCTTTTGAAATAGTATTTTAACGGAAAGGATCCATCGTCATAGTTTAATTATTATCTCGGCAAATACATCATAATGTTGGACTTTAAATTAATAAAATGAAAATGTATGTATTTATCCTTTACTTAAAACCAACACCATAATGTTAAAGTGGAGAATCAAAGACGAAATACGATTTGAACTTTAAACTTGAATATCTTGAAACTAAGTCTATGAGGGTTGGATCCTTTCCGTTTAAGTGCGTCCAATTGTGGCTAAGTTCTAATCACTTAACTATACTTTACGAGACCAACAGGCCTAGAGTGCATAGAACAAGTTCTGTAACAAACATCCAGACAAAAACTGAATGATTTAATTATTCCTATAGACAGGTAATTGAGAGATATCACGATTGAGCGACTTAATTATAAATGTCTTCTTAGAAACATCATTAAACAAGTAAACAATTAGTTTTTCTAAGAGATACATTAGCATAGCTTAACCTCGAGATTTTCCTCTGTCAGCCGGCTTCAATATGCAATCTATCCATGGACCGAGATTTGAGATAGGTACACGTTTGACAAATTTTTTATTAGCTGTTGCCCGCGGTTTCACCCGCTTCCTGAGGGAACTACTTCGTGTACACGGCATATTGATAGCCTAAGTTACTCCGTGGTACATCAGCTACCCGCCAGCGAACATTCCGTCAAAATCGGTTCTGCCGCTCCAGAGATTAGCGAACACAAACAGACAGACAGACAGACAAAAATAGTAAAAAATGACATTTTGGTAAGTATATTATGTACCGTGTATACATCCATGCGCAATTAGTAAAAAGCGGTTATTTTAATATTACAAACAGACACTCAGACACAATTTTATTTATGTGTATAGATGAATCTAATGTCAAATGTGTACCTATCTCAAATCTCCAAATCCATGGATAGATAGGATATTGAATTCAGTGGTAAGAGATGAGTCGATCTGAAATTCTTTTTAAATATGGAGCTTTAGTATGTGCTCAGTTACTTCATTTATCAACTCGATTCGATCGTCGTTTTGCGCACTGATTGATTCACTCCGATTTGACCATGTTTTTTTTATCAACTTCCGCGCTTGGAATTATCCTGTGTCTCGGCAAACTTTACAAGCATTCAATCAATGGACACAAAGACCAAAAAACTAAACATCAATTCGTAAATCACACTGTGTTGTCTCTTGCGGCAATCGAACCCACAACACTCGGCGTGGTTATAAACGGCGAGTCGGCAACTTAAAACGCTACCCCATACGTGCAACATTTATGAATAACATCGAAATCGTATTCCTATTACTTATTCTGGAGACGCCATGACATAGCAGGAGTGTAACCGATTGCCATGTAAGATCAGGCGTTCGATGCTCACATGCATTTTGCTGTTGGTCTGGGTGTTTATATATATTTAAAATATGTTTGTATTTACAAAAAAAAAGGTAAATTTAAATATAATTTTGTATGTTTTTCACAGATAGACAGTTCTTGTTACCATAATACAAGTTTTGTTTATTTTGGTGGGTATGTAGTAGAATATTATCTTGTTAAGGATATGGATAGTGACTCTACACCAATTTCCTCCTCGGAAGTCGTCTTACCATAAATATTCTATGAAACACAACACTTCTTAACCTTCCGCAGTATAGTACGTGATTACTCGCGCATAAATCCATTTTTATCATCACGCCATTAATATGCAATGGGGTAAGCAGATCTCGACATCTTTGAAATATGGCGGATGAGACGATTGGAGAATACCAATGCGTTTAACGACCACGCTTTATTTGTACATAGAAGGGGTAGACGGGCGACTAAACGCAACTTTTAGTCGCATTTAGATGTAAGTGAAGGGTGTAGTTATATAAACTAAAAGAGGCAAGCTAAAAGACACGAATCCATTGATGTGCGAAGGAAAACACGCTCGGCAGCGTATCATTTATGGATGGGCAACCGGCAATTGTGGATTCAGGATTCTTTTTGCGAGGAAGAGGGGTTGTTTTGGGTTGAAAAGGCTTTGAATGTGAAGATATAAGGTTTTACCTAGGGAAACACCAAAGTCATTCTTTGGAAGAAAATAGAGGATTCTGGGAGGAAAGCGTGAATGTGGTCTTGAAGCTTTTAGCCTCATGAGCCGCTCCTAGGGACTGGCCTTATAACGCCATTTACCTCCATGTCAAACCTATTAGTTCTGGCGGTAGTGACAATTTTCGCGGGCAGTCAATACAATTAAATATCCAGATATAGATCTGCACGAAAGAATTTGGCTATCTCTCTGGATTTTGGTTGCTCCTGAGAATTGCGGCAGTCAGATGGTCGTTGCCCTGTTAAAAAGCTGATCATCATTATTAGCTTTCTCTAGTTCAATGCTGGTGTGCCTCTCCTATAACACGACGGATTTTGGGCTCTTTGTGTCACGCCACTGCTAGCCTCTTTGCATAATTCGTCAATCCACTTAGCTGGGGGTGTCCAACGCTGCGTTTGCCAGACGTGATTTCAACTGCAGAACACGTCTACTCCGACGGTGTCCAGTTATGCGAAAAGGTGATCATGCAATGACACTCCAGCTTGCTAATTCTTTGAGCTTTAACGATCACTTTGGTTCTCTGTCAAATCACTTTGATTCTGATTCGATCCTTCAAAGGAACTCCAAGCATAGTCAAATAAAAGCTGACATCCATAAAAACTGTCCCACATGGGCACAGGGTATGAGAAGGGTATAAAAAGCTTATAAATTAGATAAAATATACTTCTTACCGCAGCACCAAAAGTAACTGGTTCGTAATAATCCTGATAATGAGTTTACCTGTAGTGAAGCAATTAATATAATTAAAGTGAGTAAACTTCATTGATTCGAATTATGCCGTTAATTTAAATCAATAAAACTTTTAATTTCACTTGAAAAGTTTGTCCTGACGAGCCTCTGACGTACCTGAAACTAAATTTAACAACCAATTAGAAACTTGAACCAATAGTAAAAACTTAAAAAGCTTCTAGGTCTACACGAAAAAGAAAACATGTAAACAAACCATAGCACCATAAGAGGGATAGACACAGTGATATGGACAATGCATCCCTTTGAAACGGTCAAATAAATATGACAGGAAATGTGAGAAAGTGAATTCCTAAGACTACCGAACAAAAGGCAGACGGAGCGCGCGGAACACTTGCGTGAGGCCACTAAAGCAAATACAAAATTGAAAAGCGAATACAAACTCGGCTCAGTGCGCTGCGAAGCATCGCACAGTTCACACGCCACGATCAATCCAGCTTTTAAATTCATAAAATGCCGTCTTGCGTTTTTAAACATTGTAAAAGTTGTTTCCAAAAGCAAAAACGGGAAGATGGAATATATTTATGCAGATAACTATGGATTATTTGACTGTTTTATAATATTATTTCGATAAAATTCGTATTTCTGCAGAAAATATATAAGTGTTGCCAGTTTACGTCGACACCGTTTTCCCTGAATTAGGGAAAATGCACTTGTCAATTGATTATGTAGGTAATAATTATTGTCTAGTTAATGAAAAATACATTAACGTATTGTAAAAGTATATTGTAGATTATCTTTTTTCTTATAAATATAGTAATAGAATTTCCATTAGTATATACATTGTTTTGAGTTCGATCCCCATATGCTATACACTTTGACCTTTGTCACAGAATAAATCTTTGTACCGTTCTTATGGCGTAGGGAATAAGTATCAAAATCGTACTGCAACTGTTAGCTTGACTTGGCGCCGTGTGTGCATTACGTACAGAAACAGATATTATTGATTGCAGCCATTATTTATTTTAGTTGAATTTTTTTTTGGTTATGATTTATGAATCATAAATAATCATAATATTCATAATTTGTTGTGAGCATGACAAAATATTTTTAGCTAATTAATATTTAGGACGCAAGCCTATTGCAATTAACCAAACATTTCCAGATACTATACGGTTCTTGTTTGTTAAATCTGTGGTGAATCCGTTAAATTGGTGAATTTGTCTCTTTCTA
The DNA here is from genome assembly GCA_944739405.2 of Euclidia mi. Lineage (NCBI taxonomy): Eukaryota > Metazoa > Arthropoda > Insecta > Lepidoptera > Erebidae > Euclidia > Euclidia mi. Next base: position 73,446,710 of record OX123192.2, read on the forward strand.
GAATTCGTTAGAAATTTCGTTCATGGAGTCAAGAAGAAACGACATACCCGATTAAATCTATAGTTGTCACCCTTCCTTAACACGTAGAGGATTTGCATTGGCAGACTTTAACCACCAAGTATGGAATCCAAAAATATAAACCGCTATCCTGGTTGTAATTCGTTTGACTGTAATATTTTAATACAGACAACATCATAAACTGCGTTAAAAGCTTGAAAAAGTAAGATTAAATTAAAATTACAGTACCTTGAGATGGTTTTAAAACACCACTTCCTCTTAAAACTGCCAACGTCAATCCATACTTTATAAATTAAATTTTATCTGTGTAATCAGAAAAAGGAGCAAGTAAATATTAATAAAAGATCTTCAATGTAAATTAATGTAGGCTTTCCTTTTATGATCACAATCAATTTTCCTCCTACCGCCAACGCGGATAAAAATAGGCTATTTCTTAAACAAGTCTTTTACAATTCTTTGTGATGAATGAAATGTATTTACATTTCATTCTTACCTTCGGGCGGCTTTGTATTCAATAGCGTATTTTATGCAAGTTGGGATACTTTTAATGTAATTTATTATTATTATTAAAATAAAGATAACTCCCGCATTAGGACTTAATCCTGTGTCGCGGGGGACTTTACAAACATACAACTAACGGACACAATGAACACCCAGACTCGAAACAACAATTTGTGAATAACATAAAGTGTTGCCTCGTGTGGGGATCGAACCCACAACACTCGGCGCAGTGTCAAGCGGCGAGGCGACCGCTTAAACCACTACGCCAAACGTGCAGTCAAAGTAATAAAATTACTTATTCATTATATGCAGTGGATTTCAATGTAGAAAAAAGAGTGTTGGGATATTTTCTGGTAGACAAATTCACACAACATCAGCCTTTAACAGTCCACTGCTGGACTAGGCCTCTCCTTTGAAAGGAGGAATTGGCCTACTATACCACGCTGGCCAAACGGGTTGGTATAGGGTTTGTATCAAGTTTTCCTTCTCTTACAGTGTTATTCTCTGCATAATATGCTCTCTCTGTCGGCTCTTACGACACCCATGGGATGATATGGGGTGATGACATGCCGTATTCCTAATCCGTCACCACACAGACGGTAGTCAAATTGCCTTCAACTAAATACATATATGTTTGTGTATAGCTGAAGGAGAACAAATCATGAAAAGCTAGACCAAAAGAATTGAGGTTTTACAGGTATTCTTACCAGCTCTATTGTTTATAAGGTGAACTATATAACTATAAGCATGGCCACAGAATTTGTAGATTCTTGCGTTACTGACTGACTGACAGGCAACGCACAGCCAAAACTATTGGCCGCATGGAACTCTAATTGGGCATGTATGTTGTGGACCGTAGGAGTGCACTAAAAATGATTTATCCAAAATTTCCACGGGCGCGGCCAGAAACGTTTAAAAAATAAATTTAAATGTGCGTGTGTAGCTGCGCGCAATATAAAAACACCCAGTCCAAGACAAACATGCATATTCACACACAAATTATTGACTTGAGCAGGATTCGAAGCCGCGACATTCAGTGTGGCAGGCGTTTATATTCCCGCTACGTCATCGTCGAGTAATATTATTAGCACACATCAATACACACATGACTATTCAATCAGTATCACGACAAATCGCAACTCAAAAATCGCACGTCTGCCTCGTCTACCGACAATAACAGAACAATAGAGCAAATTAAAAACCACAATAAGTGACTCAGTCTACAATCACATTTCAGACCACATGGTAACAAAATGTGGCTCAGGTTTCTAACATTTTGTGTACTAGTCTCATTAGTACTTATTGCAGTACTTAGTACAATATACGGTAGACCGGTTATCAATATATTCTTCAAAAGATGCTGTGATAATGAAATAGAAAATGATCATGGAATCTTCGAGAATTTTAACGAGAACTTTCTGAGAGAGTGTCTTGTGAGTGATGTGGTTTTTTATGATGATGGTAGTGGTTTTGGGGATGGTGAAAATGGGACTGTGTTCAGCAGTAATATGACTATAAGTGATAGTGTTGATTAAGAGCTTTTCCCGGACAATGAAATAAGACATGATGGTGAATATTGTGAAGACTGAATTCTAAGTCCTGAAACATAGAGAAGAAACAGAGAAAGTGTAAAAATACTTAATTACAAAGTTAAAAAATTTCTACGCAATAAAAGCAATTAAGGAAAATAAGTATAAACAACAAGAAAATAAGAAATGGGGAGACCTATTTGAAGAACGCAGAATGAACTAAGCTGATGATGATGATGATGGATAATCATGTAATCATCGGAAAAATAAACAGGATGAAATAACTTCACTTCCTCTTCCTCATGAAGACTGCTGGAGCAAGATGACATCAAGTCTGCTATACATTCAAAATCTTCAAAACTAAGCAACAATTCCACCGGCTAGTAATTGAATGGGTGACTACGTCGTGGCGTATATCAAAATGGCAGTTTTCGGAGTCCAAACATTAAAGAATAGGTCCTGGTTTTGACTTATAAAGATAATTGTGAGGCTTTGATGGAGGGTGGTTCCAATATACTCTGATGAAATTCGTTGGAGCTTCTAAGGTAGTGCCAAACCATCGAAAGCTGGAACTTCATTTGTGCCAAAATTGTTTTCTTTGGTCACTACTGCTGAACTTAGCATACATATACAGAATCAGAGTGAGAACAGACCCATTACAAAAAGGTGTTTTTGGAGGCGGGATTGCCGCCTAGGTTGGAAAGAAATTCGGTATAAAAGAAAATGAAGGCTATTCTCATAGTTATAGATCTCTTTTTACTTCAACAGGAACGCACTTAAAATGAAACGAATAAAAACGTAGTGTGACGAAGGCTTGGCGAAAGCATTCGTCATGGTTATGTAAAGGAGCCAGTATGTTATGTATTATTGGACAAGTATTACGCAAATATGAGTATAATTTATTTAGTACAATTATAAGAAAATTACTAGTTCGTTTATATTGTTATTAAATTTAAGTTATATTTTACATGACTTATGATTCATTGTTCTGATGATTGCGAGTAGTACATGTGAGTACGGATTTGTAAACCAATGGATCGCATTCGAGTCGTTAATCGAAGGGAAAATTTCCATACATTTCTTAAATATTAGTAACGGTCAATACTGTCAAGAGAGACCGCTAGGTGCGCTATTAGAACATGTAGACAATGAATACAGATTTACATAGAAGCGCAGTTCTTAAGGATTTCGTGTGCCGATTCCAAGTGGGGACTGTCTCCAGTTTAGTTCGTACGAGTAGTAGGCGTCGTTGTCCGTCTCTCTCGCTCTCGTAGTTAAGATACACTGGAGGAGAGAGACAGCTGCCGCAACGCGACTGCCACGCCGCCAAGCGGCAATTTGAGTCGCAGAAAGTTTGTCTTCAAAGCGCCCATATGAGATGCACCTCTATGTAAATATCTGATCAGAGCTCTTTGATGTAGGTATGGAAAATGTTTCTATCTAGGGACCTAAGCCCGGACTAATGCCTGAAACACGTTGTGGATATAAAAAGAAACAAAGATTTATGTAAATGATATTAATTTGTAAATAAATTGAACAGACTGATAGTAAAATAGGTATAAGAAAAAAAGTTAAATGTATGTACTTAAATATGTTGATTAAAAAACTCTTCATTTTGATTTGTTTTATTAGACCTCCCACGATATAGGTGTTCATAATGAAAAAATTCGGGCAAGTGCGAGTCCGACCCGCGCACCGAGGGTTCCGTACACATTTTACCTTATTTGAGGTTGGTGCTAATTACGCTAGTCCTCTAAATCTGTATGAGCGCCCATACAACTTAGAGGACTATCTTAAATGGCATCTATTATGTATGTAGGGGGACACCCTTAAATTTTCCATTTTTTTATTTATTCCTTTATTTGTGCTGTAAGACCCTGCTTTTGGCCAAATTTCGTGATTCTAGTTCAACGGGAACTACCATATAGATTTTCGACCCAAAACCTATAGGGTACTTACGGTTGACCTAGAATTATCAATTTTGGTTATAACTTAAAACCAAGGTCTTACAGCACAAATAAAGAAAAAAATCCAATAATTAAAAAAAGTTGAAATTAAAGTTTATTTTGGTACTTCCAAGTTTTCGTAAAAATCTAATTTTGACCATATCTTTTTATCGGGTTGACCCAGTACCCTGACCCTTTTTATACACCTAATAGGAACCATAGACCTCAGTATCTGGTATAAATTTCAATTTGCTAGGTCCACCCGTTCCTGAGAAAATCGGTGGACAGACAAACAGACAGACAGACGGACAGGAAAGTGATCTTATAAGGGTTCCTTTTTTTACCTTGTGTACGGAACCCTAAAAATTATAATATTTGAAATCCTGTCGACCACTTCCGCTGAAATAAATGCCGTCGCCATTGAAGTGAAACAAGTGCGCGGCTGAAAACTTACAGGTGCTGCGCCGTCCATCCGCAAAACTACGCACCGTGAGAAGCCGCCTTTAGGAAAGTTCACACAACCATCGAAACACAAATATACAGAGCCAGTGCTACGGCAACCTGACATACTTAAATATTCATAAAATAAGTAACTATGTATGTATTTTTACAGATAAATGATTCAGTGAGGGTGTATCTCACACAGAACTAATAATTGTCCTCACCACACAAAGATTTCCTGGATGGAACTGAATCCGCCATCTTCAGCTTAAGAGTCAGGGTCACTTACCACTTAGCGAACAGTCGCTCTGTGAAAAAGATCATCATCAGCCTTTAACAGTCAACTGCTGGACTAGGCCTCTCCTTTGAAAGGAGGAATTGGCCTACTATACCACGCTGGCCAAACGGGTTGGTATAGGGTTTGTATCAAGTTTTCCTTCTCTTACAGTGCTGTTCTCTGCATAATATGCTCCCTCTGTCGGCTCTTACGACACCCATGGAATGATATGGGGTGGTGACATTCCGTATTCTTAATCCATCACCACACGGATGTAATGTGGAAACGATAATATTCTTTAATATCTGATTAGACTTGTAAGTGGATCCTAGGGTCTAAGGATACAACCGGAATAAGGCTAGGACGATGACCATTTAATATTTGTATCCCAGAGCATTCACTAAGCGCCTTATTCGAGCGTTTATGCATGTTTCTTGCAGTAATTGTCACTCACATCATATAAAACTAGTGCATAAAGCCGCGGATACAACAGCGTTATTTAGAGCAACTGCTCCGCACCCGTGGCTCCTAGCGTGATGTTATATAGTCTGTAGACTTTCTCGATGAATGGGCTACTCAACACAAAAATAATTATTCAAATTGAACCAGTAGTTCCCGAGATTAGCGCTTTCAACCAAACAGACAAACTCTTCAACTTTATAATATTAGTAAATACGCAGACTTTGGAGGGGTTATTATAACGCTTGCAGGCGTTGTAATAACCCCTCCAAAGTCTGCGTCACCAGTTCCTTAAGTGTTGCAAGAGCAAAAAATAATAATATATCAAGCAGTTATCTTTCTACTCAAATTACAAGGATCCGGATAATTACCCATAGGCTTTAATGCCCTACCTAATGGTGCTTGCTAGCGATAACGGGCCAACTATCACATATTATATTATATACTTAACTTTTACTGCCTCCATGGTCCAGTGGATAGTCGGAGGTCCCGGGTTCGATTTCCGGGTCGGGCAAAAGTGTTACTGGGTTTTTCCGAATTCTCGGTAGCAGCACGGAGTCTGGTGATGTGCCCGATAACGGTAATAGGCTCGGCCCCTATTACCCGGGACCTAAAAATTCATGGCGAAAAGTGGGTGTAATATTACACCTCTGCTTACCTATTCGGGGAAACAGGCGTGAGTCTATAAAAACAAATACCTTACGCACAATTTTTGGATTTATTTTTTGAACTTACTCAAAAATAATGTGCCTGTTATAAGTACATATATTTATTTCCTGTTTGTACGGTGTGCCGTATAAACATTGAAAAATGTGAACAGGAAATGGAGGATAAATTACTTACTTTCCGTGTAATTATAATTCGTGCCTTCCCGCCGACAAGAGTTAATAAAAGCGTGTTAATAAAGACCTAGAGGCTGAAACAGGAATCAAACTGTTTAATTACTTTCATGACAACAAATAAAACAGTCTCCCAACGATTGTAGCTACAGAGCGCCAGTTGTATCAGAATTTAACTGGCTTTGTAATGTTTTGTGCAGAGATGCACTGCGTCAAGCGGGCCGAGACATAGAGTTGAATGCTAGAAGAGATTGCGATAAAATGAGTTTCTTTTTTCAGTCACAAAATATAGGTTTCTAACTTGTAGAGCCTTAGCCGGTTCGAGCGTGGAACTTCTATCCACTTATAGAATACCGACGTACAGTAACAGTATCAATACTGTCAGGCACCGAACGTCGCAGCAGAGGTAGGCCTTCCGTTAGGTGCCTAAAGATCGGTCCATGTTGAGAGTTTTGGGGAAGGCCTGTGTCCAGCAAAGGACGTCTTTTGCCTTATATGATGATGATCTATACTGTAGCGTTTCGTTCGGTGAATGACAGTTCCAGAGGTCCCGTTCCTGTTTCCTTCTACCAAATTCCACTTCCCAATCTGTTCCTTTTACAATCAAGGTTGGCAACGCACTTCCTGCCTTTTTAGTGTTTAACCAAACAGTTACCGACCTGACTTCTCCCACGTGTCTGACGGTTAACACCCTAAAAGTTATATGTATTATTATGATGTACTTATAAAAATGCTATAAGTACTATTACAAAGTTTCATCCAAATCCGTTGAAGATTTATGCATCCATCCATTCATACTTTTAAATTGCAGTTCCGTTACTAACTAACAAGTAAATTAATAAATTATACGCTGCACTTCCATTTTCTGTACATCTACGTCACATCTGCAAATCAAAATGGCAGCGCGAGCGTAAAGCGTAAAATAGATTTTTTAAATGACGAAATGAAAAAGTTGAACCATTTGTTTGTGGTTTTTGCAAGCACTCAAAGGAAATGTTGTACGAATACTTTTATTTAATGAATGAGAGCGATAGCCTAGTGGAGACTGTCAGACTACTACGCAGAGAGTCTTGGGTTCAAATACACGACGCGCACCATATATTTTTCGAAGGTAGGCGCGTATTAACTTGCTAACTCTCGCTTGCTACACAGGTGAAGGGACATTGTGACGAAACCAGCATGTGGGGAGGGAGGAGATTTAAGGACGTCGCCTTTTCTGACTCTGGGCTTGGTGCCACTTAGCCCAACTAGTCCATTTCCACTTTAAGTATACCACAAAATTTTCGACGTCTAAAACTTTGCTTATGTTGTAGAGCCAAGTGTTGGTTTTGTTGTTCCTCGTCGTACTTCCTTGCCGACCAATAGCCCTTTGAGCCACTTGAAATCTATATTGATATAAGTATAATTAGACATTATGTTAATAAAATAAATATCTATTAGTAGATTATGCATCGCGGAAGTTTAGCAGCATAAAAAATTATTCAAAAGGTTGGCTTTCACCATTGCAAGATCACTGCCGCTTTTTAATTCCGTCTCTTGAACTGTAAATCAAATAAAATTATATTTTTGTTCTTTATTCTCTGTAGTGGACTATTTTAATTGGAGCACACACTGTAATTCAATTTTTCATTCACACTTGGAATTGATTCGTATGATAACTGTTTGCATTTCTTATTACATTATTTTACAGCTCCTTAACTGTTTGCAGGTGGAATGTTCCTTTTAAAATATTTTTACATTAGATCGTCTATTTTGTAACGCTTATAGTGTGTCTTGATCAACGAAGTAAAGCAATGTTGGTAGAGGTCGTCACGAGGATGGGTGACCGCCATTTACGGTATTTACATTAGACCGCTTATAGCAGTTGCAACCCCCCGGTAGTCCGCTTAACGTTAACGTAAACTTCAACGTAACCAAAGGATTTGGCTGAATATTAGCTTTTACACAGCGCGACTGCATGTCTGACCTCTGCAACCAACTAATAGCCTGAACCATGGAACGTCACTATTTCTTTGGGTTGCCGAGGACAGGCGGCAGTCGCTCTATAGAAAAACTGATATCCTGTCATATCTTTCTAGTCTAGTAAGCTGATCTCGGGCTCCAAATCCTTCTAAACACTTATACCCATATACTGAAATAAATAGTACGTCGAAATCAAGTGCAAAGGTTTTCATTAATTACTTTTTATGCCACTATTCCGTAGTCTCTGCCCTGCCTACCCCTCCGGGAAACAGGCGTGAGTCTATGTATATATATATATGTATGTATGCAAAAGATGCCAATATATTTAAAAGCACATTAACCTCTTGTATGCCGGATTACCAGACACAATTAAAAAGCTATTGTGTCTCGCGTAGATCTGCGTTCCGGCATACAAGGGGTTAAAAATAAATATTTCATGCGAGCCAGTTTTCTCTTTACCCGTAAGGTTTTTAACATTTATTACTTAATATCGTGTTTACTAAGAAGCCTCGGGTAAGAGGGCATGTTTTTATCTCTTAATTAGTATTCGTTAGTTCTCGGTATAACATTAATCATCAGTAATTTCACGGGGGTTGGTTTTAGGTAACTACGTTCGAGAATTGTGATAATGGTGTATTTAAATGCTGTATAAATTATCCCTACTATACTACTACTAGTATAAAGGTTAAAGTTTGTGAGGGTGGATGGATGATTGTAACTCTTTTTAACTTCTGTTCGCGGTTTGGTCCACGTGGGGTTCGTAGTCGGAAGAAAAATTGGTCCATGTGCTAATGCAAACTATATTACTGCAAAGTTTCATCAAATTCATTTCGTAGATTTTGCATGGAAGAGTAACACGCCAACTGGCAGCGATAGCCTAGTGGAGATATCGACAGACTGCTATTAGAGGATCTCGGGTTTGAATCCAAGTAATTGTTAATATGTATTAACATTCGTGTTCGGATCTGAGAGTTCCCCATAATGTTTAACCCTAACTTAGCCAACGTGGTGGACTATGGACTATGGTCTTACCCTTCTCATGGTGATAAGGGGCCCGTGCTCAGCAGTGGAACATTTTATATAGGTACATTCATAATAGTAATTACATTATGATAGGCTTTGGTTACCATTTGTCTTCTATAAGCGATTAATTCTCTAGAAGATTTAATAACTTAAAGACGAAATAAGTACAGTAACTATGTACCTACCACTGACCAACAAAATATGCAATAATTTGTTACAATAATCTCCTTGTTTAACCAGGGGGCCAATTCTGCTATTTTTATATGACATTGATATCATATTTTGAATGGATTTAAAAGCGGTATTCTGATAACCTTATGTCATTATCGTATAATTTAAAATAAACAGTTCGTCGTTGACACATACGATCTCGTTACAAATTCATTCAAATATCATATAATTTAGAAGAATACGCTTTTTGTGACGTAAGTATGACACTGACATGATATTGCGACTGTATTTATTTAGCGGAATTGGGCCCCTGGTGTCAAGCCCCGGAACACGTGGTATGACGCCAAACCATCCCTCTATACTTATTAGGTACGTCAATATTCGCTTTTTGCTTCTGAAACCGGATTAGGTTATAAGCTGTGGCGGTTACCTAAAATGGATTGCATGGATTTGAAATGTGCACCCACTCAGTTGCTCTAAGGGCTAAGGTATGTATCACTGGAATAATTTGGAGTCAATGTGATTGATTTAAAAACTAAATTAGTCTTAAAGTTCTGAGGTTATAAAACCTCCACTGCCAATTTCCGCCTGTCGTGATCAGATGTGGGCAAGCGAGTTCTAATAGGGAAGTTTCCTGCAAGTGAAATAAATTTTACAAGTATTTTTATCTAGTGAAACATGTCAAAATAATAGTAGTTTAATTCATCAATTAATGTTAAAACTTTATTTAACATTTTTATCGTAAATTTATTGATAATAAGTATTCTACTTGACAGCAAAACACTATGACGTCACTACGTCAGATTTCATACAAAACCCTTGGCAAAGGTCGTTTTTGACATTTTATTAAAAGTGCTTGATTTGACTAGTTGGGAACAACCCTATTTTGAAACCCGTTACATCAGTAAATATAAATTTAATACATACTTAGTATTATTTATTTAGACCATACACTTACAAGTTAAGCAAGGCAAGTGTGGAAGGGACAGGACGAAAGGGAAGACCTAGGCGGACGTTCTCTGACCAGATTGGAGACATCCTAAAAACAGGACAGGTTAGAAGCACCCTGAACAGAAGAGCATGCATGAGGAATCTGATGGGAGTGAATGAAGCAAGAGATCTCTCTTGCAAATGGCGCTCCGTAGTCTCTGCCTACCCCTCCGGGAAACAGGCGTGAGTCTATGTATGTATGTATGTACCATACACTTACATCCATCATAACAGTAATAAATACTAATTCGATAGAGAAATTACACCAATTATCTTAATATTCTTATAATTGATCGCTGATGCATAGAGTTTACCATGCATATGCGGAGGCGGAGCAGTTGAAGACTTCTTCTGTATTATTCGTACTACATAGTTCCTAAAGTCCACGGCTGTTTAAAGACCTCTACTAATTTCGGTCACAAGAGCATCGTGAGTCGAGAGGAGGATTGGCCCTCTATTACCACGCTGGCAAAGGTTATTGGTGGTCGACTTTTTCGTCTCTTCGCAAAGATACCTACAACTTGCCTCATGTATTTAATTTAGTGACGAATTATATAAATCTTACGAAACTCACGATATGAAAAGGCGTAGTGGCACGACTTATTCTTAATTCGCCACCACACTGTGTTCTGGAGAGTTGGCAACCTTAAAATGCCGAATCGTTGCTTTACATCCATGCTTATGAACTTGTCCTTCAATTCTTCTTTCTTCTGAAAACCTTTTAACGTTTATCTGCTTTCACCAATCACTTTTGGCAAACGATTACCTATTAATATTCATAGAGTAATTAATTTCGGTACACTACCGCGCGCCACTTAAACAACATATTTATTTTCGCCCTATAATTATAAACCGAGCATTTATTATGGCTTGTTGTATTCGATACCTAATCGCTATAAATATTCAAATGTTATTGTGGTTTGACTTATTTGTAATCAGATTACACCCGTGACTGCACCATGTCCGTCTAAGTTATCGTGGCAAAAGTTGTATGCTTTATTATGATGTATAAGCTATATTACAGCAAAGTTTCATCGTAATTTGTTGTGAAGTTATAGGTTATAGAAGGACAAACACACTTTTATTTATTAAAACTTGTCTGGATTTTGTTGTGATTAACACTATATTTTTGAGTTAATTTGAGTATCTAAGTATACCTAAACTTCGTTGTACCAAATATCCAAAGATCCCGAGTCCAGTAAAACATTCAACATCAAACTTTTTAAACTCGACAAAATGATTTTTACGCGTTAACGGCAAAGTCCTAGAACAAAATTAGTGTAAAATAACATGCATCCCTAAGTTTACCCTCATGTTTATAATCAAAGTTTGCCCTATACAAAAAATTAAATTGTATAAGTAGGTAAGTACTTAAATATAGGTAATTTTGATATGTTTTTTTCACAATCAACGACATTACGCATTTTCTGCAATTAAAGACACTCTAAGAAAATAACTTCAGCATTTGTGAAATCGAAATGTGTTTTAATCTGTATGCGAAGTGTTCCCGTGTCATATCCGGTGGATGTAAGCTTCCTGTTTCCAGAGGAAATCGACAAGGGGCGCCCATAATTGGGGATATAAGGAGTTAATGCTTTGAAATTTGCAGTGGAAATTGATTTGTTTAGAAGTGAATTGTTTGTTAATTTTAATCCGGTTGATCTGTTTTCGTAGGAAATGAGAAGTACACAATATATATTTTCATATATAGGTACTGGCTGTTAAAGCAGTATATTCATGTTCATACCGCTTGAAACAATGCCGAAATATCGGGCCCGCAAAACTATGAAAGGTATACTGCATAATGGGTAGTAGAGCCTTGTTGAATTCAGCATGAATGTGCCGGCTCAACTGCGGAGGTATTATCCTCTGACAGAAAATCTACGTTAAACAGCAGTACCAATACTTATGTGTTTCGTTTGGTGAGTGAGAGTGCTAGAGGCCCCATCCCCTTTTCCTTCTTCCTCATTTCACTCCTCCTCCCTTTTCCCAACCCAAAAGGCGGCAACGCACTTGTGACTCCTCTGGTGTTGCTTGTGTCCATGGGCGGCCATGGAATTACTAATTTTACATCAAATTTGCCGATCGTTTTCGGTTGAAGTGGCAATGGGCAGGGTACATAGCTCAAAGAACCGAAGGCCGTTGGGGCAGGCGGGTTCTCGGACGACGTAGCAGGAGTAGGCCTCCCGCAAGGTGGACCCACGACCTGGTTAAGATCGCGGGAAGCGGATGGATGCGGGCGACTCATGATCAGTCTGTGTGGAGAACTTTGGGGGAGGCCTATGTCCAGCAGTGGACGTCTCTAGGCTGATATGATGATGATGATGATGCCAAGCGTTTTAAAAAATATCATTTAATGTGAAGTCTCGTGTACTCGGGCATCTTCTCCACTCAGAACATTGTACCTATAGGTTATGTTAGGTTTTCTTATGACCTATACCCAAAAATAGGAGCCCTGCAAAGCAGGGCTTCGTCATCTTAGCTTAAAAGCCATCGTCGTACCTAGTTGGTACCTGTAATAGTTACGTATTAAGTATAGAGGACTTTGTAGAGCTACATACAGATAAGACAAAATAAGATAAGAAAAACATTTATTTGTTTGAACATAGTGGTACATGACATGCAAGATGTTACAATATAATAATACATAGTTTCATATGTTCAGCTAGTTATTGGCGTACAAATTTTAGAAGAATCTAAGAATAGGTACATTTTAATCATTGGTATAATATTCTTATTCATTAAATTGTAACTCTTAATAATAATACTAACACAAAAATCACAATAATACATTCAAATGAGATCGTACTTAAAACATACAATAAATTTAATACCCACACAAGAAGAGAACGCAAACTTATTAATTAATCATACTGTTACTTTTTCTTCAAGAAAGTCTGATATATTGTAATAGGCTTTCAATAAATAATCAATAATTTCTGAGTTTTGTTTTAAATTATGTTGTGTTTTTTTGTTTTAAATCTTTCCATGACTGAATGAATAACACGAATGACATGCAGAACACACTTTGTCGCATTAGTGTAGTCTTTGAGTCATGTTAGCAGAGTCTACTTTCATTTCCTCTGTTTCGGGGAAATATATCCGAAACTTTCGATACTTGTTATCGTTTCCTATCTTGATACCGAAAATAAGATGGGTAAGCAAAAGAAAGTTGATACTAGGAGTGGATAAAGCGCTGGCATGAGTGGCCTACGCCGTCCTTTTTATTTAACTTAAGAGTACAGGAACTAAAAGCTAAATACAATCTTTAATACAAATTGCACATTATTAATTGGAACAATTATTTAATATGATTATTCTGTCTAGTCATATCATAAATAATATAATCTCCATATCATGACGCAAGAGAGATATGTCAGGATTCTTGCAAATGGCGTTCCGTAGTCTCTACTTACCCCGCTGGGAAACAGGCGTGAGTCTATGTATGTATGTATGTAGGTATTTCATGAATAAATAATCAGTCATTACAATATTCAGTCAAACACAATTAATTGAATAAAATAATGTTTTTTTCATCACTAGAATTTGCTCCATTTATAACTTCATTATTACTAGTGTCCATCTTGGGTAGCCATTTTACGCCAACCATCCTTACCATCATCACTAAGATACAGGTTATATTTTATAGTTGACAGTATTTCAATTTTTAACTTGCTCAATTTTATCTTCTGGTACCATACAAAACAATGGTACAAGGGACAAAGCAAAATGGGACCAGTCTATGTCATTAACAGTGCTTAATGTGTTTTCTTTCTCTGGATTGTTTTTTTCTACATTATTCTTGAGTTGAACTGAATTATCTTTTACTGGACCACGTGTTTCGATGTTTTTGGTTGGCTCGAGATCTTCGTCATTCAGACTTGGAGAAGTATTTGCTTCTGCACTTCCAGCAACTTTTTCACAGATTGGACCTAATTCATTAACCTGATTTGGGTCACTAACAGGCTTTCCTATAATTTCTTCTGTTTGTGTATGTTCAAGGGCGTCTGGTCTGATTGGAAGGATTTCGTCGTTCACTATAGGTTCCGAAAGATTTTCTCTGTCTTGACTAGTTCTTTCAGTTTTGACTTTTGCTTGAAGAGGATTTATCACGACGGCGAGATTTTTTTCTTGAGCGTGATTTGTAGCCGTATCAGGGAGAGTAATGGTTTCTTCAGCGTCTAAATCTAAAATCTCTGCTGTAGCAACTTTTTGAAACCACGTTGTATAGGTCTTGTAAATTAATTTGTTTTTGGCTTCGTTGTTGAGTTCTCTAGTAAAAAATGCTCTTAGGGTCTTCCATTTCTTGACCATAGCTTCCACTAGAAAGAGAGAAAAGATATTAGGTTTGTTATTAATTTGTAAAAAAGATTTCTAGTTACAGTGGATAGCTTATGCTTCTTATGCTTGGCTGATTAAAGTCCCGGATTTGATTTCCAGGTCGGCAAAAAGATTTTTTAAGCTTGCACGAAATGTACACCTAGTAATGTTTATATATGGGTATATATCGCGTAATTATGTTAAAATATAGGTAAGATACCTCATATTTCACTCGACGTTCCGGCATGGTTTACACCAGCTGTGGTGACAAGATGTCGGGGTCATATATAGTATGTTACCTATATTTACAAATAATTAGGCGATTTATACCCGTCACATAAACATTACTATCGGCCAAAAGTGTTAATCAGTTGCCGAATTTTCAGTAGCAGCTCGGAGTATGCCATGTGCCCGGTAATGCCAATAGACTCACACTTTAGCGTCATTATTAAATTTTGTAGTAGGTTCGATTCCCACACAGGCGTGAACCAAATTAGTAAGACTCAGTAACTATGTTCTTGAAGAGTGCAATTTGCATGTAAGTAAAGTTTCGCTACTTACGTCGTCAAGAGCACTAAGTGCTGTCCCGTGTGGAATCGAACCCACGACTGGCGACGTCCTGCCAGTACCTAGGTGACTAATTACCACACTGCGCCATACGCGCAATAAAAATTAATTTACTTTGATTTTCTTAGAATCTACAGTTTTTTTTTTATTGCTGCTAGTGGCAGACGAGCGCACGGCCCATCTGATGGTAAACGGTAACCGCTGCTCATGGACTTCGCTAATGTCAGGGTATATTCAGCAAAGCCGCTGCCTACCGTGAAAGTAATGCTCTCTTTGAACCTCGTTTGAAGAAGGACAAGTCATAGTGCTCGGGAAACACCGCAGCAGGTAGTTCATTCCAGAGCCTACACGTACGTGGTAGAAAAGATCGCTGGAAGCGCACCGTACTAGATGAGAACGCTTCCAGGTAGTACGGGTGAACTCTACTGCGTCGGCGAGTGGTACGTTGGTAGAAGGGTGACCCTGGTATCAAATTAAACAATTCTTCGGAGCACTCCCCGTGAAAGAGTGGGTAAAATACGCAGAGAGAACCAAAGTCTATCCGCTGCTCCAGCGACTCTAGTCTAGCCGTGAGATCGGGATCATCGACGATTCAAACAGCTCGTCTCTGTACGGAGTCAAGTGGATCAAGCTGATATTTTGGCGCTCCGGCCCAGAGATGTGAGCAGTACTCCACATGTGGCCGGACTTGCGCTTTATAAAGCATAAGCCGTTGGCTTGGTGTGAAGTACCGCTTAGCCCGGTTCAGCACACCCAGCTTCTTGCTTGCCAATTTGGCTTTATCCTCCAAATGACTCCCAAATTGGACTTTGTTCGATATTTCGACGCCGAGGATCCCAATATTCTCGGCAATATGCAGGGGTAATCCTTGAAACCGAGGCGCTATAACGAAAGGGTCCTTCTTCGCAGTGAACGCGCATACTTGTGTCTTAGTGGGGTTAAATTGAACAAGGTTCTTTTCACCCCATTTGGAAGCGCGCCCTAGAGAGTCCTCGACTTCAGACACAAGTTGCAATCGGCTTTCCTGTACCTGGCTCCGAGGGACATTCTGGTGGCTGGTGTACCGCGCATCACCCGTACTGTCATCTGCATAGCAATGCATGTTCTCAATTGACAACAAGTCATTGATATGCAAGATGAACAGCGTTGGGAAGAGCACCGAGCCTTGTGGGATGCCAGCGTTGATCGACTTCATTTCGGAGCAGCTGCCGTCTGCGACGACTTTAATGTTCCGATCAGCCAGAAAGCTGGCAATCCATTTGCAGAGTCCCTCGGGGATTCCATAAGATGGTTACTTCGATAGAAGTGCCCTGTGCCAGACCCGGTCAAACGCCTTGGCAATGTCAAGGCTAACGGCTAGAGCTTCGCCTTCACTCTCCAAGGCTTCTGCCCAGCGGTGTGTAAGGTACACTAGAAGGTCGCCAGCCGAACGACCATGCCGGAAACCGTACTGGCGGTCGCTGATCAGCTGGCGATCCTCTAGGTACTGGAGGAGTTTGTTGTTGATGACTCGCTCCATTACCTTGGAGAGTAAGGACGTTACCGCTATTGGCCTGTAGTTTGACGGGTCCGATCTGTCACCCTTTTTAGGAATAGTGTGAACATGGGCTATCTTCCACGAAGATGGAACCCTGTTAGCATTATAGGAAAGACGATATAAGCGCGTTAATATGGGGCTCAACTCAGGGGCGCACGTCTTCAGCACCACTGCTGGGATGCCGTCAGGTCCACTCGACTTGTGGATGTCCAGAAATTTGAGCTGCCACCTGACCGCACTGATGGACGGTGGTGTGGCTCCCTTGTCATCCAAAGTCGAGTTCGAGGCAAATAGTTGGACCAAGACGTCAGCCTTGTCTTTTGCGCTATGGGCCTGACTGTCATCAATTTACTCAGTGGCGGGAGACTTATCTGGCAGAAGTTGCCTTGCGCAGCTTTGGCGAGCGACCAGAAAGCACGACTCCCTGAGGGATATCTTCCAAGCCGCTCACCAATTCTGGCAACGTGTTCTCTAGAAGCGGCGTTGAATAAGCGTTTCTTCTCCTCGACCCAATTAAGGACTTCGACTCTTCCTGGACTCGTTCCAGGCCATATATGCTGACTGCTTTTGTTGCGCAGCCTCCCTACAGGTTTTATTAAACCACAGGCGGCTGCGCCCGCCAACAGGTATGTGGACGTTTGGGATGAATAATTCCATCCCCAGGAGTACCACTTTTGTGACACAGTCAGCACAAGAGTCGGGGTCATCAGAGGAGAAACAGTGCCGCTTCCATGGGAAGGACGCGAAGAATTTCCGCAGTCCATCCCAATCTGCTGACTTAAATTGCCAGACTCTGCGGGAGCCAGTCGCATTGGAGCGATCTGGTTTCGCAACGGGGGCTGTGATGCGGACAAGGCAGTGATCTGATGACCCGAGAGGTGCATCGACCACGACGAATGCTTAGGCGATACCCGCCCCTCCGACACACGGGTACATGAGGAACACGGGTTGGTTTTTAGTCAGTAAGAGTCTGACAGTCCCCTTCGCCCTTCCCCAAGGGCGGAGGGACTCCATGAGGATTTTCCAACCCGATACCAAAAAAAAAAAAAAAAGGTGCATCGACCACCACCCTGTAACCGCATGGGTGCGTAGTCAGCAGTAGATCCAACAAGGAGGGTACATGGCTCACAACGTCTGGGATACGGGTGGGCTGTTTCACTAGTTGTGAGAAGCCATAGGCTGACGCCATATTGTACAGGGCCCGACCCGGGAGGTCAGTGGTCCGGGATCCCAACCACTCCTTGTGGTGAGCGTTAAAATCACCAAGGACCACCACCTCCGCGGAAGGGAACTGTTCCAATATTTTATCAGTCCCCTCTTGGACGCTCTCAATTAATTGAGTTGGCCCCAACTCACTGGCATGAGACCTGTAAAGGCACGCGTAGATCCGGGATTGGCCCCCATGATCTACTCGTAGCCACAAAATTGACAGGTCTCGATGCTCGAGGCCCCGAAGGCGGCGGTAGCAAATATCGCCCCGGATGAAAACGCATACCCCGGCTTTACGGTGGAAGGAATGCTCCAATTCGTAACCGGGGTATTTCAAGTACGATATATCGTCCGGGGCGCCTATTTGCGTCTCCGTAAAAAAAAGCAGGGCAGGCCGCTCCGTCTTAAGGTGGTGATGGACGGCGTCGAGGTTGCTGTGTAGACCCCTAACATTACAGAAATCCATTTTTATTGTGGATATGGAGTCCGCCGTGGTAAAACTTCTGCTCTTATTTTTCTTGCGCGCCATGATTTCTGAGAGAGAGCGAGGGATAGGGGAAATGAGTGTGGTGAAGTCTAAGTGGTGCCCAAAGAAAGTGCATAGCCGTGTGCGGGGTGGATCCGCGAGTTGTGTGGGGAGCTGACATGCAGCACGGAAGGGCCCCCGGTGCCCCCTCGTCTGCAGCCACCGGGATCCACTCCGGTCTCCTACCCCGGCACGATGGCTGCAGAACGAGATTTTCGCCGGTTGGCGGAACAGCCTCCCGAGTAGGATGGCCTCGGGTTCGGGTCCCCTACTGACCGGCAGGTGGCCGGCGTAACCATTTCCACCAGGTCTCCCTGAGCTGCACGTCAGACCCCCACGCCCAACAAACCCACCACGACTTTTGCCAAGCTGGCCTCAAGCCCCACGCAGATTCCACAACACCCAGGGAAAGGATGGGAGAGATGGGAACGGCTACTCTGCCCTTCAACCGGAACGCAAGTCTGCTTCGCGACCAAAATAGACAGGGTGGTGGTACCTACCCGTTCGAAACCAGCTTCTAACAGGTGTTACCTATTAGAAGACTGGTCTCTTCCACCAGTGATAGGAGGGGTAGGGGGGAGTAGGGCAACAATACCGCGGGCGAAGTAAGGAGTGCAGTATTGATGTCTAAGGAAGCCGGGCGCGCGTACCCGAAGTCGCCTATATTGCAGCCGGACAGGATACAAATAGGTTAGACCCCCTGGCTGGAAAAGTTATTTTCGAGACATTGTAGGATTTGTAGGTACTCAATAATGATTTATCTTAGATTATAACTTCATACAGTAAACAAGGGTTTTAATTTATTAGTAGCAAAATTTTAAATTTATTCACGACCTAAATTATAAAAAGACCTAATTACAAAACAAGGCCTAAGTATAGTACTAGACCTAATCCTAGCTTTAGATGTTATAGAGATACTTTTAGAGGTTGACTTTTTATTCAAATTCTAAACCCCAGACACTAACGATTTTTAAAGACAAATTACAGACATTGGACGTTACACCTAATTATATAGGTACTCAAAAATACTTAGTTGGTCGTTCGAAACAGATCGGCAAAGTTAAGCAACGCCTGCACACTTGCACAGGTCTCCTTTTGGATGGGTGACCGTCCGTGTTTCGGAGGGCACGTAAAGCTGTCGGTCCCGGTTCTTGTCTAAGGATAAGGATCGTTAGGCCATGTCGGAGGTCTTCCGGCGGTCTGAAAACTCCGACACTAGAGTTGGCCACACACACACGAAAAACAAACACACAAATAAAAAAACAAACGATAAACTCAAAAACTACTGAACGGGCTTACAGTGATATGTATGTAGTGAGATTCCTGACCAAGGTTTACGTGTATAGGAAATTCACGCGGGAACGGGCGGGACAATGCCGTTCTAGAAAAGACTACATTTCACCCGCTGTTTTAACCTAGATACATGTTTTAAACAACTCTGGATAGGCGTTATGTCCGAGATAAATCTAAAATTATAACAAAAATGTAAAGTAATTTGGTATCAATTTATACGAAACTCCACGAACACTGTTTAAATTAGCCCTAAGTTGCAAAAAAATGTAATATAATATAAGATAACATAATTCTTTATTTTACAATTTTTACCACACACCACAAGTCACATTACGTGTATGTACGATGTCCGTGTGGTGACGGATTAAGAATACGGAATGTCACCACCCCGTATCATCCTATGGGCGTCGTAAGAGCCGACAGAGGGAGCATATTATGCAGAGAACAGCACTGTAAAAGAAGGAAAACTTGATACAAACCCTATACCAACCCGTTTGGCCAGCGTGGTATAGTTGGCCAATTCCTCCTTTCAAAGGAGAGGCCTAGTCCAGCAGTGGACTGTTAAAGGCTGATGATGTAGTCAAAGTACAGAGTTAGAAGAGAAAAAGAAGAAGTTTGCAAATACATATATTGTATAGCTATTAAAAAAGTTACAGGCGCTTTGACGCCGGCTTTTCAAAAATTATTCGTAAGTATAGGCAAACATTTACCGTAATATACTTACATCTATTACATTTTAAACTATAGCGACGCTGATCGGATTTTACATGCTGATACTATTTTAAAGGCAACTGTTTCACTTCATTTCATACCGAGTTTGTTGAGATGTAAACAAAATGTGTAAATGTATCGATCTACATAAACATTGTTTACCTAACTGTTTTAGGACTCAAAAGTAAGAAGGTAGGTATAAAATAAGACTATAAATATAAACAAAAAGCTACTAATATCGTATAAAACAACTAACCTCTGTCTTTTCTCTCTTGCTTGTCGTATTTATCCCAGTTTTGACTGAACACTTTGGCGGCGACACCTTCCCACAATGCTCTTGTGTACATTTTCTCCATGTAGGTATCGCGGGTGCGCCATTTTATACAAACACGAACGTTTTGTTCACTTCCTTTATCAATATTGTTATTTCACCATCCGTTAACTTGCTCATTTTTGTTATAAAATACAAAATATGCCTTTCAAACCTAAAAAAATCTGTAGTGTTTCGTTAACTCACTAGAGTCTAGAGAGGGGAAGGAAACTAAATTGATTCATTCATTCATTTCATTGAGATGCGCGGTAGGGATGCGCTGTTGCCAGATCGCGAATTTAACACGTGTGCGTGAAAGAGAAGTCCGATGAAAGAGTGAGATGGCAGCGTTCGAGTTTGACGTTGACGTTTGTCGGCCGGTGGGGTTGGAATGAATAGCATGAGATGTTTTGTTAATATACATAATTTGGCGCGCTTTTGGGGAGGGTTGGACCTAGATTAAAATAAGGGGTTGGAGATTTAATTTTGGATGCCTATTGGTAATTTCTTGAATAAATAAAATGTTTCTGCTATTTACGATTGCAGAAATAAGAATATGTTATATATATATATGTTAACAATCGAAGAGGAGGCTATTATAAACGAATAGGTATATTAATCGACCTAGAAGGTGATACAGAATTGTAAGACCGCGGGGCGATCATTTTAATACCTATATTGGATTCAATGGAGAGCTGATATAATGAAATAGTGAAACAAATCAGATAGCATGTATTTCAAACATTTATTATACCTAATACACACATTTATGGCATACAAATACAGACTTATATTTTCAAAAACGAATAACAACTAAAATACCTAGGTACTAACTCACTATTTCACTAAAGACTAATTAACAATTATTTAACTACCAAAATTTACATCATAATACATTATTACGTACCGTAACAGTAATATATGATTACGTTCATAAGTCTTAAATGGTACTTAAATGTAAAGGTATCCTGTTACGTTAAAACAGATGCCCTAAATTCTTTCTTTGGTCATGCTGGGAGCGTTGGCTCGTTTTTGAAGAGACGATTTCTTAGACTCTCGTATTTAAGCTTTAATTTTTGGCACTAACGGTTATTTGTAGACACACCACATGAATTAGAAACACTTTCTATCTTTCCACGCACATTCCTTGTCCTGATTAGTTGACGCATCAGTCGTTTTAATTTCTATAATAAGTATACTTGTATTTTTCTATTAAACTTACTAGTAGTTGAATGTCTTTAATCTCGCATTCAAAAAGCTATGGCAGCTTCCCATACATCATTTTAGTTAATCACCAAATTAAGCATCTATAAATGAAATATACCTTGTTAGATAGAATATATATTGCTGATTTTAAAGGTAAAAAAATCGTAACTGTAGGAGACCAGGTTTTTGAGTTATTATGCTTATAAGTTTTATAGGTTATGTCGTTAATAACCTTCTATTTAGTATATTGCTGCATCAAATAATAATTTATTGGTATTTAAAACTGAAGGAGCTCGATAGCATAATACTATTTATGCCCACTAGTAAACATTAATAACGATTACGCAAGTTAAGCAACCCCAGGTGTGGGCACTACTTGGATTTGTCTTAAGCTCCTCTGTGCATAGAGACCAGTCTGTTATCATGACATAGGTACATAGATATCAGTCGTTAAAATCAGATGCTCTTATGCAGCTTTAAACATCTCCTATCAATATTAACTATTTATTTACATACTGAACATTTTTTCAAAGAAAAATAAAACACGACTGATTTCCCAAAAAATATATAGCCTATGTCACGTGAGGATTCTAAAAATAGCCCACTCATCGAAATCGGTTCAGCCATTTAGAAGTTATGGCGGATTTAAGAAACTCACATTTCATATTGCAATTCTCTGACATTTTGACGAAGCCTATTGCGGATAACCGTATGTATATTTTTATTTCATGGTGCATGAATAAATGAAATGATTTATGATTATAAAAAAAAACAATACTTACACTACTTTTTTGGGCAGTCGTGTAAAATATTGAGCCGACGACGGTTTCTTAACGTGTTACATAGGATTACCAAGGATAAAAAGATGTTTCAGGTTCCCTAATGTATGAAAAAGGTTTGCTGAATAGTAAAAACACAAGATTTCATTTTACAATATTTTATTATTCATCACATTAACTAGCACATCATCTAAAAAGGCAGCTGGTGCAAAGATATTTTGTTGATGTCTAGTCCATCCCAAATACCAAACGATGATCATTACATGAGCGCAACATCCTAGCGTACGCCGACCAACGAGGCAACTACAGCAATATTCAGTGATTCCTATTCGTCCAGGTATATATTTTCAATCAAAACAAACATAATATTGTTTCCGACTTATCTGTCTTGATTTTATTCTACCTCTTATTAAAATAGCGTCATCACTGCCTCTGAGATTATATTCAGTTGTTTCTATATTATGTTCCCTACGGACTTCAACTGCCGTGGCCACGACCATGAACACTTATTTTGGCTGTAGAAACCGGGTACAAAACAATATCCAAGAAACAGGTCAGTATCGGAATCCTTAAGCACGCACAAGTCACAAAGAGGCAATATTAGAGTCCATAAACAGTTTGAGTCATATAACAAGAAGCGAAAACAGAGTCTTTGGGCAATCCGGGTCAAAAAGAATACTGAAAACAGGGGAAAAGCAGCGAAAACACTCAGAACACAAACAAACAAGCACGGGCGACAGCTAGTGTTGGGTATTCAGCACATGTGCTAGCACACTTGTAGTGACTCACTTCGGTGAGGTGAGTTACTCCCTCTTTTTATTTTGACGTGCTAGCACACAGCACAGTTGGGGCACACTCGATTTTGCTTGAATTATTAATTACTTTTGTGCTTTGATAAATGAGATGCAGAAAAAAACTTAAGTATATTTACTATATACTCAAGTTATTGTATGGATATTACAAATCCCAAAGCATATTACAGTAAGTTATCAGGCGGTGAGCCGGCGAATAACGTCAAAATGTGCCGTCTAAGTTTATAATCTATGTGTGCCGTGTTCTGTGAGTGTGCCGTGTCACTCACACGACACACGATACGATGTCGCCTGAGTGCGGCACACTATGTGTACTCACACACTCACTGTGCCACCAATACCTCGCGGCCTCGCCTCATTCGTGCTACCACAGTTTGCTAGCACACTTCGGAAAAAGAGCAACTCGCACGATACTCATTTTGAAAGAGTGTGCTACCCATCACTAGCGACAGCGAGATGATGTGAAAAAAATCGAAATGTCAAATGTCATGTTGTATTTTTTTTATAGGTCTGAATGGCCATCTTTTAGCCAGCGCCCAGTCTTACTTTAAATGTCGAAAGAAGTTATTAATACTGTACTTTATTTAAAATCCGCATAGAAATAAACGTAACAAGCAAAAAATAGTATTATTAAATATTAATTAACTATATAATTCTCTTAATCTATAAAAAAACATTAAAGATTCTATCTTGGAAAAATAATTATTTACTCTGGCAACCTTGTGGCTTTCTGACAAACCAAAGAAATGGCCATTACGAAAAGCCGGTAATCAATTAACATAATAGCTATGTTTAATTTTATACTTTTTTACCTAGCCTTATCTAAATTAGACTAAAATATAGAAAATCGTATTAAAATATTTCATGAATTTTTATTTTAATGAGTTTTTAAGATGCTTTTAGTGAACTGAACTAAAAATCTGCCATAGCTCTTTGAGGAACGCTGGCATTGTTATTATAATATAATTTGATTGAAAACGAATAGCACAACACTTGCAAATTCCGCGAAAATACCAGTCCAAACATACATAAACAAACAGAGCCCCGAAATAATGACAACCATCATTTTGACAGTTAGAGCAGGACAGGCAATAAAGCTTCTGTTTCCTGTCCTGCTATAATTTCCTGTTCTGCTCTTACATGCACTTTTCTGATATATTTGTTTCACCTCTCTGAAGTTAGTGACGGGTACGATGACGTTATTCGGTCAGATAGTTGCCCACGGAATAAAAGACTATTGAAAAATTGACACAAGTTTAACGGACTGTTAAACAGCCCAATAAATTTATCAGTGGAATAGTTATTCATCTCTTTATCTGAGGATTAAAAAATCGGCCCTTAAAATGCTAAATCGGGCGGTTATTTTAACCGAGCCTCGCACGCGTTTAAACGTTGGTTATCGCTGTCAATGTGACATCTTGTTTACTAGTTACATTTATTTGTCAACAGAACAGTTTAATATCATAGAGGTATCATTACAGTACTACTGTAATGATACCTCTTTGTTTCATATAAAGACATATTAAGGATGTCCGTATTTAACTTTTTATGGATGGTGAATATAATCACTCAAAATATTTATTTCGTTAAGGCTCAAATTGCTGGTACGGTTCCTATCAGCCATTTTTTCTTAAGGTTCCTTATGAAATCAGAAAGTAATCGTTTGATGTGCTCAACGATAACTTTTCACGTTTTAAAACCTCTTTTGAAATGGTCATGGCATTTCTACACAATAAACAATAACAATGACAAATGTCATAAAATTAATTCTGCCAAAAAATGTCGTGATACTCCTAAAAAGAAAAATAACGAAAAATACAACGTCTGAATTTGACTGCATTATAATATTATACGATTGTTTAAAAGAGTTGTACAAGTAAACGTGATTTGATGTTGTAATGGTACATTTTCATTTGGCAATGTTACATTTCTCACTCATTTCATTCAAAAACGTCCGGTTTTCTAACCGGCACCCAAACGGCACTGATGAACAGTAGAAAAACGATCTCTGTTTATCTTGATGTTTAACTTTAAACAGTTGTTTTTGCAATCGACCGTTATATCATTGTGGGTGAACTTGGGTCTTATTAGGTCTGAGAATAGGTAGTGACATTTTGTATGACACGGTTCAATTTGCTAGATAAAGTTAATCACTTCCTAATAGAGTACAATATGTGTTTCAAATTCTTGCATGCATAGCAAAAACTATTGGTCACAAGAAGCTGAAATTTGAAAATACTGGATTTCCCGAAAGTCCCACGGGCTCGGCAAGAAACGGTTAATAGTTATTTGTGCAACAAGAGAGCAAAGTTGTTTTTTGTTTCGAGTGCTGATTTTGAGTCGCGAGCAAGCACAGGATTCTATGATTCTGATTCAAAGTTAGAATCCTGAGCGTAGTGAGGGATTCAACAGCACGAGATGCAAAAAACTTTGCTCTCGTGTAGCACACAACTTTTCACCTCAGAAGTAAGAACACATTTTACTTAGGAGTCATAGAAATGAACAGAATAGATTGATGTTACGCTATACGTTATCAGCATCAGCGAAATTTTTATTCCCGCTATTTTTTTACATCGCATTTTGATACCACGTCCCCGATGTTTATTTTTCAAATGTATCATTGTTGAAATTCCAAATAAAAATGTATTGGTTAAATGCCAGTCTTATATTGTTAATTAGACTTATTTTTATTAAAATCCGATAATAATAACATAAAAAATAAATAAAAAATAACATTAAAAAACCGTAATTCCTTTATTACAAATTTAATAATTATCTTTAAATTTTAGGGTAGATATTACGCGTTTCCGAACGTGTTTACTTTGAGGTCGAATTCCGAAATCGAATTTCGAAAGGGTTTTTTTTTCACTTGCTCTTTTATATGCATGTGAAAGATACAGAGCACAGTGAAATTCGAATGTTTCAAATTTATGGTTGAATAATGTCAATTTCGTGGCACTGAAGATTGAAAAATTAAAAAGCTACTTTGACCCACGCTCGAATCAAAATCGCGGTTTGTTCACTGTTGTCTCGCAGCAAAATCGGCATGTTTGAGCTGCTGAGGTGAAAATAACTGTTCCTTAACCCGAGAATTGCTGTGGGCATCCACAAGTAAGTATATTATGTTAGTGTAGAGTGATAAAAAAGCCGTTCAGTATATTTTACGTTAATCACGTTCATGCAGACAGACAGAACAGCCGGGGAACTATGTACTATGAACCTTTATGTAATACATATACACATAGATAATATATAGTAATGTAAGCCTATATAAGTGCAGCGAGTGAGTCACAGTGTCTGTACACTTGTATAGTGTGTGCCGCTAGCAAATACTGAAGGAGTTAACAGCTGTCCTGGACGCCTTGCACTGGATAAGAAATATAGTTTACAAGCTATGCCCGCGGTCACACCCGCTATTTAATGACACTCAGTGCGCCGAAGTGCGAAATTCAAAGATCAATTTTGTTCTTGAAGTTGAGTCGGAGTCCCTGGGTGTCACCGTAAGAAGGTTGATACTCGGTGCGCATCATGTGTCACCAGATTTAAATAAAGGTGTTATTTTGCTATACTTCATTAAATCAGGAAATGTTCCAGAAGTGACACAACCATTGAACACTGTTGCAAGATGTGGAGCAATTAATGTAATAATAGACGAAACAGTCTTTACTGACAATCCCCACAGATCCTTTGTCTTTTTCATATTAATAGTTTTAAATTGTTTAAGAACATCATCTGTAGTAACAGCGACAAATTCAAAGGCCGTAACACATTCCGGCACGCAGTCTTTAAGCAGCATTTCAGCAGACATGGAAGACGATTTGAGTGACGCTGTAGTTACAATGGGTATATTAGCAAAAAGCTTTTCAAATTCCGTCGCTACTTCCAAGTCCTCTGCAATACTCACATTATTGATATTTAGTAGGTAGTCGCGACTGCGTGTTTTGGCTCTACCAGTTTCGCTATTGATCACATTCCAAGTTGCTTTTATGGTATTTTCAACAAATATATACACAAAAATAAATAAACTTTTAAAATTTAAAGAAAGGTCTGATATTGTGAGCCTCTCTGTTGAGCGAGTTATAGAGATATCTTGTGTCGAATTTGATCAGTTCATTGTTATGAGTGTATACAAGCCTCCATGTGCACATTTTGAAAGTTTTCTAGTAATTATGGAGGATGCCCTAAGCAAAGTTAATAATTGCCATAACACGGTTGCTATTTGTGGTGACTTCAACATTAACATTTTAGAGAAATGTTCTTTATCAATTGATTTCTTAAATCTATTTAAATCTTACAATTTAAGTCATACTTTTTTAAAACCAACTAGAGTGACTGCCACAAGTGCTACCTGTATTGATAATATATTTATTAATACTAAGCCTTAACAAAAATCCTTAATTAATATGTTACAGTCTGATCTCTGTGGGCAGTTAGTCTGTTGTCCAAGAAAAAGCCCTAAGATTCAGAGTAAAATTATTAATTTTATATCTATAAATGAAAACCGATTAGAACTTTTTAAAAATAATCTATCAAATAAAATGCGTTGGTTGCCTATTCATGTTCATCCGGATCAGTTATATAATTCATTATTTAAATTGATTAATGATGAATTTTCTACTGTATTTAAACCTAAAAAATTAAATGTATCTGACCGTCTGATGTTTAGTGATTGGGCAACTGAAGGCATTCATAAAAGTCGGATTAGGTTATATGAACTTTATGATAAAAAAACTTTTAATAATAGTCCAGCCTTTATTAATTATGTTAAAAAATACTCAAAAACATTTCGACAAGCTTGTTATGCTGCAAAATCAATTTATTTAAAAAAATAATAAAAAGTGCTGAAAATACCATAAAAGCAACTTGGAATGTGATCAATAGCGAAACTGGTAGAGCCAAAACACGCAGTCGCGACTACCTACTAAATATCAATAATGTGAGTATTGCAGAGGACTTAGAAGGAGCGACGGAATTTGAAAAGCTTTTTGCTAATATACCCATTGTAACTACAGCGTCACTCAAATCGTCTTCCATGTCTGCTGAAATGCTGCTCAAAGACTGCGTGCCGGAATGTGTTACGGCCTTTGAATTTGTCGCTGTTACTACAGATGATGTTCTTAAACAATTTAAAACTATTAATATGAAAAAGACAAAGGATCTGTGGGGATTGTCAGTAAAGACTGTTTCGTCTATTATTACATTAATTGCTCCACATCTTGCAACAGTGTTCAATGGTTGTGTCACTTCTGGAACATTTCCTGATTTAATGAAGTATAGCAAAATAACACCTTTTATTTAAATCTGGTGACACATCAGACCCCTCAAATTTTCGATCTATTTCTGTATTGCCAACATTTAGCAAAATTTTGACGTGACAACGTCTTATAAATTGGTTTGCCGGGTGACACTTCAAGAAACTGCGTTACGCTCCGCTCACGTTATGCGCTCACAATGAGAGCGAGTGAGAGGCACGCGTCCCGCCTAAGAGCGAGAGAGACAGACATAAAAAGTGAAAGGCACGCGTCTTTCATCCTTCTTCCTACTATACGAATGAATATTCACATTAAAATTATTTTACCACTCAAAGTCGTTGTCACGTAAAACTTTCGCCCGTATACCGACTTTACAGGCAACCAATTTTTTGAGAAACTAATTCTTAGTCAGCTACTTAGTCATTTTAATAGACATAATCTTCTTCACAAGAAACAGTTCGGATTTACGAGGGGTTGTTCAACTACTGACGAAGCAGTTGAGTTACTAAAAAGTATTTTTGCAGCTTGGGAGAAGTCGCAAGATGCGTTAGGTATATTTTGCGACTTGTCTAAAGCCTTTGATAGTGTTCATCATGATACTCTTATCAGGAAACTATATCATTACGGCTTTAAAAATAAAGCTCTCGATCTCCTGACTTCTTATTTGGGCAACAGAATCCAGAAGGTCGAGGTTAATGGTAAGACATCTCCAGGTTTTGCTTTGAATATGGGTGTCCCGCAGGGTTCAATTCTCGGACCATTTCTATTCTTGATATATATTAACGATTTACCTTATTACGTTAAGAATAATCATGAGATTGTATTGTTTGCTGATGATACCTCTTTAATTTTTAATATTAAACGACGACAGAGTAACTTTGACGAAGTAAACAATGCACTCTCTAAAGTTGTCCATTGGTTTAATGTTAATAATCTATTACTTAATAATAAGAAAACTAAACTTTTAAAATTTTCAATGCCCAATGTTAAACATATGCCAACCAATGTACAACTTAAAGAATCTAGGATTGAGCCCGTCGAGACAACCATGTTTTTAGGTATTATGCTGGACACCAAACTACAATGGGGTCCACATATAAAAAGGCTTTCGGGCAAACTCAGTTCTGCAGCTTATGCAGTTAAGACAATTAGACACCTCACAGATTTAGAAACAGGTAGAATGGTTTATTTCAGTTACTTTCATAGCTTAATGTCGTATGGGATTCTTCTCTGGGGGAATGCTGCAGACCTAAATACAATATTTGTTCTGCAGAAAAGAGCTGTAAGGGGAATTTATAACCTCAGTCCAAGAGTTTCTCTAAGAGAAAAGTTCAAAAAATAAACATTCTAACTGTTGTATCACAATATATTTATGAAAATCTGCTATATGTACATAAAAATATTGACAAATTTTGTAAAAAATGTGATATACATTCTGTAAATACAAGACACAGGAATAATCTCGTAGTTCATAGCACTCGTCTCCACAAAATAAGTAGCTGTTTTATGGGGCAATGTATACGCTTTTATAACAAGCTCCCTTATAATATAAGAGACCTATCTATAAATAAGTTCAAAATTATTGTAAAAGCGAAATTGTGTTCAAAAGCCTATTATAAAATATCTGATTATAAAGACGACCAAAACACTTGGGACTGAGCTGTTCTAATTCGACACACAAAAATAATTGTATTAAATATTTCTTTTTAATGACGTTTCGTAATTACTTTCAAAGTTTACACGAAATAAAGAAGTATTTCATTTCATTTCAAAGGAGAGGCATAGTCCAGCAGTGGACTGTTAAAGGCTGATGATGATGATAGGACCGGGCTTTTTGAAACTATAAAAAGGATCGCTGCGACGAGAACTGGAGTCTTTTAAATCTCCTAAAATCGGTGTAATCAAATGGTACGCAACGCAAAACGCCAACACATAATTCATAATAATTCATCCTCATCCCCTGCCGTTATCTGAAGGTTCCTGGGAACGTTAGGTATCGGCAAACAGCGATGTGTTGACTGCCTTGGGGCGTTTAGTTTGGATGATATCAATATACCTTTCACAACTACCTCGTCACTGAATCACCAAACTAGGCGCCTTACGGTGAACTATTTAGCTGGTTTAACCCAACCCGATGTCGAATGCTTCCACTTTTCTCCACTTGCATCGAATGAGATCAAAAAGAAAATCCATTCCATCAAATCCAATGCTGTTGGAAGTGACAACATCAGTTGACAAATGATCACCACTATCCTGCATCAAGTCCTTCCAGCCGTCACACATATTAAAAATGTTTCCCTAGTTTCTGGCACTATCCCATCCTTGTGGCGTAAAGCCTACGTTATTCCTTTGCCAGAAATCTAAAATCCTTCTCTCCCAACTCCTTTCCGTCCCATATCGATTCTTCCTTTCCTATCCAAAATTCTCGAGTCCTGTGTGCAAAAGCAACTGTCCAGGTTTGTTTATTTATTTATTTATTTATTAAAGCTTTATATACACAACGTATACAGGCGGACTTAATGCCATGGGCATTATCTCCCAGTCTACCTTAGAGTGGTGCAGAGAGAAAAGAAGCAGGTGTTGTATAAAGAAAATGAATTTGAAATAACACAAATAGGTAATAAAAACTAAAGATACATTCACATTAAAACATATACAGGTACATAATTTACATATAATATAAACATACATAATATAGATGTATTATAGAACTACATACATTCATACACATATAAGAATATATAAATATATAAACATACATATGGTATATATTATATACATATTAAACCAATATGAAATTTAAACAACTAATGATACATTCGCTGACTCAGCCAGTTGAAGTTCCTTCACCTTGAACTTGAAAGTATTCTTAGTCTTGGCCATCCTGATTTCAAGAGGGAGGGCATTCCAAAAAAGAATAGATTGGACAGTAAAAGAGGAATGAAGAAAATTAGAGTTATGAGAGGGTACAGTGAGGAGAAGATTATTAGATGAACGGAGGTTTCGTTCATGGTTAGAGCATAAGTATTGAAAGGAGGAAGATAAATACTGGGGAGAAGTTGAAGATGTAAGAATAGTATAGAGGGTAGTGAGAGCACGCAAACTACGGCGCTGACGTATGGGAAGCCACTTTAATTGGGAACGATAAGTAGACACATGGTCATACTTGCGAAGATTGAAAATGAATCGAATGCAGTTATTTAGAAGACGGTCGAGTTTATCAAGGAGATCTGCATTCAGGTCAAAGTAACATACATCACCATAGTCGATGAGGGGGAAAATTAAAGTCTGCACAAGCATTGTCTTTGTCTCAGGTAGTAGAATGTTCTGGAGGCGGTAAAGAGCGCGCAGGGTACCGGTGACCTTTTGACTCACCTGGGTTACCTGGACTTGCCAATTCAGCGTCGCATCTATGTGTAGCCCAAGGTTTTTGACCGCAGGACTCAAATCGATGGTGATCCCATTAAAGACTATAAACGGCAGGGACGATAACTCTAGTCGTTTTAAAATCCATTGACTACCCACAATGATAGCTTGGGTCTTCCTAGGATTTACAGTTAGCCCAAACTTCTGACACCAGGACAATATAGCTGTCAAGTCGTTGTTAATTTTGTCGATCGCCTCATTGACGTGTTTCACACTTACTTGGGAGTAAATTTGCAAGTCATCGGCATACAAATGGTAAGCGCACTGAAGATTTCGAGTTAAGAGATTTATAAAAATAGAAAATAAAAGGGGAGAAAGAATGCCGCCTTGAGGAACGCCAGGAGTAGTATCACACCATCTCGACGATAACTCGTCGACATGGATCGACTGCTGGCGACCTCGAAGATAATTTGAAAACCAATCCAAAGCTCCAACCGAGACTTTGAGGTGGGAGAGGATAGATAATAGGATATCGTGACTGACGGTATTGAAGGCATTTGAAAAGTCAATTAACACCAGCAACAACCTATTAAGTCCTCTCCAGTCTGGTTTCAGGCCTGATCATAGTACATCTACTGCACTCCTTAAAGTGACTGGCGATATTAGGGATGGCGTGGAAAACCAAGATTACAGTGTTGACTTTGGTTGATTTTTAAATGCCTTTATTACCGTCCTTTAGTACCGCCATTGTCATTGGCAGCCAATGGTCAATAAAAAGATTAGATTTAACAACTCTGCCAACGCTAGTCTACGACGGGACCTCACCGACGGGACTATAGATTTCTGTCCAGTGGTCAAGAACCTTGGCCTGTATATAGATTGTTACTTGAGTTGGCGTAGTTAAGTTACTCAAGTCAGCCAGAAAGTTACCGGTTCCCTACGCACTCTAAATCGCTTAAGAAACTTCCTCCCGCCCAAGACCAAGACTGTGCTTGTGCTTTTCCCGTTGATCGACTATGGTGATGTATGCTACTATGACCTGAATGCAGAACTTCTCAACAAATTAGATCGTCATCTCAATAACTGCATTCGATTCAATTTTAACCTTCGCAAGTATGATCATGTATCTACATATCGTTCTCAATTGAAGTGGCTTCTTGTCCGTCAAAGACGCAGTATGCGTGCCCTCACTACTCTCTACTCTATCCTTATGTCTCCCAATACCCCAAAATACCCATTCATTCTTATTTCCAATACTTGAGTTTCAACCACAATCGAAATCTTCGTTCTACCAATAATCTTCTCCTACTTTGTCCTTCACATAGTTCTGCTTTAATTCACTAGTCCTTTCCCATTCAAACAATCCTTCTTTGGAATGCCCTCCCTCTGGAAATCAGGATGGCTACTACAAAATATCGCTTTAAATCAAGAGTGAAACAGCTGTTGTTGGATAAGTTGGCAGAAGTATCTTAGTGTATGTATATATTAAATATTATTCTTGTAACGTTTATTAGGTGTAGGTACCTATATGCCTGTAGAGTTACGTAGTAGATATGTGTAATGGAGAGAAATTAAATACTATTTGTTGGTTACAAGATATTATATTCGGAAGCGTTACACAATATAACCC
Organism: Euclidia mi; assembly: GCA_944739405.2. NCBI lineage: Eukaryota > Metazoa > Arthropoda > Insecta > Lepidoptera > Erebidae > Euclidia > Euclidia mi. The sequence goes on from OX123192.2 coordinate 73,480,384, forward strand.
GGTAGCAACTAGATTAGAGCTAAGTTTAAGACTCAGGGCAGGGTAGGCAGGCAGGCTGACGAGACTTCGGTCCTCCAGAAGAGAAGGCAGCACTTAACTTTGGCAGCGACCAGGATCCAAGAGGGGCGGTTCGCTGTCGCGCCGCTGTATTTATTTGCTGTTGGGAGGGGAGCGGCCGGCAGGAGAAGCGGTAGGGGCCAGCGCTGTAGTGTGCATCGTTCGATGCGACGTCATTTAGGTAATTATATATCATTAGTATTATAATTACTATACATTTTATATACTTAATCTTAATATATAAAATCCTTGCGTTACTGACTGACTGACAGACACGCTACAGCCGAAACTATTGGGCGCAGGAAGCTGAAATTTGGCATGTATGTTCCATGGGGACCGTAGGGGTGCACTAAGAAGGGATTTCCCGAAATTCTCACGGGATCGGCCAAAACGCGTAAATTAAAAAAAATGCAGGCGTAGCTGCTGGCGTCCTCTAGTTATTAATATGTTCTTGTATTGTATGTATGTATTTAAACTATGTATATATGTACCATGTTTACAAGGATCCTTCTTCACTCACTTCCACAATACACCTACTTTTAATCTCTGTACCACTCTAAGGTAGACTGGGAGAGAATGCCTTAGGCATTAAGTCCGCCTTTATACGCTTCCGTGTATATAAAGTTTTTAAATAAATAAATGAATGATGATGATGAACCTAAAGTTATAAATTTACGAACATTTACATACCTACTATTTCCTTTCTTACCTTTGTTCTAAATAAAATAAATAGTGTTAATTTGTAGATGAAATTTTATGTAAGTACCTACTTATATCTAATCTTATACCATTACTTACTACATAAATTATTGTTTGTCCTTCGGCAATGAAAATACAACAAGTTTTCATTTGTTTTGTGCCTATAACACCCATCCACTGCACAATATCTTCGTGGTTTCGGCATTTCTATAAGAAAGCGTGGGATGCGGCGGCCCTCTATCGTTTGGACCGAGGGCGGTACACGAAGTGGAAGGTATTTATCGCTCGAATTTGAGCCAGTGACGGGGGCCTGGCTTGACTCGTGAGTACTCGTATCGTGGTGTGGGATGGTAGCTTAATAAAATCAATGAAAGTGAAGTGAAATTAATTATTTAATGCTGAAGTAGGTAAAAACTAGAAAGTACAATCTACGCTATGTTTTAGTAGCTTAGGTTACTTTCAAGTCTCCTAACTATCTATTCACACGAAAACCATACCCATACCATAGCATCGCTCCGTTACGACGTGAACGAAGGACAAACAATCAAATAAACACGAAACCCTAGTAGGCATATAGGTGTGTGTCTACAATTTTATAACTGCCCTAACCATTCGAGAAGAAGAAAGATTCGCAACTACGGCTGTCCGTGATCCATGGCGAAACGTCTGCAAAAAGAAGGTATTTCATCCTACTTATATATGTATATACACGAAAACCTGGAAGATTTTTTTAAATCTATCAACAACAAATGACGACCGGTTGGCGCAGCGGGAGTATAAGCGACTGCTACGCCGAAGGTCGCGGGTTCGATTCCCGCTCAAGTCAAACATTTGTGTGCATGAACATGGATGTTTGTCTTGGTCTGGGTGTTTCTATGTATAATATGTATGTATTTACAAAAAAAAAGTAGTATGTATGTATGTTTATCCATTATCTAGTACCCATAGTACAAGCTTCTGCTTAGTTTGGGACTAGATGGTGTTGTGTGAATGTGGTAGAATATTATTATTATTATTATATTAACAATTTTGAAAATATAAAATTCTTGCGTTACTGACTGACTGACAAGCAACACAGCCGAAACTATTGGGCGCAGGATGCTGAAATTTGACATGTTTGTTCCTTGGGGGCTTAGTGGTGCACTAAGAAGGATTGCCCGAAATTGCCTCGTGATCTGACAGAAAGAAATAAATTGAAAAAATGTGCAGCCATAGCTGTGGCCATTTTCTAGTATGGGATATTTGCGAAACATCCAACTCTGTTTAATCCAAGCCTAGAGCTATATTAGATTCCTCTGTCTGAGAATATCCTCTCGACGCTTCGCCGCGCACCTAGTCATTTGTATTTAACGAAAAATGTGCTTCGAATAAATGTTCGCTCTGATGGTAAACTACTTCGGATCCACATTCAACTTATTTTTCGAATAACATATGTGAAATCCATGAATAATTGAGTGTAGACTGCAAGACAATTATGGTTTTCAGGTCATCGTCATCCTAGCGTTGCCTTAGTTGGGATCAGGACTTATGCTTTAGAGCTCTGCGTCTGCTTTTTGATTTGAACAGATTTGGCTTTGCACGGGGTGCCTACCATTTGACCAACGCCACCCAATAGGATACCATATATTTTAAAATCTGTAAAATGTAATTGTAACTTTACATATAAGGTGTCAAATGGTAAGTTTAGGAAATTGCCAAAATTAAATAAATTAATAAAGCGACTTGAGTTAGGCTATAAGAGGTCAAAGAAAATTGTAGATTTAACACGAATTAACCATGATTTAGTTAAAGAGAGTGAGTTATTAGTTTCTAAGCTTAAGGATAGTAGTGAGCAATTAGCCTGTAGCCGATTACAATATGAACAACACACATGTGAGCTGCAAACACAAATCACATCATTAAATGCACAGCTCAACAAATTGATAATAGATCATCAAAGTGAAACACAGGAATATATATTGAAATATGATGAAATTAGTAGAGTTGGTAGAGAAAATCTAAAACAACTGCTCTCTATGACCAACAACAGTAACTGTTTAAATTGTTCAAATCATAAGTTAGAGGCTTCACCTAATTGTACAACCAAGTTATATAGTGACTTTCAAGTTGAATATCCTTCGAAAACATGTCATGGTTCAGGTTCTGACACATTGTTACATAATGAAAATAATAAGGTTTTAGATAACAATGTTTTAATTTTTTCTGACCAATTAGGAATTGGTATGGGTAGCCTGATTAATAGTTATACTGATCGGTCAATACAAAATATTTGTTCACCAGGACAAGGAATGTCTATGTTAATTAATAAATTAAAGTATGCTAGACTAAATAAACATTCTACAGTTATAATTTTATATGGGGATAGCCTACTAGTTACCAAGAAAGAAATATGAGCTTTATCAGATATTATGATAGAACAAAGTTCTAAAGTGGGGTGCAATTTTATTGTCTGTGCATTACCATATTCCAATAACTTGTCTTGTAAAGAAAATAACCAGATAGGTAAATTGAATCTATTATTTTATAATAGCACTTGTAGTCATAGTGACCATATTTTATTTTTCGACTCTAATATTTTTATTAGTAACTAGATGACGCCCGCAGCTACGCCCGCACATTTTTTAAATTTAACTGTTTTTGCCTGTTCCCGTGGGAATTTCGGGAAATCGCGTCTTAGTGCACCCCTACGGTCCCCAAGGAACATACATGCCAAATTTCAGCTTCCTACGCCTAATAGTTTTGGCTGTAGCTTGTCTGTCAGTCAGTCAGTAACGCAAGGATTTTATATATTAAGATTTCTTTTTAACAAAAGATACTATGTATCTCTCTTTTATATATAGTCGACAACTTGCTAAATTATTAGCATTTAATTTACATAGTGAACGCAGTACTACTAGAGTACTTAGGAATTTGGTAGATAATAGTTATACCAATAGTAGTATTGACAAATCTATTAGTTTAAACTACTAGATTTGTCAATACAAAAAATTCAATACTACAATAATAGGCATTCATGTGTTTTAAACTTAGCTCATCAAAACATACAAGGCCTATCTGGCAAAGAATTAGAGATAGATTTATTTTTAAAGAAACATAAGTTGCATGTATTATGCATTACGGAACATTGGTTAAGAGGTGACCAATTAATATTCAATAATGAATTTTATACAGTGATTAGTGCATTCGTAAGAATGAACGCTATTCGTGGTGGCTCTCTCATATATGTTTGTAATAGTATTAAATGTAAAGAACGAAAGGACATAGCCGAACTTTCTATCGAGAAGATATCTTGTGTTGAACTTGAGCAACACGTCATAGTCTGTGTATACCGACCACCGCAAAGTGACTTTAGCCAATTTGAAAGCATCATGGAGGACATCTTAAAACACTTAAGTTCCAGCAGGAAGTCAATAATCGTATGTGGTGATTTTAATGTTAACTTGTTAAATCACCAACTTGTACTAGGTTAGTTAGTTTATTTATGTCATTTAATTTGAATGTTTTATTTTCTGAACCAACCATAACTACCTCACATTCTTCTACATGCTTAGATTATATTTTTTGCAATTGTTTGTACTTAAGTAAAGCTGTCTTGAGTGACTTGACATCGGATCACTGTGGACAAAAGGTTGTAAGTCCAACTAATACAACCCCTACAGTACAAAAAATCACATGTAGGCCTATGACCTCTGCTCGGTTTAATCGCTTTAGTGATGATGTTGCTGCTAAGATCACCAGCATTGACTTAACTCACGATGATCCAGATGAATTATATAAGTGGTTATTTGATGTTATTAAAAATGAGTACAATAAATTTTTTAAGCAGAAGACATTTGCCAAGAGCTCTAAAGTTAAATTTTGTGATTGGGCAACAGTAGGAATATACAAAAGTAGATCTAGGATGTATGATCTGTATGGTATGAAGCAATACAATTTTAATCCTTCATTTATTGAATATGTAAGAAATTACTCAAAAGTTTTTAAGAGAGCATGTGCTTTAGCTAAGTCTATTTTTATAAGTAATAAAATTAAAGAATCCAAGAACAAAATAAAAACAACTTGGAACATTATTAACAGTGAGACTGGTCGAGCTAAGTTAGTAGATAATAGCTATGAATTAAAATGTAATGGAGAAATAGTTACAAAGAAAATTGATGTTGCTCAGACTTTTAACAACTTTTTCATAAACGTACCAGTGAAAACAACCAAGTGTTTAGACTTATGCTCAAGCAAAGCAGAGATGTTAGTTAGGGGCAATGTGAATGAGTGTGATGTGCTGTTTAATTTTAAATACATTGTCACCAATGACATCCTCAAGACATTCAAGACCATCAATATTAAGAAATCTATTGACTTATGGGGTATTTCAGTTAGTCTTGTTCGCCAAATCATTTTTAGCATAGCTCCATATTTAGCTGCAATATTTAATAGATGCGTGGATAAAGGGGTATTTCCTGATTTAATAAAACACAGCAAGGTGATACCACTTTTCAAAAAAGGATCCAAGAGCGACCCTAGTAACTTTTGGCCAATGTCTATCTTGCCTGCAATCAGTAAAATTTTTGAAAAGATTATTTTGCATCAGTTAGAGAGCAACTTTCTCACAAATAATTTATTGCACAGTGAGCAGTATGGCTTCACTAAGGGTCGCTCCACCGTTGATGCCGGTGTAACTCTATTAAAACATATCTTTAACGCTTGGGAAAATTTGAAGGATGCCATTGGTGTTTTTTGCGACTTGTCAAAGGCTTTTGATTGTGTTGAACATGATACACTTTTACGTAAACTCAACCATTATGGCATTCGAGATAGCGCACTCAATATTGTTGCCAGTTACCTTAGAGATAGAGTTCAGTATGTAGATGTTAGTGGAAGTAGGTCTCAAGGTTTGCCAGTGGGAATGGGCGTTCCACAGGGCTCTATTCTTGGTCCGTTTCTTTTTTTATTATATATTAATGACTTGCCATTCTTTGTTAGAACACTATGTGATATTGTTCTTTTTGCTGACGACACTTCACTTATTTTTAAAGTTGATCGTAATACAAGTAACATTGACAGCGTAAATAATTCTCTTGCGCAAGTACTACATTGGTTCACGATAAATAATTTGCTACTCAACTCTGGCAAAACAAAATGTGTGAAATTCACTTTGCCGAATGTCGAAAATGTTCTTACTAATATAATTTTAAATAACGAAACAATTAATCTAGTTGATTCAACTGTATTTTTAGGTTTAACTTTAGATTGTAAGCTTCAGTGGGGCGCCCAAATATCCTGTCGGGCAGTCAAACTTAGTTCTGCAGCATTTGCAGTTAGGAAAGTTCGCCAATTCACAGACGTAGATACTGCTAGACTAGTTTACTTTAGTTACTTTCACAGTGTTATGTCTTACGGGATACTATTATGGGGTACGGCGGCCGATATTCAGACAATTTTTGTTATTCAAAAGAGGGCCATACGTGCAATATATAAGTAAGGTGCTAGAGATTCTTTATGAGATAAATTTAAAGAAGTAGAAATATTTACAGTTGCATCGCAGTATATATTTGCTAATTTAATGTACTTTAAGGAAAACTTAACTCTTTACCGTAAAAATAGTGACTTGCACAAAGTGAACACAAGGAATAAGCATAAACTAGTGGGCACTAACTACCGTCTACATAAAGTTCATAACTCATTTGCGGGACTCGGTATACAATTCTTCAACAAATTACCTCTGGAAATAATGAATTTACCTCTGCACAAATTTAAAACCACTACTAGGAATTTTCTTTTAAAAAGGGGTTATTACACTATTAAAGAATTTCTAGATGACAAGACATCATGGGTCTAGTTGCTTTTTTTAAATTCACCATTATTGTTATTTTTATGACTGTGTAAAATACTCTCTTCTTAATTAGTGACATGTTAAGTGGAGGTGCCTCTTGAACACATGATTTTTGCAGGCTTTGGATATTATTATGATTTGTTAAATGTAGTTTAACATTATTTATCCCTGATCATATCGTTGTTCACTTGTCACCTTCACAAAATTCTTTCTACATTCGCATTCCTTCACGCGGTCCACTAATTTATGTTAATAATAACGATCAGGAAAATGGAGGTAATTGGCGGTCATGGTCAGTATACCAATATATTGTTTCTTACTGCCGGTTCGTATACCGTTATCGTCATGCTCACTAAAATGTCATTTCTTGTGGTGGCGTCGTGTGTCGGGTCATCCCTGTCCCTCTAATATGGCGAGAGGGACGATGGCTGGCACATGCGTCATACTCGTGAACGGGCGCTACTTGCGATGACTGGTCGATGACGGTCTTGCGGGCTGGTATTAGATTTTAATATTTAACTGCATCATTTCCATCATGGGTCTGATCACTTTCGCGGATTGCCTGCATTATTAGGTATATATAATGTAAGTGGATGCTCATGTTTCACCATGTCTATTCTGAGGAGACTAACCAAATGAACATCAAGAGTATTATGCTTGAGTATTATTATGAACGGTAAATATATACAAGTGACATAGAAGGTGTAACAGTTGCAGCACCTTACAAAATGTAAATTATGTGTATTATGCAAAACCTGGCGATGAAAAAGAGTGACCGTGAGTTTTATTGCCCGTTCTTTCTCATGGTTCTACCTATTGCTTTGCGAACGTGGCAGTAAATGTAAATGTAGAGTCTTTAAGTAATTATTTTATAAATTTATTATTTTGACGTTCATAAGCGTCACATTGTGACCCAAATGAATAAACGATTTTGAATTTGAATATATTTCATGTTTCCATGGGTATGTTGTTTCGGGACCGGGTTGCACCAAGAAAGGATTTGCCAAATTGCCCGAAAACGGGCGTAGCTGTGGGCAACCTGTAGTGTCTTTTTTTTCACTGACTGCCTCCGTCGTATAGTGGATAGCGTATGCGATTGCTGATCGGAGGTCCCGGGTTCGTTTCCCGGGTCGGGCTAAAGTGTTACTGGGTTTTCCGAATTCTCAGTAGCAGCATGGAGTCTGGTGTTGTGCCCGGTAACGGCAACAGGCTCGCCCCCTACTACGTGTGACCTAAACTTTAATGGCGAAATGTGGGTGTAATATTACCTCTGCCTTCCCCTTCGGAGATACAGCCGTGAGTCTATAAAAAGAAAAAAAAATTCAGGGGCGCAGTTATTGATGCTTCTTGGCGCATAAAACGCTGTTTGAATTGGATATTAATTTCATCTTTTGTTGTGTCAAACAGTAGCAAACTCTGCCAATTTGAAAATGCTTAGGGTAAACGATTTTAAACTTTTGCAATTAGTATAGATTATTCAAGGTTATATTGCGGGTCTTACTCGCGATAAATAATCTAAGCTCACGAGTCCCGCCGCAACCACGGCTGAAGCAAGTCAGTCGAAACGTTGGCAAAAACCGAGGTATTTATGACTTAAATATATTATTTATCGCAATATAACCATAAAATAAAAATATTAATTATCGCTCGCTTAAGAATGTGCCCGGTAGATGGCAATAGGCTCGCCCCCTATTACATTGGGACCGAAACATATCTGGCGAAGTGTGGGTGTGTAATGCACCTCTGCCTACCCCTTCGGGGATAAAAGGCGTAAAGATATGTTATGTTATGTTATTTATCGCAAGTAAGACGCTATATAACATTGTATAATGCTTAGGGTTCTTTGTAAAGACTACGCCTGCACTAACAATGTATGATGTATCACAAAGACTTTGTAAACATTTCAGCCCGTAGCCCCGTAGCTCAAAGCGTGATATTATTTAACCTTCTTCTATAAATGGGCTATCCAACACAAACATAATTATCCAAATCGGACCAGTAGTTCCTGAGATTGACTCGTTCAACCATATAAACATTTAATAATAATAATATAATATTCTACCACATTCACACAACAACGTCTAGTCCCAAACTAAGCAGAGTACTAGACAATGGATAAACATACTTATATATGACGGCGGGTCCTCATGCCTCTCACCAGAATCGTAATCCATTTTGTGTGGCCGCAGACGTGGAAATAATAACTTGACACGGTAGTTGATACGCTCCTTTATTGTTTTAGCGGTTATGGCGTGACTACCGTTCCCTTCGGCGCTTCGTTCAAAAGTGCCTCAACGGTCCGTCCTCACACTTTACGTCATAACCGTCCTGACCTGTCAACCGTCTGTGGTGCCAATTTAAAATAATACTAACACAGTATTACGTGTAGTCACGCCATCTAGGATTTCACCCAGGTACTAAACCTGGCGTTTCCTCACTAACAATTAACCAAATCAGCTTCCGTAAACGTATTTTATCTGTCCAACTGACACCTTGCTCCGACACGGCCATCCTGCTGGTCACTTGTCCGCAAGTGACTTATCTGCAAGAGAAAAGTCACAGAAGTAGACACTGTTCTGCTCGACCATGCCTGACCTACATTGTTCCATATTCATTAGGATTCGAGTAAAACAGATCTCGAATTTCAACACAATACCTTCAATCCAAATTGTTTACAGTAAGGGCACTAACACTGAATCACAAGGTGCGATACCGCAGATTTCTAAGAATAATTAGAAAATCACTGTACAAGTCACAAAACAAACAGAATTGACATTCAGTTTTATTGATACAGTGCTTACAATCTCAATCATCCACTACATTTTAAAGTAGCAGGGACACAACATAAATCATCATCGCTTCTGGTGATGGCACACTATACCCCTCATCCACTGCTCCCAGAGTAGCGGGAACACAATCACAATCATCATCGCCTTTAGCGATGACACACTATACTAGTCATTCACTACTCCCAGAGTAGCGGGAACACAATCACAATCATTATTGCCTTTAGCGATGGCACGCTATACCAGTCATCCACTACTCCCAGAGTAGCAGGAACACAATCATAATCATCATCGCCCTTGGCGATGGCACACTCAGTCATCCACTACTCACAGAGTAGCAGGACCACAATCACAATCATCATCGCCCTTGGCGATGGCACACTCAGTCATCCACTACTCACAGAGTAGCAGGAACACAATCACAATCATCATCGCCCTTGGCGATGGCACACTCAGTCATCCACTACTCACAGAGTAGCAGGAACACAATCACAATCATCATCGCCCTTGGCGATGGCACACTCAGTCATCCACTACTCACAGAGTAGCAGGACCACAATCACAATCATCATCGCCCTTGGCGATGGCACACTCAGTCATCCACTACCCACAGAGTAGCAGGAACACAATCACAATCATCATCGCCCTTGGCGATGGCACACTCAGTCATCCACTACTCACAGAGTAGCAGGAACACAATCACAATCATCATCGCCCTTGGCGATGGCACACTCAGTCATCCACTACTCACAGAGTAGCAGGACCACAATCACAATCATCATCGCCCTTGGCGATGGCACACTCAGTCATCCACTACTCACAGAGTAGCAGGAACACAATCACAATCATCATCGTCTTTGGCGATGGCACACATAAGCACTCTTCGTCATTTTCGGCTGATAATGGAATATACATGCCAATACGGCCTTTCTAACAGATAGAGAATACTTTTTAAATAATTATTACAAACATCAATGCTGTAAGCACTCTTCATTATCACCGAAACATGACGGAACACAATATTGTAGAAATACATCTACTCACATAAGCCACGCGCCACAAAGGTAATTCGCCACACACAGGCCGTGCGCCACCGCCACACACGGGCCGCGCGCCACACACGGGCCGCGCGCTACACACGGTACGCCGGCCACCAAGCCACGCGGGCCACCAGGCGGCACCGGCCACACAGCCATACTGCGAAGTACACGTACTCGTGTGTCAATCTGAAAGTAGCAAAAAAGCATCAAACAGATTTCCGCTCGTCCAATCCTGACTCATGAAATATAACAGTCACCACACATCTCCATTTGTTACGGTCCAGTCATGCATGATCATTTCACTATCGCGATATCTCTCATACTATTTCAAACCAAGTAAACCAAAACATTTAAGCTCTACATGAGATCATGGCTACGCATAGCCCGATAACCTCCAGTTACTCATCTTTACTTTCTGCGAACCCCACAAGGGAACGCCGAGTCTCTCCAGGATTCCATGGTTTCCACTGTAACCCAACCTCCGCAAAGCTGACTGCACACTGCGTACTCACGAACTACTGTTAGTAGGCGCCGACTTCTACCGAGCTACGGCTACACAACAGCCTCTGGTACGGTCCAATCATAATGTAAACCTAAACAATTTCTTCAATATCAGAACTACTTTGTTCTACCTCAATTTCGTCATGGCTAGTCTAAATACGAAACTAGTCCTTACCTACTCATTAGCGATCAGCAAAGGACTTTTTGCGTTCAAAGCAATGGATAATGCCTTTAACACTATGACACCGCACCACGAGAAACTATGCCTAACAAAAGCTTGTCGACGCACCGACAGCTATTCAGTTCCTGTCACTCTGCACTAATGGAAACGAGGGTACCACAAGATTATTACAACAACCACTAACAAAGTACTCATCTTGATAGGAATAAGGTTAGGTATACAATCATCACTAACGATCACTGACCTGGTTCTACCTGCAATGAAAACCACAGATTACTTTTGTATTAGGTACTATGTAAACTAAAATCGCTGAAAATGATTATCATAACGCACTACGATGATAACTCAATCACTTGTTAAATCAAGTTTAACACTGCCATCCTTACGAAAAGTGCAATAACTAGGTCAAACTTGATTTTGAAAAAAACGCGGGTAAAGATTTTATTTTTGTTTTGTTTGTATCTCCATCACTATACAAGGTATCGGATTGAAACTTTTACTACATGATGTATAACAATGTAGAGAATATTATGTGATACTTAATGTTTGTTACCGCATTTATTTTCGGTATAAAAGCCAATAAATAAAATAATGTTAAGTATTATTACTATGTAGAAATAATGTTTACTAGTCATAACCGCAATAAGTACCCTACTTATTGCACTAATGGTTAGGAAATCAACTTGATGCATTTTTGAGTAGCAATTCTTATTTTTAATTTAACTGTTTCCTAAACAAATGTGCATTAAGTTTCTTATTTATTGCGGTTTTCATTAGTAAGAGACAAATTTAAAACGACAAAGTTTTAACTTGTTACTATGTTACGTCTACACGTAATAATTTTACTAAAGAAAATAAAAGAAAAAAATTATAAAAATAATAATTTATTTTGTAAGGCCATTAAGTGGGTTCGCTACCCTAGTTTTATAACTAGCTTGCACTGATACGGACAGAATCTTACGCTCCTGCTATAAACGTCGCTCGTAGGCTCCTCGTAACCGGCAGTCTGCTTAGCAGCAGAGCGGCTCCAGCCAAGCAGAAAGGGTGAACTTAAAACCCTGAAATCAGGTACGGGTGGACAATGAGTTATTGTCCAAACTTGCTCCGTGACTGCAGAAAGGCGGTAATTGCGAAGCTACTGATTCTGCCGAATTTTAATGTAGGAATCAGTGATCTAAGGTGCGGCAGTCACGGTTTATAGCAAAGCGGAAGGACTCACAATCTATGTACACAGAAAATTCTAGCATAAATTATAAAGCAAAAATGTAGGTACATTGAAAAGTCAAATAAATACGGTGAGATGAATTCTGCGTAGATGATTATTATGATACAAATAGCACAATGTATGCAAAAGCACTAGTATAATTTAACAGGCGTAATTACGTTACAATATGTCTACAAAACCACTATATTTGCTTACAATCCGTTATAAAGATGTAAAAGCCAATAAAAGCACAACTTACCCGATCACGGGGTTATAATTCACTTAATATAATTTATTTAGACTTGCAATAGGCACTTTTCACAGAGTGGTAATTATAGCTAGGAGTATTTAGGTAAATACGGTTTTTAAAATCAATATTCGACAGATGATATATTGTCACTGAGCGTGCGTACAGCGGCCGACAGCTCAAGGCAGAAAGTGAAAGGCATCGGCGATCGGCGCGCGCGCCGGGCTGCCGAGCCCCGGCCACTGGACGCGATTTATCTATATCAAAAAGAATTATAAGCGGCTGTTTGTTTGTTGAAGTTGACTTTTGTAGTTATTATTGTAATTAATTTTACAAGGTACTACGTTAGGATTTATTGTTTAGGTTTAAGATTAGGTTAGGTTTAAGATGTTATGTTTAGTATAAATTTCATAGAATAATTTAATTTATATATGTAATGATAGGTTCGACTTGTAGATCGTAGCTCATGTGTACTATTTATAAGTTTCTAATTACAGCAATGTAACAGTACCCCCTTCCCAGATAAGGATTTTTCCTAGGTAGAAAAATCCGTAAAAGCTAACACCGAATTACACTATGAGGACTATGAAGACATTAACTTTGACATTATATTGCGAACATTCATGTCCTCCAACACGTAGACGAGTGGTGACCTTTTTTCGGCAACTCTGCACTTTTCGAATTTAGGGGCAAGTTTTTTACTAAAACGTGCACCTTTATCGCTTTGAAAGAAACAGCGCTTCCAAACAACGTCGCCTACATTAAATTCGACATGTTTACGCCGCAAATTATAACGATCACACGATTTTTGATGATTGTGCCAAAGAGCAGCTTGTACTTTATTGAATATTCCAGCTAAGTGACCCAAATTCTCACCATATACATCACGAGGTAGGAACAGAATCTCATTACTGTTATCATTTTCAACATAATGTGAACCGCAAGTAACTAGCTCCCTTCCATGCACCAAGAAAGTAGGTGTGAAACCTGTAACCTCATTCACTGAATTATTTATAGCGAATTGGATCTTAGGTAAATTAAGGTCCCAACTTCTGTGGTCGTCATTAACGAAAGTCGATATAGATGTGATTATCGTCCTATTGTACCTCTCTACGTTATTAATTTGAGGAGTATATTTGGGAGTGAAATGCACGTTAGGAACCTTATATTTATTTAAGAATGCTTCCATCTCACGTCCTGCAAATTGTGTTCCATTATCCATAATTATGGTTTGAGGAATCCCGTGTACTAGAAAGACGTTATCCTCAAGATGCTTACAGACAGAAGCAGCGGTAGCTTGTCGCAGTGGGAATATTAGACAGTATTTAGAGAAGCAGCAGTTAACTACAAGAATGAAACTATTCTGCTTCCTGCTAATAGGTAAGGGACCAACAAGGTCTATGGAAAGTGTTTGAAATGGGCGAGAACAGTCTTTAGGACGGCCTATCTTTCCTAGAGTAGTATGAGCTGGATGCTTGTAGGCTAAGCACGTACAACATTCCCCAACAAATCTAACTACATCCGCATACATGCCTGGCCAGTAATATTTTAAAAGAAGGCGTTTATAGGTCTTAAATATTCCCAAATACGCAGCTGTTGGTTCGGAGTGGTTGTCACTTATAACCCGGTCACGTAACTCCTGTGGGATGACTTCCTTCCAATCGAATTCAGAGGTGAGCCGATTTTTATTTTTCATATATCGATATAAAATATTTCCCTCAACTCTTATAGTTAGGATAATTTGATTGGGAGTTAATACATCCGTTGAAGATATTTAGATACCAGGTATCTGTAGTAGTGGTAGGTGCGACTGTTGGAGTTCCCAGGGCATTAACTGGCACACATCTAGACAGGGCATCCGGTATAATATTATCCTTGCCTCGGCGGTGTTTGACTTCGAAGTCGAAAGCGGAAAGTCTCACACCCCAACGAGCGAGGCGACCGGTAGGGTTAGAGAGAGACAAAAACCATTTAAGCGCCGAATGGTCGGTATATACCGTAAAAATCTTACCGTTTTCAAGATAGCAACGCCAATGTTCTAACGCGACAAGCCCAGCCAGAGCCTCCCTTTCGGTAACGCTATAATTTCACTCAGCGCCACTGAGAGATCTACTCATGTATGCTATCGGATGTTCTTCACCGTTTATTGTTTGCGAGAGCATAGCGCCTACGCCGAAATTACTCGCGTCTGTATGAACATCAAAACTGTAATCAAAGTTAGGACAAGCTAGTACTGGTGCATTTACTAAATATGTCTTTAGGTCGTGAAAAGCTTTGTCAGCTTCAGGAGTCCATTCAAAAGGAGGTGCCTTCTTTGCACTAGTGGTCAGTATATTAAGTGGACCAGCTATCGTACTGAAATTCGGCACAAATCGTCTATACCAAGATGCAGTTCCTAGGAATCTTTTAACCTCCTTTTTAGTAGTGGGTATAGGAAAATTTAGAATGACTTCAACCTTGACAGGGTCAGTACGAAGACCATGTTCCTCGATAATATGGCCTAAATATCGTAAATCTTTTCTAAAAAATTGACACTTGGATAGATTTACAGTGAGATTAGAATTTTTCAGTTTCTCTAGTACGCGACCTAATAGCGTGACTTGTTCCTGAAATGAGTTACTTATAATAACTATATCATCAAGATAGCAAAAGACCTTTAGTTCAAATTTAGGGCCAAACAGAGTGTCTACTAAACGCTGTTGAGTAGCCGGAGCGTTAGATAACCCAAATGCAGTAACTTTGAACCTAAAGGTGCCTCTTCCAGGCACATAAAAAGCGGTCTTTTCGCGATCACTTTCGCGAATCGGTATTTGCCAAAAGGCTTTGGACAGATCTATACTGGATAAAAACTTAGCATCTTTAAGGTTGTCTAGGATTTCCGACACGTAAGGCAAGTTATACGCATCCTTTTTAGTAACTGAATTTAATTTCCTGCTGTCTAAACAGAAGCGAGGCTTACCGTCTTTTTTATCCACAACAAGTACAGGGGATGACCATGGTGACACTCTCACAAGGTTCCAATACGTCTAAGGCTAGCATTTCATCTACCTGATCGATAATTATTTTTTTCTTTTCTGGTGACATGCGATAATACCTTTGTCTAATAGGTTCTGCAGTACAGGTGTCTATTCGATGTTCAATGAGGTGGGTTCTCCCGAGACCCTTCAACTCGAATGAAACCTGTTCATACTGACTAACAATGTCGTTAAGCTGTGCTTTTTGAGAAGCATCAAGGCTAGCGTAGGGCTTTAACGATGTAAAAGTAGAGTTAGAAACTTCAAATAAACAAGGAGTGTCATGAGTGAGTAGTTTAATGTCTTTAATATTATTAGGGAATATCTCGAACTTAGTCCAGAAATCAATACGTATAATAAGTGACGTTTTGATTTCTGGCACCACGTGAGCCTTGATGGTGACGTATCTACTATTAAAAACCATAGGCAAAAGTATGAAACCTATCGACTCCATAATTTGTCCACCAGCAGCAGTGATGGTTATTGATTCTGAATTATCAATTTGTAAAGAATATTTATGTAAGTGTAGGTGTAAGCCATTACCTACAATACTCACGGCAGACCCCGAATCTAATAAACCGTAAATAGTTAAAGATTCATTTTTAATATTCACCCTAATATAGGGTCGAGGATCATTAGAAGGTATAAAGTCTTTAATTGCAGCAACAGTGTTGTAAGAGTTGAAAAATTTGTTAACAAAATTAAGCCAACTGTTCCACTCATTTTGGTCAAATTTCGATATGTTGCTACAATCTCTAATTAGTTTTTTGATTTAGTATCTTGAGAAGAACTATTACAGTTAGGACAGTCCGGGTAGCGGAAGTCCTTTCTTCCACATTTAAAACAAATAATAAATCTAGGTCCCTTACAATTCTTTAATGAATGCGTATTAGACCGACATCTGGGACAGTATACAGACTTATTAGTGTTAGTTTGCATCGCATCGACTTGTGAAGAATTAATCGCACTAATGTTACCGTTCTTGACGCTTTTGTAAGTCGTATAAGATGTTCCAGTACTAGTAGTAGGTCTAGTATAAGCAAATTCCGGCGCTAAAGTATCGGATGTTATTTTTGGGGGTTCTCTAAATTGTGAAACACGTGTCTGGTAGTTCTCAAAATTACGGCATATAGTGCGTAATTCCGCAATTGATGTAATTTCAGGTGAACAGGCCAAGGTATTGGCATATCACGGTCTAATATTGTGTAGAAGTATCTCTAGTTTCTCTTCTTCACTAACTACCTTGGACAGTCTTGAAAATATACCTTCCATTATGGCAAAATAAATAATAATAGACTCTGATTCTCCCTGAGTACGTAAGCGTATTTCGTTCAATAGTCTATAGTCATAATCAAATTGCACAAAGTCCCTCTTAAGGAAAGTGACCAATTGTTCCCAAGTATTTATAGAACCACGAACGCTGCGGAACCAGTGCAGACCGTCACCTGTGAATATTTCTGTAGCAAAAGCCAAGACGCAATTAGGCTTTATTTCCCTAGGTTTTATGCGTTCGTCAACTTCTTGGATGAAAGCGCGGACACAGGATTTTCCATCATATTTTAATTTAGCTAATTCCGCGGCGATTCCGCGATCACAGCTGACTGAAATATTAGAAGTAGGTACGTCATCCGGTTCGCAACTAGTTTTCGTTGACGTAGGTGTTACGAAGGAGGCTATGTCATTATAGAAGGCTTGTAGCTTTTGTAAACAGTCCTTGTGATGAATCGCATCTTCCGATGTCACAGGTTGCATCCTATTAAGACGATGATATATATGGTGAGCAAGATTCTCAGATCTACAGAATAAATTTTTATCGTACTGTTATATATATAGTTTTTAGGGATAGTATGTTATTTTTTAATTTCAATAAGCTGTCTTTAGCACCTTTGATATCATCTTTAAACTCTAAATGAGATTCTAATATGTCTTCAGAAGGGAGACTTTTTACTTGTTTTATGATTTGTTTTCTAAGATCCTGAACATTATCAGCCGATACCTCACCTCTGATCTCGACTTCATATTCAAGCTCCGTTTTTTGTAGTGATAAATATTTAATTTGTTTGGACATCATTGTTATAATAGGACCCGAGTAGCTAATAACAAAGGTGAAAACAAGCCAGTGTACTAATTTAAATTATGTGCTTAAGTATATTCGTTATCTGGTAAGTTGTGCAAATATTAAATTTAGAGCGTAGCAACTGAATGAATAATACTACAAAATAAAACAAAAACCAAGCCAAAAGGACAAAACAAAATACAGGAGAAATTACAAAGTTATCAATAGAGATAAAATGCAAAATCAGTAGAAAGTTAGGGAACTGATTGACCACTTAAAATTGTCCATTCCGTTACAAAATTAAACTAAAGTTAACGATTTTGTTTAAATGTAGGCAAAGTAGTAGGTAGTCAGAGAAAAAAATACACAATTTCGTAAAAATAAAAATATTTCAAATAATGTGTTATTATTAACTGCTGACAATTTTATATACCTAATACTAATATAATAAAACCCAATAACAACGCATTATTCGACCAGAAACAAATATCGATTCACATGAACAACATAAAAAGAACCGTTAGACCATCACCATAGAAAACTACCTACAAAAAAAAAACAGTGCAAGCCAGAAATCTGTCTAAGAACCACGATATGGGCGCCAATGTTACGTCTACACGTAATAATTTTACTAAAGAAAATAAAAGAAACAAATTATAAAAATAATAATTTATTTTGTAAGGCCATTAAGTGGGTTCGCTACCCTAGTTTTATAACTAGCTTGCACTGATACGGACAGAATCTCACGCTCCTGCTATAAACGTCTCAGCTCGTAGACTCCTCGTAGCCGGCAGTCTGGTTAGCAGCAGAGCGGCTCCAGCCAAGCAGAAAGGCTGAACTTAAAACCCTGAAATCAGGTACGGGTGGACAATGAGTTATTGTCCGAACTTGCACCGTGACTGCAGAAAGGCAGTAATTGCGAAGCTACTGTGTCTAGAATTACCGCAGGCAGGCAGAGATTTTCAAGGTGCGCAGTGGAAGCTGTAACACATCTACCTGACTACGATAGACAAGGATCCAGACACATGCACTGCGTTGCACAGCGAATCACAACCAATATTAATAAAATGGTTCAACTCACCTGATATCTTGATTGGGTCGGTCCTGCAACTAAGTTAGACTAGCACACGACTAAATTGGCCAATATAGTGAATATCTAATACTTAGCTCAGACTGCAAACGCAACGTTTCAAGACACGATGACACGTGGACGTTGCTACCGGCTTCAACAACTTTCGCAACTGTTCAATATTCACAACTTTATTCTTTATCACAATTTACCGTTGCCAGCACAAGATCAGGCGGCATTCAAGACGGTTTATAGCACGAATTCACATCGACACCACTATGACTCGCGGAGCACCCATGTGCTTTCAAGGGGCGATAATTCAAGATACGGCTTGGTCAACTTTTTATACCGGGTTTTTTCACTGACCGCGGGAAACCAACAAACGTTCGCGAAGCTACCAGGATGTGCTTTTCAAAAGGCGATCAATTTATTTCAATTAGATACAAGGCACGCGAGAGAGCATCAGCAAACGGCGTCTTAATTTTTCAAGGCGGGAACGGAAGTGATAGTTCAGTGTGAGCATTGTCAGAAATTTTCAATAGACTAAACAAAATGTTACTCAATCGATCTAATCGATTTGACTTATAATAAAAACTAATTCTATTTCAAACATCCACCCGCCCCGGACCGGCCTACCGGTCCGCTAATCGGTTGGTAGACGTGACAATGTTGCAACCGCTCTCCTCAGAATCGAACCGTCCACCAAGACCTCAGCAAATCGGGGAACTCCATCAGCCCCAGTTACCAAACGAAGGATGCGCCCCCTGCGCCATCTGAGTGGCGAAAGGTTAGCCTCCTTGATCAAAACGAGGTCACCAATCTTGGGTGTATCGGTCTTGTCGGTCCACTTAACGCGTTGCTGGAGTTTGTGCAAATATTCCATTCCATTCCAAGTTTCAGCGTTTCCATAAGCTCTGAGTAATCTGGCGTACCAATTCAAAACGAGAGACGACCAGGTCTCGTATCAATATAGGGGTACTCAAGCAAGGCGACAAGTGGGCGACCAATCAAAAAATGGCCCGGCGTAAGGGCCTCCAAATCATTCGGATCTGAGGAGATCGGGCACAATGGCCGAGAGTTCAAAACGGCCTCGATCTTACAAAACACAGTTGCGAGTTCCTCAAATGTAAGGACAGATTCACTGATTGTCCTGCGCAAGTGTGTTTTGGCCGAATTTACAGCGGCCTCAAATATACCACCCCAGTGTGGACAATTTGGTGGGGAAAACAACCAATTTATCCCACGTCGGGCAAGCCTATCACCTATATCAGCCTTGTTGGTTTCAAGAAAATTAACAACATCATTCAAATAATTATACGTGCCCTTGAAGTTAGTGCCGCAGTCAGAACGGATCAAGGAAGGCAGCCCTCTGCGGGATACAAATCTGTCAAATGTGGCTAGAAACGCCTCGGTCGTAATCGAGGAGACCAGTTCTAAGTGTACGGCCTTTGTGGAGAGACAAACAAAAACACACAAGTAGGCCTTAACAGTCTTGCTGTTACGAAGTGTCGACGTTTTCACCAAAAAGGGACCAGCGAAGTCCGTGCCAACACCGTCAAACGTCCTGCTCTCAGTTACGCGATCTGCCGGTAAGTCTCCCATCAAGGGCTGCATGGTAGAAGCCTTGAGCTTATAGCAAGGGATGCAGCGAAAGACTACACTCCGAATAATTCTTCGGGCAGACAAGATCCAAAACTCGCGTTGCAAAATAGCCAACAAAGCATTACAACCAGCATGCGAATTTTTAAGGTGACGGTCAGTTACCAACAAGCGTACCAAATGACCGTCCTTAGGTAACAACAGGGGTGACGTGCCCGGTAAGGGAGGTTGGCGTTCTTGAGACGCCCTCCAACGCGCAAGAGACCTGTATCGTCCAAAAAGGGGTTCAATTTAGATACAGCTCCCGATAATTTCGATTTTCCTGACTTAAGGATAGCAATCTTCTTCTCTAATGGCAACACTGCCGAGAACGTAAACAAGTCCTTCTGTGAATCAAATTAATTAAAATTGAAATTAGCTAATTTTGAGTTTTAAAACAGTGACAAAAGTGTTCAGAACAGTCAACATCACTTTTAAATGTGTAGTTTAATACAACATCAACATTACCTGGATAAAACAGTGAGTTCACAAACACTTACACATACGTTACAGACAATTTTGAAAACGACTCACACACCCATAATCGTTTTTATCAGCTGTTTTTGCTGTGTATGTATACACTCACTCACACGCAACTTCAGATCAACAAAGGAGAAAGACCAAATACGGCCTGTAGCGGCCAGAAAGTTGTGAATCGTTGAAATTAAACATATAATTTTTAAAAATTTTACATCGTTTTCGTTTCTTGATAGAGTATCGGTGAAAGAATTTAGTTTTTAAAGATTAATTATTTTGAATAAGCTATGGTAATAGCGGATGAATGTCTTATGTTGCCAGCATTAAAAATAAAATGAAGTATGGTAGGCAGAAATTGTTTTAAGGAAATAATGTTTTTATTACTATATTAGAAAACAATATATTTTATTTACTTTATAAGTATATTTGTAAAAAGAATCAAGAAATATATAATTTATTATACATTCCATAATTAATAATCGGTAAAAATCGTTTTGTTTTTTAATCGATAGTAGAAATATTTTTTCAAACCATTTGCAACACTTTTTTTATCTGTTATGTCATTCGTGTTGCTACTGTGTATCGTAAATATTTTGCTATGATTTATTGGTGTTTTCGTACGGTTTTAATGTAATGTAATTGAATATAAATTCAATAATAATGATCAGTACCTTCTACCCATGCTAAGAATATGCAGCGGTGTTTGTGATTGTGGTTAGCTTTTTTGGACGAGTATACATAGTGCGAAGTTCCCTAGTACACAGGTGATTATTCATTATTATTGGCCACTCTTTATGTAGTTTTTGTTCTTTAAGACGCAAAGACGTACTTTTATTTACATCTAGGTATTATATTTATGTTAAAATTCAATTTTGAGGTATATTTAGTTGCGGAATAATTTCCATTTCAAATATCTCGTATCTTATTTCCACCAAAAGTTATTTAAAAAGAAATTATACAGGTTAATAGAGTAGTCATTTATCTTCAAAACACACATGGTGTTGTGTTTGGCCGTGCCAGGCCCATAATGTATGGCCAAATGGTACATCTCCTTTTGACAGCCAGTCTTGAGTATACCACAGACTAAATAGTACCACAGATAAGGTTATACCAACTCGAGAATTACTGATATTCTCGACTGACCAAAGACAATAAAGCAGCCTATTCATACTACACTTAATAAATTGGAAATATTTTTGGAGTCTTTGAAATGAACTTCTTGGAAAATATAACGTTCCGACGCACTCGGCAGCGTGCTGGGCCCGTTACTATTTTTAATTTATATTAATGATTTGCCAAAAAGCGGCACACAAGGCAGCGTGCTGGGCCCGTTACTATTTTTAATTTATATTAATGATTTGCCAAAAATAACACCACATAAAATGGTACTCTTTGCGGACGACAGCACAGCTATAATAAAGTGTGAAAACAACGTGGATTACGAGAAAGAGATAAACGCATGCCTGTATACTATTATAGAGTGGCTTCAAAATAATAATTTAGTGATAAATTTAAGTAAGACCAAAGTTATGCATTTCCATCAGCGCTGTGAAATACCAAACATTAACATTTCGTATAAGGATGTCAATATTGAGGCAACAACTATGTACAAATTCTTGGGTATAATAATGGATAACCAACTAAATTGGAAGCCTCATGTTGAAGCATTATGCAAAAGACTGAGCAAAACTGCGTACGCCCTGTTTCAACTGTCGCGAAGTGTTAACAGTCAAGCTCTCCTAACAGCAGACCATGGCTTGGCACAATCAGTTTTACGGTACGGCATTGTGTTTTGGGGGCAGTCCACTGATAGGGAGCTGGTATTTAGGATTCAAAAACGATGTGTAAGATCTATGTGTGGTATCAAAATAACTGACAGCTGCGTTCCTTATTTTAAATCCTTAAACATTTTAACATTACCATCACTGTATATATTGGAAACGGCACTATTTGTAAAATGCAATCCACACTTATTTACAAGATTGTCTGATGTCAGAAAGGGTCCAATACGTGCTCAATATCAAAACCAATTAAGTAACATCAAATGCAAAACAACATTAATGCAGAAAAGTTTTTTTGGTCTCGCACCGCGAATTTATAATAAAGTACCCGAATCAATCAAGAATATGCCACTAAAACTGTTTAAAAAGAGATTTAATGAATTATTAATAGAGAAATGTTATTATAATATTGACGAATTCCTGAATGATAAACTGTAACTATTTTGAAATAAAAAATGTAATTTTATTCTATACTGTTTGACATATAAATTATTTCTATATTATCTATATCGCAAATTATTTCTTTATTAAAATTATTAAATTTCTATTTTAAACTTGATATTGACATTGATTATTTACTATTACTTCCTTTGTTTATTATTATATTATGACATTATGTTTTCTTTTTATTTAATGTGTATTTTTGTTAACTTATTAGTGAATGAAGCGTAGACAATTTTTGTATAATATTAATATATTTGTATGTCTTAAAGGCAAAACACAGCGCACTCGAAATTGTAAACACACAAGACCGTAAATTATAATGTTACCTGTGTTTGACAAATAAATGATTATTATTATTATTATTATGATTATTATCAAAATGCACCAATTGCACAGAACGAACCCAAAAGGTGAGGGACTCCTGTCGTTCCTGTGGTGAGAGAAAGGGTGTCAGTCGTTTCTGTTGTGGGTGCCTAAAGTTAAAAACAAAACGCTTTATCCAAGCAGTAACACCTAACAACTTATCGAGGGAGCTGTAGCGATTCAACAAAAAATCGGGGTCGAAGGCGCATTCCACCTTCTCAAGAGCGAGTGTTCGTAGACCCGACAAATTAGAAGTATTCAAAACTGGCGTTCGAGGCCAATCAATTTCTGGTCGACTCAACCATTCCGGACCCCACCACAGCGAATGACCTATCAAACTAGGCGTCAAGCATCCGCGCGAGGCACAATTAGCGGGGTTGAGCTCACCTGGCACGTGTCTCCAAACAAATTTGACTTCGGATTTCTGGATTTGGGAAACGCGATTAGCGACAAATACCTCTAGGGTGTGGAGCTGTCCAGGCGTAGGTCCCATTAATACAAATGCTTTTACCCAAAGTATTAGACACGTGGTTCAATAAGCGTACAAGTAGTGCTGCTCCCGAGAGCTCCAATTTTGGAATGGTCAGAGATGTCCGAAGGGGTGCCACCTTGCTCTTTGCCATGATCAGGGAAACTTTCACCTGACCTGAGGCACTGACTGTGTGCAAGTACACCACGGCCGCGTGACCACGTTCCGAGGCGTCACAAAACCCGTGAAGGGTGGCCTTGTACTTCCCGGGAGGAAGGATGGGACGAGGCAAGGAGATCTCGTTGACGGCAGGAAGCGAGGATACAAAACAAGTCCATTCCTCAACAAGAGTGCCGTGTAGAGGTTCGTCCCAGGTCAATCCTGCTGTCCAAAGCTTCTGCAAGAAGCATTTTGTCCAAAATATCACAGGACAGATCCAACCGTTCGGATCAAAAGTTCTGGCGACAGTACACAACACGACACGTTTAGTCCAAAAACAAGGCAATTTCAAGTCTACGTTATACGTAAAGATGTCTTGGACTGGTCTGTACTGGACGCCGAGAACAGCCATCATGGTGGGGTTGTCAACAATCTCAAACAAATGTGGATCCTGCTGATGATTCTCTGGCAGGCCTTCCAAAAGCGCTGGTGAGTTGGAAATCCATTTGCGCAACTCATAACCAGCCTCGAGAGGATCGCCTCGTCCGCTGTGGAGGCGCCCGAGCAAATGTCATCGACGTAAATATCGTCCTTCAAGATGGCGGAGGCTCGTGGGAAACGTAAGCCTTCGCGGTCTGCGAGCTCCCAAAGAGAACGTATTGCCAAGTAGGGGCTTGACCTTAACCCGTACGTATTAGTATTGAGCTCGTAGACGACCATGGGATCACGAGGAGACTTTCTCCAAAGGATCAGCTGGAAGCGACGGTCATCAGGGTGGATAATCGTCTGCTACCCTGTATATTTTTTGGATGTTAAGAATATTTTTGGTGTCGCAATGCTCGTCCTACGGTCGGCATCTCGGAAAAGCGGGTGCAGAATTGCAGATGGCAAACTATTATATAACGATTTTGTTTAAGTTCATTGTGACGTTTTCTTTCATACACAATGTAAAATCTCTATGCCTAGACATTTTAATGTAATGTACTAGCTAGTGGTCTATAATATTATTCATTAGTGGTATTTTTTTATATTTTACGATAGCTTAGCTATTGACTATACGATCGAGTACCATGTTTGTACTCTATTATTGACATACATGGTTGATAAAGGTTGCCTGTAAGAGATTGCTTGATAGTGATAAGGCCGCCTATTGTACTATCTGTTATTTTTCTTTTTGTTATGATCCATTAATGTAGTTTCTTTGGCATTTGTACAATAAAGATGATGATTATTATGATTATTATTATTACATGGCTCTCTTTTGTTGTCTTGCATTTACAGAATTACTTACGTGTGAAAACTAAAAAAAATCGGCAAATTCATGAAAATACTTCGGGAAATTCGAATACTCAAACACAAAATAAAATATGTTTATTTTTGTAAAATTATAAAAAAATAGTCACGACAAGAAGTCATAGATAATAAAATATAAATTCGAATACTTAGTAGCATAATTGAGCTTTGAAACAAAAAAAACTACTGTTCAAAAACCATAAAAGTTCACTAAGGCATAAAATCTCAAAAACAACTGTTAGAAACAAAGTTTGTGAAACCCTGAGTGTGTGTTTGCAAAAAGTCTAACTTCTCGTGGCACCAACTATAGTCTGTGACATTGTCAACGTTCTTTTCTTTTCGAAAAGCTTATTTGGTAGTGTTCTGGTTGTTTTCGCAGTTTTTTGTTGAATTATCTTTATTTTTGATTCTTGCTTACCCCCTGGACTTGATTCGCTGCCCCATACGACAACTTGTGCTTTCTTACGGACTATCTGCGCTCAAAACATCTGGACCTATAGCTTTTTCTACACGGACTTCGATTGTACCTTAAAATTTTGTTATGATGCGAAGTAGCAGGCCTACACGCATATTGTGCGTGAATGGTAACATTTGCGTCAATACTCTCCGGCGATATCGCATCTTAGATCAGAAAACAAGAGATTGTACTTTGCTCTGCAACTGGGTTTATCCAAAAATCGTAAGTTTTTAAACATTATCATACTTACTTACCAATTTAGCGTTAGTAAGTTGCAGTGAATTTTCAAAGCAGTTTAAAATATTACAAAATTCGGTAACATTAGTCTATCTAGATGCAGTGTGATGCGTTTTCTTTGCCTGTAGTAATAGTTGCTTTTCTTAATTTTTAGATTACTGATGATTATGTTTGTGAAGCATGTTGGGACCTGAGTAAATCAGAGTTTGTAGCAAGATGCTAATGAAGGTGAACAAGCTGGACCGTGTCCACGAGGCCATAGAAATGTGTGCCTTATGTGTGGATGTTCATTAGAACGAAGGCAAAGTGACAAAATATTAAAAGATAGCCCGACCGAACTACAACAGAACATTATAAATATTATCCAAATGAAAATAGAACCACGTCAGGTCCATTCATCATTAATTAGTATTTAATAAATAATAAATCCTTTTGCAGTATTTTATTACTAAAGAGTTTTATAAGTCTATTGGTGTCTCTTTTAAAACAATCTAATAGAAATTCTCTGTTTTTTATCAATTATGGAGTATTTGATTACAAAAACATTCCTTTATTTCATTTGCAGCTGTCACCTTCAGATAAGGTTTGTCATGCCTGTTGGTGGCGCACTAAGAGAGATCCCATATCCTTATCCTTACTAATATTATAAATGCGATGTTTATTTGTTTGTCTGTTTGTTAGGCACGACAAAACTACTGAACCGATTAGAATGAAACTAGGCGCACAGATAGACCATAACCTGGAATAGGATATAGTATACTTTTTATCCTGGTATTGAGTTCTTATGGGATAATTTTCGACTTCCACGCAGGCAAAACCTAGTTCCTTATAAAAGCAAGTGACTTGTACCTGTTTATTAGAGAGATCTAACATCATGCCATGACGTCTAATCTTAAGAGCCCTGCCTCACTTGTACGCCATGGCGACGTCGCCGGCTGCGTATCCAAACAGTTTATATTGAAATGTACCTATGGCTGCCAAACCGTGGCCAAGTGAGTTAGGTACCATACATTTCATTATAAATTGTACGGTAGCTGGCGAAGTCGCCATGGCCTCATAATGAGGTGGGGCTCTAATACTCAATAAAATTGTGAAAGATAAAGGATTACATAAATCCTACATAGTCTTCATCCCTATTTCGTGATGGAACTTTGATTTTAAATATTAGGTACTTATCAAGTCTAGACACTGATCTTGAATCAGTC
Organism: Euclidia mi; assembly: GCA_944739405.2. Taxonomy (NCBI): domain Eukaryota; kingdom Metazoa; phylum Arthropoda; class Insecta; order Lepidoptera; family Erebidae; genus Euclidia; species Euclidia mi. The sequence continues at coordinate 73,507,588 of OX123192.2, forward strand.
TAGGTATATCCTATCAATGCTTTTTGCACATCACCACCCCTTATCTAAATGTATTTAATGCATTTGTGTTGTTACAAAGTTGTTTTCTATTAACATAACCTTAAAATATTAACAATGTTCATATCTTTTTTTTTACGGCCTCCTAAAATAAAAACTCTTGATGATTATGTTTAAGTAATAGAACCCCTTTGTTTTTAACATTTTTTCATACATAGACGCTTCGAATCGATTTCAAATAAAGTGTTGTATGGGAACTTGCCATTGTTCTTTGGATTGGCGTTCGGTGGAGCATTACTTTCTCCCGCATCATGCGGTATTGAAGCAATCAACTGGCAAGCTGCGCACAGTGTTTGATGGTTCTGCGCAGACTTCAACAGGCGTATTCTTGAACCAGTGCTTGCATTCTGGTCCCAAGTTGGTCAAGGACCTTTGTGACGTCATCACCAGCTTCCGACGACATCAGGTTGTCTTTATGGCCGATATAAAAATGATGTTTAGGCAGACGATTATCCACCCTGATGACCGTCGCTTCCAGCTGATCCTTTGGAGAAAGTCTCCTCGTGATCCCATGGTCGTCTACGAGCTCAATACTAATACGTACGGGTTAAGGTCAAGCCCCTACTTGGCAATACGTTCTCTTTGGGAGCTCGCAGACCGCGAAGGCTTACGTTTCCCACGAGCCTCCGCCATCTTGAAGGACGATATTTACGTCGATGACATTTGCTCGGGCGCCTCCACAGCGGACGAGGCGATCCTCTCGAGGCTGGTTATGAGTTGCGCAAATGGATTTCCAACTCACCAGCGCTTTTGGAAGGCCAGAGAATCATCAGCAGGATCCACATTTGTTTGAGATTGTTGACAACCCCACCATGATGGCTGTTCTCGGTGTCCAGTACAGACCAGTCCAAGACATCTTTACGTATAACGTAGACTTGAAATTGCCTTGTTTTTGGACTAAACGTGTCGTGTTGTGTACTGTCGCCAGAACTTTTGATCCGAACGGTTGGATCTGTCCTGTGATATTTTGGGCAAAATGCTTCTTGCAGAAGCTTTGGACAGCAGGATTGACCTGGGACGAACCTCTACACGGCACTCTTGTTGAGGAATGGACTTGTTTTGTATCCTCGCTTCCTGCCGTCAACGAGATCTCCTTGCCTCGTCCCATCCTTCCTCCCGGGAAGTACAAGGCCACCCTTCACGGGTTTTGTGACGCCTCGGAACGTGGTCACGCGGCCGTGGTGTACTTGCACACAGTCAGTGCCTCAGGTCAGGTGAAAGTTTCCCTGATCATGGCAAAGAGCAAGGTGGCACCCCTTCGGACATCTCTGACCATTCCAAAATTGGAGCTCTCGGGAGCAGCACTACTTGTACGCTTATTGAACCACGTGTCTAATACTTTGGGTAAAAGCATTTGTATTAATGGGACCTACGCCTGGACAGACAGCCAAATTTTTCTCTGTTGGTTGAAGGCTTCTGTCCACACCCTAGAGGTATTTGTCGCTAATCGCGTTTCCCAAATCCAGAAATCCGAAGTCAAATTTGTTTGGAGACACGTGCCAGGTGAGCTCAACCCCGCTAATTGTGCCTCGCGCGGATGCTTGACGTCTAGTTTGATAGGTCATTCGCTGTGGTGGGGTCCGGAATGGTTGAGTCGACCAGAAATTGATTGGCCTCGAACGCCAGTTTTGAATACTTCTAATTTGTCGGGTCTACGAACACTCGCTCTTGAGAAGGTGGAATGCGCCTTCGACCCCGATTTTTTGTTGAATCGCTACAGCTCCCTTGATAATATCATGTATATGTAGTCCTACTCATCCCTTGATAATATACCTTATATCTGGTAGGATAACGGTCTCAATGGGGGAGGTTGGCGTTATAGGGCAGGGGTCAATGACCTATTGTTGCCTGGGCGGCGACCGTTGGCCAGGACCTGGCAAGTCAAAATGATGGTGCGGCTTGAAGTCCTCAAAAGCGCAATGACTCGATCCGCGCGCCATCTGTGGGGGGTCATAATGACGCACCCGCCCAAAACGAGGTGGGCGCGAGTCAAGGCGGGGACGCTCCGCCAAAGGAGGGGAATACCTGGGGCAGCAGTCATGGTGCTGGTGACGTTGAGCGGTCGCCCATTCAGGTGCGCGAGAGAGAGGAGGCGTGCGCACGCTACGGTTCTCCAAGCGGGGTGAGCCGGCGATCAATTGAGCGAGGCGACTCTCGGCTACGCGCCGGTGAGCCTCGGCTGCCACCTTCAAAACACCCGCCCGTGCGCGGCGTCGGCTGGTTGGACAAGCGGCCGACCTCTCTGGCATTCATACAGAGAATGTCAAATGCTGTCCTCCACAGTGAGGACAGGGGCGAGAGTTTGGGCAGTCTCGTTGGTAGTGGGACCCCCAAACAAGAGAAGCAAAGGCGGCGGGCATTTGCGATGCGCCTACGAGAGGCGACATGCAGGTCCAAAATTGCCCTGCAACTGGCCGTTCTGTGGCCCGTGACCTTGCAGTAGGAGCACTCCGCTGGGCTCTGCGTGACTGCAAAGCGAGGAGGGCGCCGGTCAACATTGGCTCGGGTGTGAACGCGAGCCTGCTCCTTGACCTTGGGCGGCTGCATCTTAAACCGGCGTGTCACCACCGGAGTTATCCAAGACCCGGCACTCATCCTCCAGGAACCTCTCCAGGTCAGCAAAGGGGGGCAGATGGGTCGCACTATCCCCACCAAAGCGCTGTTCAAAACGCGACCTCAGGTCGGCAGGCAGCTTTTTCAGCACAATGTGCACCAATAGATAGGACCATTGGTCCACGGGCAGGTCAAGGCACTTAAGTGCGTTGATGGCCACCAAAAGCGGGTTCAAAAGTTGGGTGTGCAACCCAGAGACCCGGGTGAGCGTCGGCAAACCCAAAATCTGCTCGATGTGCGTGTCGGCGAGGCCACGCTTATTATGGTACCTACGGGTAATTAAGTCCCGAGCCGTCTGGTACGCCTCGTCAGACACGGGCAGATGCTGGATGAGGCCTTTGGCCTCTCCATCCAGAACCGACATTAAATATGCCAATTTTTGTGCCGGCCGAAGGTCAGCCCTATCATTGACCAGGCTGTCAAACAAATTAACGAAGCCCAGGTAGCTTCCTAGGCAGCCATCAAAATGGGGGAGGTCCAAAGTAGGGAGCCTACTCACCAGCCCCGGTGCTGACCTAGGAAGCTCCTGCTTCAGGCCGGGTTGCCCTTCCCTATCGGCAACTACGGCGTCTCGCACTATTGGAGACAGCATCATACATGTCTAAGACCTGGGCATAGTCTTCGCTGACCTTATTTCGCTGGTCAGCGGTGAAATCATTGACAGTCACTTCGAGACAGCAAGCGCTGAAAGTGCGGAATTGCTGTTCCACACTTGCCAGGCGATCATCGATCCGTTCGTACCTTTGTAGTAAGGCCTGCTGGCGATCAGGCCGGTTCACTAAGGCACTGGCCGAGGCAATAGTTTCAATATGTATTGACACATAACAAAGTCAAAGTTATCAAAAGTTGAAACTTCAAATAAGTTAATTAAAGTTAAATATTCAAATAAATTAACTTATTACTTGCAACAGACAGACTGGCTGTGTTATTTGAGATATACAATAGTAATAGTATGTGTAACAATATTATTTATATATTATAACAAAACAAAAGCTTATTAATGTGACCCGCCCAAGTGGCAAGGTCAAGTTGGTTGTTATAATGTTTATGAATATATGCAATAAACTAAATTTACTAAATTTATTGATACATACAGCTGTTATGTATCCAAACAAACTGACTTATTAATGCAACAACAAATTTAAGTTAGATTTCAACAATACAAATCAACAATTACTGATTGAGGTTATGTATGACAATGTGTTTCAAGTTATGTAGGTCAACTTATACAAATAAATAATATGTATTTTAGGCAAAAACTGACCTGACAAACACTACAATACTGTCTACAATGTGATAAGATACAAGCTTATACCAATCTGAGGTTTGTACTCAGCAATGCAACAGCGGCTAAATTTCAACTACAGCTCGGCACCAAAAATTATGTCTAGAATTACCGCAGGCAGGCAGGGATTTTCAAGGTGCGCAGTGGAAGCTGTAATACATCTACCTGACCACGATAGACAAGGATCCAGACACATGTACTGCGTTGCACAGCGAATCACAACCAATATTAATAAAATGGTTCAACTCACGTGATATCTTGATTGGGTCGGTCCTGCAACTAAGTTAGACTAGCACACGACTAAATTGGCCAATATAGTGAATGTTATATCTAATACTTAGCTCAGGCTGCAAACGCGACTTTTCAAGACACGATTATTGTTGTTAAATAGAAAGTAAATAATAAAGTAAAGTGTGAAAGTCATTCAGTTTGGTGTTTGAAACCTCAATACAAACAGTTTTTGGCGGACAGATCTACTACCAGCTGTCAACGGACGGATTTGAAATCATCTTTAAACCCGCGGAGTATTTTACTTATTAACTTACACTCCTCATCACACATTTACTCGGCTCACACAAACGTGAGCTTCGTCCATCACACACTGGCACAGTTTCTGTCTCCTTTTGCTTGACAAAAACGTGGAAGCAAAATCGAAGACTGAACAAACGCCCCATACAAACACCTACTACACTTACACTTCACATTTATTCAAGTGTTTATATCTTGAACAAGGCCCATGTATATAATATCTTCAGAATTTAAAATAAAAATTAGTATAAAATTTGTCAAGATTATATTTTTCTTTTTTCTACCTACATATTTTGCCTACTTAATAAAAAATTGAATAGCACCTTTAATTTCTTTCCTTTAAATAATATTTTCCCTTTCTGTTGTTTATCTACTGTCCTTCTAGCTATAATATAATTAATTTTTATATATATTTATTTACTTATTATCTATAAACTACTACTCATTACTGTTTTGTCTCTTCTCTAACATCTTCATTTTTTTTCTGTCCATAGGTGTTTGGCATATCCTTGGCTATGAGCCATTCCACAATGAGCACTATGATGACCAGATAGGCCACAGCGAAGGATCTAGAAAACAAGCTGAGAGTAACCTTGGTGGAATTAAAGAAGTGCCAGGAGGAGAATAATCATCTACTGAGGGAGCGTGCAGACTGTGAAGAGGACATCAGGATTGTCAACAATAGGGTTTCCAACCTGAAGGCTCAACTCGCAGAACTCCATATTGAGTATATGGACACACTGGCCCAGCGAGATAGGTTACAGGAAGAAATCCATTTATTGACCGCTAGCAATGATGACCATTCATGGTCTATGAGTCGCATTAGGGAACTAGAATGCTGTTTAGAACACTCATTCACTAAGATTAAATCACTAGAACAAACTGTAGAGATATTAAACAGTAATAAAACTCAGAACCTTTACTCAGAGGTTGTAGGTAATAGATTAGGCTTAGATTCAAAACAATTAAAAATAAACATGAATTGTCTGAAACGGCATAGAAAGTATAATAAATTAAATAAACATATTAGGAAACTCATTCTTAGTCTAAAGCAATATAGGAAAACTAAAATAACATCTCAGCAATATAAATGTTTAGTTTCTGAGCGTTCAGATTTGTTAATAGAGTAAGACAAATACAATGCAGAGTTGAATAATGGCAAAATGTTATATGACACACATACTAGGGATCTTAAAAGTCAAATTAGTTCCTTACAATCTCAAATAAGTAGAATGAACACACAATATGAAAATGAGGTTCAGGAATATATTAGGAAATATGATGAGATTGCACAAGTGGGGAGACAAAATTTAGAATATGTAAAGGCCTTAACAAATACTAATAGTTGTTTGAATATCATAAAACCAACATTACCCACTTGTGAGTCCCAGATTATTTGCGATAGTGACAAAAGTACTTGTTCAGAGAATAATAGAACAGGTAAGTCTTCTTTAGGTAAGAATTCTGGCACAAATAAAGTTTATATATTCTCAGATAGGCTTGGTGTAGGTTTAGGTAGTTTAATAAATTGTGAGCTGACACAACACAATACTATCAATTATTGTTATCCAGGGTCTTCGTTTACATATCTAATTAATACATTAAATACAACAATATTTGATAGGCAGTCTACAATAATTATCACATATGGTGATAGCCCAACGGTGACTAAAAAGGATATATTTAATTTGATAGAAGTTATAAATAATAATAATAATAATAATAATAATAAAATCATTTATTTCGAGCATACACTCATAATTTCATAACACAATTACAATAATTAAACATATGGACACTTTAAATATCATAGAAACATAATACAATAAATAATATAATCATTCGCAATAAAACACATTACTAAATAAATACATTTAAAATCACTACAGACAATCGAAGCATTACATTAGTCATTAATATAAAAAAAACCTAAAGTACCTATTAAACATTATTATTACAAACAAAAAAGAAATCCTACACATTATCTTATTATGTCAAAAACAAAAACAAAAATTGAAAATTCGCGGCTTATAATTTTCAATTGATCACAGTTTTATTTCTTGTTCGCGTCGCGATGCAAAGACAACCAGTACCTTAGAATAGGATTATCCCAGTACTCAGACATCGTACAAAGAATTGAATTCTGTGTTGTGCGTATCCGATCCCAGAAAGATGCTACCCGGGTTCTCATTATTGCAAAGAAATCAGGGACTCCAGCCGAGGCGAACATGCTCGACGCACTGTAGTATCGCGGTAATCTCACTAGTATACGAAAAGCGTCATTATATTGTATTCTTATCGTACTATACGCTTTCCTAGTGAAGTTAGTCCAAAGCTGGCATGTATAAAAATTTTGGCAATATGCCCTGAACAACGTAATTTTGACCTCCTCACTGCACCGCGCAAATCTACGCGCAAGCATGTTACACCTAACAGCCAAAGCCCTGCGCTCACGTTCTATGTCATTATCATCCTTTAGAGTATCGGTTAAAATATGACCTAAGTACTTAAACTCTCCTACTCTAGCGACGGGTGTGCCGTGTAACAGCACGGGTGGGACATTCTCCGGACCTTTGCGATACTTGAAAACCAGTAATTTTAGGTTATGTTATCGCTTCATAGCAAATTTGAATGCAAATTTATAACTCTTGCTTTGCCTTATTCTTATAGCTTAAATGAAACAATGAATAGTTATATTCATGAACTCAACTTGTGCTTATACAATTTGACATGGCAATATAAAGATTTTATTTTATTATTTGACATAAATAAATTTATTAGTAATTTTACATTGACCAAAGATACTATGTATCTGCCACTATTTTATAGAAGACAAGTTGCTAAATTATTAGCATTTAATTTACAAAATGACACAGGTACATGTAGGGTATCCAAGAACTTAGCTTCTGTAAATAGTTCCTATCTTAATAATTCTTCTATTGAATATACTGACACAAGTTCTTTAAACTTAAGACTAGGACAAAGGGTAGACAAATTCAACTGAATGTAGCACATCAAAACAAACAAGGTCTATCTGGCAAGGATTTAGAATTAAGTTTATATTTAGAAAATCACAGTATACAAGTAATGTGTATTACAGAACACTGGCTAAAAGAGTACCAAATTAAATTCTTAAATAACTCGCAATACACGGTACACAGTGCCTTCTCTAGGAAACACGCTATTCATGGTGGATCCTTGATTATTGTTTCAAATAGCTTAACATGTAAAGAACGGAAAGACATAGCAAGATTGTCTATAGAACGCACTGTGGAACTGTCATGTGTAGAACTTGAGCAGCATATTATCATATGTGTATATCGTCCACCGTTAAGTAACTTTAGCTTGTTTGAATCAGTTATTGAAGATGCAATTACTAAAATTAGGAGCAATAAGAAAGGTATTATAGTTTGTGGTGATTTTAATGTAAATATTCTTGATCATTCAGTAATGACTGCTAGATTTTTAAATCTATTTAAATCATTTAATTTAAAAAAATTGTTCCTTGAACCAACTAGGATTACAGCAACATCATCCACCTGTCTTGACAATATATTTAGTAATTGTACAGTTTCGAATAAATAAGTTAGTTCTGAATTAACTTCGGATCACTGTGGTCAATTAGCAAGGTTTCCGTATTATAGTGATAGCATCATACAGAAAGTGTTAGTTAGGCCATTACCTAGGCATAAGTTTAATGAATTTCGGAATAAAATTTTGATTGGAATGAATGCTATAAGTCCTGATTTAATGGAGATTGATTCGCCAAATGAAAATTTCAATAATTTATTTAATGTAGTTAACAAGGAATTTCAGAATACTTTTAGGACTAAGGAGAAAGTAGTTAAGGAATCTCGAGCTTTTAGTGAGTGGGCTACTGCAGGTATTTACAAAAGCAGAGCTAAGATGTACGAGTTGTACGGTATGAAGAGATACAATTCTGATTCGAACTTCACTGAGTATGAGGAATTATTCCAAGATATTTAAAAGAGTGTGCAATACAGCTAAGGCATTATTCGTTAGGAACAAAATTGAACAATCCTCGAATAAAATTAAGGCAACCTGGCGAGCTATTAATGAAGCAACAGGTAAGACAACACTAAGAGGTAATAGTTTTAGTTTATTTGATAGTGACAGATTAATTCATAATGACAAAGAAGTCGCACACACATTTAATAAATTCTTTGCTAGCATACCGATTACTACTACTAGAGAATTAAAATCATCAGCTATAGTCGCAGAAAACTAATTAGAATCTAGTGAAGGAAAATATGATGTATTATTTAAGTTCCATTGTATTAATTCTACCGACATTATAAGTACTTTTCAATCTCTAGAGTCTAAGAATACAAGTGATCTCTGGGGCATTTCTGTTAAGGTTTTAAAAAGTATAATTGATGTAGTAGCTCCTTATTTAAGCAACTTATTTAATAAGTGTATTGAATCAGGTGTTTTTCCCGATCTTATGAAACACAGTAGGATAATACCTCTTTTCAAATCCGGCAGTAAGACTGATCCTAGTAATTATAGGCCAATATCGATACTACCTGCCTTTAGTAAGATTTTTGAAAAGATCATACTCAAGCAATTACTTAGACATTTTAATCTAAACAGCCTCCTTCATAGTGAGCAATATAGATTTACCAAGGGTCACTCGACAACAGATGCAGGAGTAGCGTTACTTAAACACATATTCAGTGCATGGGAGAATGCCCAAAATGAATCCGGTGGCTTACCTGTTGATTTAGGAGTGCCGCAAGGCAGCATCCTAGGGCCTTTATTGTTTCTTGTTTACATAAACGATTTACCTTTTTACTTGAAAAACATTTGTGACGTTGTACTGTTTGCTGACGATACTTCATTGATATTCAAAGTAGATAGAAATAAGGAACATTTTAACGAAATAAACAGTGCGCTCATTCAAGTAACTAAATGGTTTAATGTAAACAATCTAGTACTGAACGCCAAAAAAACAAAATGTATTAAGTTTGCTCTGCCTAATGTCAGAAACCTTGGTCCTAGTATAGCTCTAAATGACGATGTTCTCGAAACATCTGAATCTACATTATTTCTAGGAATAACACTTGATTCGAAATTACAGTGGGGTGCGCACGTTACATATCTCTCAGGGAAACTTAGCTCAGCTGCTTATGCCATTAAGAAGGTTCGTAGATTGACTGATGTCGATACGGCTAGATTGGTTTATTTTAGCTGTTTTCATAGTGCTATGTCATATGGCATATTATTATGGGGTAGGGCCGCTGACATCGAAAATATTTTTATATTACAAAAACGGGCAGTTAGGGCCATTTACCAGTTAAAGACAAGTGTCTCACTTAAAGAAAAATTTAAAAATATTGGTATTCTTACTGTAGCATCACAATATATTTATGCCAGTGTTATGCATGTACGACTACATATAAATTCTTACAAAATGAATAGTGACATACACAATATTAATACTAGGAACAGGCACAAATTATGTGTACCATATTTCCGTTTACACAAAACGCATAGCTCTTTTATTGGGCTTAGTATAAGAATGTGTAATAAGATACCGAGTAATATTTTGGACTTGCCTTTAAGGTCGTTTCAGACAATTGTTAAAAATAATCTTTTGCTGAAGGCATATTATAGTTTAAATGAGTATCTTGACGACAAGTACGCTTGGAAATAAATATTATTTTATTAGGTCAATTTCTTTTTATTATTAGGTCAATAGGCAGTTTTATAGTGTAGTTAATTACCGTATTCTCTTTTATACTACATTTGCATTCTTGTTCTACTCTTTTTATTATAATTTATCGGATTTGTAAGGTGAGGGTAACTCGTGGTCATGAACTGCTAACTAATAGATTGTAATTTGCTGCAGGTTCATATACCATTACTTTTCGGAACGTACTGTTCCACCATAGATCAGAACAGTCATGTTCGCGAGTTGCTTACATCAAAAGACGTAAGTGGATGCTCCTGTTTCACCATATTCACTTTGGGAGGCTTACTAAATGAACATAATTTATTGCTTGAGTATGATATCAATAACTATTAACCTTTGCAATAGTAGATAACTCACAATGTGAAACAGTTGCAGCTCCTTACAAATATAACATGTAAAAGAATTATACTGGCAGTTAAAAAGAGTGGCCACGAGTTTTATTGCCCGTTCTTTCTCGTGGTTCTACCTATTGCATTGCGAACGTGGCAGTAAATGTAAATGTAGAATCATCTAGTAATTAACTTTAATCTTTGACGTTCATAAGCGTCACTTTGTGACCTAAATGAATAAATGATTTTGATTTTGAGTTTGAGTTTGAGTTTGATGACACGTGGACGTTGCTACCGGCCTCAACAACTTTCGCAACTGTTCAATATTCACAACTATCTTCTTTATCACAATTTACCGTTGCCAGCACTAGATCAGGCGGCATTCAAGACGGTTTACAGCACGAATTCACTTCGACACCACTATGACTCGCGGAGCACCCATGTGCTTTCAAGGGGCGATAATTCAAGATACGGCTTGGTCAACTTTTTATACCGGGTTTTTTCACTGACCGCGGGAAACCAACAAACGTTCGCGAAGCTACCAGGATGTGCTTTTCAAAAAGTGACCAATTTATTTCAATTAGGTACAAGGCACGCGAGAGAGCATCAGCAAACGGCGTCTTAATTTTTCAAGGCGGGAACGGAAGTGACAGTTCAGTGTGACCATTGTCAGAAATTTTCTGACAATGGTCACACTGAACTGTCACAATTGGCTCGTTTAGTGTATTTTAACTATTTTCATAGTGTCATGTCCTACGGCATTTTGTTATGGGGCAAAGCTGCGGATATTCAGAATATTTTCGTTCTACAGAAACGAGCGGTACGAGCAATATACATGTTAGGTGCAAAAGATACTCTTAGGGAACGCTTTAAGACTATAGGGATTCTTACAGTAGCCTCGCAATTTTTATTTGCTAATATATTGTATATTAGGCAAAATATAGGTTTATTTACTACAAAAAGTGACATACATAACATAAATACTCGAAACAGGCATAAGTTATATGCCCCTTATCATCGTTTACATAAAGTTAATAATTCTTTTGTAGGGCTAGGTATTCGTATATACAATAAAATACCAATTAGTCTTTTAGAATTACCATTTAGTACCTTTAAAAGTAAAATAAAAGACTGCCTTATTAGAAAAGGTTATTATACCATTAATGATTATTTCAGTGATAAGGATAGATGGTCACTTACACTAGCCAACTCTTGATCTTTGTACTTATTCAGAATTTATATAAATACCTTGCCTTTTAGTATTTTTTTTTTATATAATATCTCTTGTTCTTTTAAATAACTATCCATGGATTATTAGGTCATTCAACTTACTACATTTACATTTGCATTGTTGTTCCTTTTACATACATACATACATACATAGACTCACGCCTGTTTCCCGGAGGGGTAGGCAGAGACTACGGAACGCCATTTGCAACGATCCTGACATACCTCACTTGCTTCACTCACTCCCATCAAGTTTCTCATGCATGCTCTTCTGTTAAGGGTACTTCTGACTTGTCCTTTTTTCAGGATGTCTCCTTTTAATTAAAAAAAATGCTACTGTGTTAGATGAAGATAACTCGTGATCATGGGCTGTACACTAACAACTTTGTAAAGGACAATGGCAGATCTCCATACATCAAAATGTCTGAAATTAAATTGAAGCGAACAGTAATAAAAAATATATCAAAAAATTTGGCGTAAGTAACAGAGTCTATAAATGATTCTATTTTCACTCAGGAAAGGTGGAAAAAGAAGATATCGGTGTTTGAATTTTTAGTTAAGAATGAACAATGTAGGTAAAAGGAAAGTTATAGTATGAAAGTTAAACAATGTAGGTAGGTACGTTTAAATTATCAAATGACATATGTCAGATTGACATCAAAACGCGGAAGTATTTTGTAGCATCTAACTGTCAAAGCCACAGACAAAAGCAGAGCTGCATATTTTAAATCGATTTTATGTGAAATCGATAAAACATCAAAACGATTCTGTGACGTTTTTATTTGATTCAAACGTTGTTTTGCTTTAAAAAATATTAGCTTATTGATATAATGTTGATTAAATATTAAATAATTGCATTTTAAACCAAATCAAGTCTATAAAGGTCGATCGTATCGATTACTTATTTAATAATCGATACGGATATAGCACTCACGTCTATTCCTGTTACACCATTGTCCATGGCAACAGTCAAATAATAATGTATTCATAATCAATTGAAATGATTTTTATCATCATAAAATACTCCAGCTTTAACGAGACAAAGTGAAAATTTTAAAAATCGTAGAAAAAAAAACAATTTGTTTTGTTCATATGAAGTTTAAGGTCGCCACAACAAACCCAGACCAAATTCTGCCATTGTTCTTTGTGTATTCATATACCTACCGTCACTTTCTGTAACATACATTTTCATCATAGTTCTGAACATGATCGCGAGTTGCCTACATTATAAGATGTAAGTGAATGCTCCTGTTACACAAGATTCACAATGGAAGGCTACTACAGCACTTAATCTGCATTAATTATTTAAGTATTACGTAAGTTCCTAATTACTATTTACAAGTAATTAATTACAATGTGAAACAGTTGCAGCTCCTTACAAAAACAAAATATGTTACATAACACTGGCGATTAAAAAGAGTGGCCACGAGTTTTATTGCCCGTTCTTTCTCGTGGTTCTACCTATTGCTTTGTGAATGGGCAGTAAATGTAAATGTAGAAGCATTAAGTAATTTATTTTAAAATTTGACGTTCATAAGCGTCACCTTGTGACCTAGATGAATAAATGATTTTGACTTTGACTTTTCAATAGACTAAACAAAATGTTACTTAATCGATCTAATCGATTTGACTTAAAATAAAAACTCATTCTATTTCAAACATACTGATTCTACCGAATTTTAATGTAGGATTCAGTGATCTAAGGTGCGGCAGTCACGGTTTATAGCAAAGCGGAAGGACTCACAATCTATGTATACAGAAAATTCTAGCATAAATTATAAAGCAAAAATGTAGGTACATTGAAAAGTCAAATAAATACGGTGAGATGAATTCTACGTAGATGATTATTATGATACAAATAGCACAATGTATGCAAAAGCACTAGTATAATTTAACAGGCGTAATTACTTTACAATATGTCTACAAAACCACTATATTTGCTTACAATCCGTTATAAAGATGTAAAAGCCAATAAAAGCACAACTTACCCGATCACGGGGTTATAATTCACTTAATATAATTTATTTAGACTTACAATAGGCACTTTTCGCAGAGTGGTAATTATAGCTAATTATAGCTAGTATTTAGGTAAATACGGTTTTTAAAATAAATATTCGACATGATATATTGTCACTGAGCGTGCGTACAGCGGCCGACAGCTCAAGGCAGGAAGTGAAAGGCATCGGCGATCAGCGCGCGCGCCGGGCTGCCGAGCCCCGGCCACTAGACGCGAGTTTATCTATATCAAAAAGAATTATAAGCGGCTGTTTGTTTGTTGAAGTTGACTTTTGTAGTTATTATTGTAATTAATTTTACAAGGTACTACGTTAGGATTTATTGTTTAGGTTTAAGATTAGGTTAGGTTTAAGATGTTATGTTTAGTATCAATTTCATAGAATAATTTAATTTATATATGTAATGATAGGTTCGACTTGTAGATCGTAGCTCATGTGTACTATTTATAAGTTTCTAATTACAGCAATGTAACAACTATTAGAAAAACGCAGATGTTACACTTTTATGTCAAATACCTATTAATAAACAGAAGTTTGCAAAACATTATTTTTCCTCTCACCGATTCAGTATTTAACTGTTTTCGGTAAAGCCAATTCTACTCATCATATCTGCGTTTAGATGTGTTTTTAAAATAATGTGAAATCGGTTATAATTTTATGAATAAAATAAAATCTTTTTTATTTCAAACTAAAAAAGTATAATTACAATGGGAATCACTTCGCTATCTTACTATCTTAATTCTGGTCTATTATCCAGTATTTAAAGTTCAACGGTTACTAATACTCTGTCAAGAAAGTACCGCGATTAAGATCAATAATACACAATCATCATCATATCAGCCTTTAACAGTCCACTGCTGGACTAAGCCTCTCCTTTGAAAGGAGGAATTGGCCTACTATACCACGCTGGCCAAACGGGTTGGTATAGGGTTTGTATCAAGTTTTCCTTCTCTTGCAGTGTTGTTCTCTGCATAATGTGCTCCCTCTGTCGGCTCTTACGACACCCATGGGATGATATGGGGTGGTGACATTTCGTATTCTTAATCCGTCACCACACGGACAATAATAATAACAATAATACACAAACTGTTTGTTATTCATCCAAATTTATTTCATCACCTTCAAAGTATGCTCCTTCAGAAACGATAGACTTACGCCAACGAATAATCCAATCATCAAAACTTTTTAAAATGCTGTTTCCGGAATTGAGTTCAGTTTCCGTCACGAATTCTCCTTTATGTCTTCTACCGCTTGAACACGGGTGCCACGAAGTGGTCATTTGAGTTTAGGATAAAGAAATAATTCAGCTGGGGCCATATCTGGTGAATGTGGTGGCTTTTCAATGGTATTTCGATACCTTAAATCTCAAATGGCGTAATCACCATTTTGGACAAAATTACTTTTGAATGCTGTGTTACTCAATTTTTTTTTCTCTATCGATCTGTCTTATCAGAGTTTCAAAATTCGCAAAGAAGTGGTGATTACAGCCCACATATTTAGCATCGATAAACAAGGATTTTCTTATTTTTTAGCTGTACATACCATAAAGAATACAATTCTTAAGAATTTGGTCGATACACCAGTTAAAATTATAATGATATGAAAAATACTGACTATCGAGTTAGACGTATAGGACTAATATACTTAACAGTGGCGTTTACGACTCAAGATAGTTTAAGACTTGAAATAAAATAAATAACTGTTAGGGGGTATCAACCTTTTTGCATTTAATTTGCGTTTGCAACCCATGGAATCATAAAAATATGTTATTTGTTCTTGTCGTATCAAGCATGTTGCAAGAAATGTGGCGATTACGCCGAAAAAAAAACTGTATTATAAAATTGATTGACTGTTACTTCCCATCATTTTTGAAAATCATTATTAACGCGTGGTGTTTACGCTCCAAACCATGTTCATAATTTGTAACAATTTTATTCACCTATCCCGTGCTGAGTGCACGGCATAGGTGAATCATCCCAAATAGCTCCAAATTAGTACGGTGCAGAGATATGAAACAATATCTATCTCTTTCTAGCATACGTTTACACGATACTTTAGAACAAGATAGCACTATTTATTTCGCACGGCAAATCGACGGTAGCGCCCAATGACGTTGATGCAATTTAGTTGTAAACAAACAAGTGTGCGATAAACACAGTGCTATTATTTTTAATTAAGTTCTGGCGTAATTTAATATTATGTTAATGGATGCCCACGCTAAAATAAAGCTTAACGCTTTGTGACGTCGGTGTCGTCGCACCGCTTCCCACTACTGCTGGCTGGCCGCCCCCCCTCCCCGCAGCGGCAAATAAATACAGCGGCGCGACAGCGAAACCCCCTCTTGAATCCTGGACGCTGCCTCAGTTAAGTGCTGCCTTCTCTTCTGGAGGACCGAAGCCTCGTCAGCCTGCCTGCCTACCCTGCCCTGAGGGCCAATTCTGGTAATTATATTTGTTCAAATTCCAATATCGATCTAGTCTCGGCGTCATAAATGGTATTCTCGTAACTTAACTGACACTTGAATGAGATCGGGACTACATCGAAAGTTGAACCAAGTGTGAACTAGTGTGAACGGTATTCTGCTAATTATTAGTAGCGCAGGTAAGGTATTTCTAGTTTTAATATACATTTGTTACCAAGGACACGACGTGATGACGTGATTTATTTGACATTCCCAACGATACCACTAATATGTAGTGTTGAATATTTTTCTGGTAATATTTATGATCTATTTTGCTAATTAACATAGGAATCGCCTTTAGCTATTATGTGCCACTAGTTTTACCACGGGGATAGGTATCTAAAATAAGTTTAAAAAGAAATTGTGTAAGACAAATTCATGTCTACAAAAGAAATGACTATAAAATGATCAACCATCGATAGGGCTTACAAAAAACAGGTGCATGCGATTTTCGACCTTATTGACAATTCATGATAAACTTCTTTTTGGTATTTTCTTGCTTTCTGACATTGATACGTTATTAAAATTATAAATTCTGAGTTACGTCAATAAGGTCGAAAATCGCATGCACCTGATTTTTGTAATCCCTATCGATGGCTGATAACTTTCTGATAGTCACTGGTTTTGTAAACGTTAATTGCTTTTATACAATTTCACAACTAATGAGTTCACGAGGATCCTCTGGGGGATCTGGCTAGGAGATCCTGGTGGACAACATGCAAACATGTTAAGTATTTCGTTGCCAGCATTGACAATATTTATTTCAAGATCGAAATATTCGCGAAACTTTTGCTCGAGAAATTCAACAAATGAGATAAAATTATCAGGAGGGAAAAACGAATTAAAAAACCCAATTGTACGTTACCATCGTTAAAATCTTTATAATGTCTGAATTATTTCTATTATTGAATATTAAATTTTTAATTATTGAATACCTATTGAAAATAATTCACACGATCCAAGGAACCAATATATTTACTTACCGAAATTTTATTACTTAGTTGTATATTAATTTTAATTTGGCATGTAAACGTATTGGCATCCAATAACCATTCCTATTAATGTATTTTCCCATACAATGGCAAAATTCATGTTTTTGTTTTTGAGTTTTTGTCATTACCTCTAAGATCAACAAGAGATTATAAATTGATTATATCGAAATTATACTATAAGGAGATTAAGTGGAGCAGAATACCAATTGTGAGTCAATTCAAAATTAAATCGCAGTTCAGTCAAAATTCAGTGTCAGTCTCTGTTAAATACGAGAATTGGCCTTCAGAGTCTTAACTCTTGCTACTAGCTACCGGGTTTATATTGTGTAACGCTTCTTAGCAATTATATTTTGTAACGAACGCTATGCTTCTTTAATTTATCTCTCTACACACACGAATAAACGTTACACTGGCGCTCGAACAATTTTAAGGGCTCAGGCATCTGACTCGGCTTCTGGTCGCTTCCTTTTTTCTGTGTTTCTGTGTCTAGCTAAATTATAACGCATTATTCAGGCAAGATAGTCGACTAAAGGCTTGCGCCACGTCTTATGTACTTTTATAACTTCTTTTCTAACCCAAATTCGTTAGACTAAGTAACGGTTTTGGGAATTATTTTAATTGTACAATTTCATTTTTTATGTGAGGGTATTCGCATTATTTTTACGCATTGCGAACGTAACTTGTTTACTTGCTACATAATAAATACCTTTCTTTTTAAACGACCCACTGTGAACATATTTACATTACCTTTTATTTTATTGTTGTATTATAAGTATAAACCCTGTGTGAGTGACTTTTGGTGCTGTTAGGTTAATCTTTTATCTGTTTAATCTTTTTCTAAGTAACTTAGCAATGTCTTTTAAAATTAACTTCAATCATTTAGTAAAATCGGAGCTGGTTTATGAACTAATTATTCGGGGGGGTGACAAGTCTGGTTCCGTAGCCGAGCTGCGCCAGCAGATAGCGACACTAGCGTCTCAGTTTCCCCTTGAAACTATTTTGGATTCGGATTTAGACCCCGAAGAGGAAATTTCGGCTATCCGGAACTCCTTAATTAGGGCTACAAATAATATTTCTCTGCTTAGATCACAATTTGACCAAAACCTCTATTCGCACTCAGAATCTATTCTCAACCATATTTACTTTAGATTGAATAGACTGGATCTGGACCGCCTTTCTGATACCGACTCGGCTGAGATAGTTTCGAGCAATTACCGCAATCAGTTAGCTATTTTTAAATCTTTGATTTCGGGTACATCTGAACCAACTTCGCACGTAGTACAAAAGGACTGCTCTGTATCTACCCCCGTCGTTTCTGACGACTTTAAGTACGAACGTAAATTGTTTTCCGAACTCGCTAAATTTAAATATAATGGCAAGTCTTGTGTTCGCGGGTTCATTGAAAAAATTAATGAGTTTATGCAGGCTAGGTGTATTCCCGAAAATAAAATGTTACTATTTGCTTTTGAGATATTTACGGGCGATGCATTGTTCTGGTATCGTTCGCTCAAAGAACAGGTTTCTAGTTGGAGTGAATTGTGTTGTCTTTTAATGCGTGATTTTAGCCCGACTGACTATGATTTTAAAATTTTAAACGAAATTAGGTTTCGCCTTCAAGCTGAGGACGAAAATATAACACTTTTTGTTGCTAAAATGCAGGGTATGTTTTCTCGTCTTGATGTGCCTATTAGTGATTAGAAAAATTAGATATTTTGTTGCGTAATGTCCTGCCATGTTACAATCAAACTATTTTAACGGCTAAGGTGGCCGATATCCCTAGTCTCGTTAGTGTCTGTCGTGAATTTGAGACCTTTCATAAACGAACTAAAGACCATCGGGAATCTTCCAAAGCCACACCCAATATCTTGTCGTCCGAGTTTGCCCACCAACCTCAAAAACCTAATTTTTCTAATTACAAACCAAAAAATGATTATAATAACTCTAATAAAAACTTTAACGCTCCACCACAGATAAACGCTATCAAATTACCTACCACTAATAAAAACGACAACCGGTTCTGTCCCAGGTGTCGATCCAATTCTCAAAGTTTGTATAATTGTCGCCAACCACACTTTTTAATTTGTTTTAAATGCGGTCTAAAAGGTTTTCGTGTGTCTGATTGACCTAAATGTAATCCTAAAGCTAATAACCCAAAAAACTAATAAGCGAGGATTGGGGAAGAAATAAATCAAATAATTTCAATAAAACCGAGTGGAATAATTGGTTAAATTATCTAAAAAAAATTTTTAACTGTTATAGTCTATCCTCAATCCGCAATTCTAATATAGAATACTCGCCATATATTTCTGTTATTGTAAATGGTAAACCTGTAGTCGGCCTGTTGGATTCTGGCTCATGTGTTACAATCTTGGGTAACAATTCTCATAATTTCTTTTTAAATAATAAGTATCAGTTGGATTGTTCTCAGCCTTTGAGTTTGGTAACCGCTGGTGGTGAAAAATTGTGTTCTTTAGGGTCTATATCTCTTCCTATTGAATTTCAAAATAAAACAGTTTCCCTAAATTTTCATGTAGTGCCAGGGATTAAAAATAGTTTTATTCTCGGTATGGATTTTTGGCGAATTTTTAATTTATTTCCTAACCATTTAGAGTCGGTGTTGTTATTGAATGAAACTGATTTACAAGTTACTGAGCTGCGGACCGATGACTCACCGCACCTTGTGTCTTATAATAATTTATCTATTGAACAGAGAGCTGCCGCTGATAACATTATTTCTAAATTTTCCGATATTTCTTATAAAAAGCGGGGTCTCGGTTGTACAACTCTCATTACTCACTCTATTGACACAGGCGATAGCCCACCTATTCTGCAGCGTTATTATCGTATGCCTCCCGATAAACAACGCATTTTGATACAACAACTAGACGAAATGTTGAAGGAAGATGTCGTAGAACCCTCTAAAAGTCCGTGGTCTAACCCGGTTATTCTAACCCCTAAAAAGAACGGCGAACTAAGATTTTGCTTAGATAGTCGTAAATTGAATTCTGTTACTAGAAAAGATGCTTATAATTTGCCCTACATTTCGGAAATTCTAGATAACTTGAGAGATGCCAAATACCTATCTAGTTTAGATATTTCTTAATGTTCCTGGCAGACGTTAATTAAAGAGGAGGATCGTTTTAAGACCGCTTTCTATGTTCCTACTCGTGGCACGTTTCACTTTAAAAGAATGGCGTTTGGTCTAACAAACGCACCCGCAACTCAGCAACGTTTAGTCGATACTCTGTTTTACGGTCCTGAATTTGAAAACAAGGTCTTCTGTTGATGACATTGTATGTATATCGTCAACGTCTGAAGAACATATTACGCTTTTTCGAAAAATTGAAAAGGGCAAATCTCACTATAAACTTAGATAAGTGTAATTTCTTTCGGGATAAAATAAAATATTTAGGTTACGTTGTCGATTCGCAAGGTCTCCATGCGGATCCTGATAAAATTGATGCCGTAATTAATTACCCTACCCCTTCTAATAAAAAGGAACTACGTCGTTTTCTGGGCGTGGCTTCATGGTATAGGCGATTTATTCCAAATTTTAATCGTATATCGTCACCTCTAAACAAATTAACCTCTCAAGGTAAAAAGGCTCCCCCTTTTTGTTGGTCTAAAGAGGCGGACCAGGCTTTTATCAAGTTGAAAGACTGCTTGTCCTCTCCTTCTATTTTATCTTGTCCGGACTACTCCGAACCTTTTGAGATACACACAGACGCCAGCGACTACGGCGTAGGTGCTGTCCTCTGCCAGGTTATGAAAGGCGAAGAAAAAATCATAGCCTATTTCAGTAAGTCTTTGTCTGATGCAAAAAAGAATTACAGCGCTACTGAGCGCGAGACACTCGCTGTGTTATCTGCCATCGAGCACTGGCGTTGTTATGTCGATAACGGTAAAAAGTTTATTGTTTACACTGACCACGCTGCGCTCAAATGGTTTCTAAAACTTAATAATCCTACTGGTCGTTTGGCCAGATGGGGTGTTCGTCTTTCGTCGTACAATTTCGAGATTCGACATCGTCGTGGTTCAGACAACATATTGCCCGACCTCCTGTCTCGTTCTGTTCCCGTTGCAGCCATTATCAATGATAATGACATTACTCCTAATTTAAACCTAACACTCCCAATGTCTACTAACGACTCGTGGTATCTAAACATTTATAAAGGTTGTCTAAACAATCCCACATCTTTCGTGGACTACCAAATTATTAATAATAAATTATATCGTTTTAAAAAGTGTCTAAATCCTTTAACTCGAAATTTTCAATGGAAGGAGGTTATTCCGTCGGAACAAAGATCTAATATTATTGCTGAGAACCATTCACTGCCCACGGCTGGTCACCTAGGTATTTTTAAAACCTACAAGCGCTTGGCATTAAATTATTACTGGCCGAATATGTATTCCGACGTTGTTAAGGCTGTGAATTCGTGTGATGTTTGTATATCTCACAAACATCAAAACCATTCAACCTTAGGTCATATGGGTAGATCTAAGTTTTGTTATAAACCATTCCAGATGTTAAGCATTGATCTAATTGGTCCACTACCTACTTCTAGAAGGCTAAACAATTTTATTTTTGTTGTTTCTTGTTGTTTTTCCAAATATTGTATGCTTTTTCCCATTAAACGAGCTAATGCCGAATTAATTACAAAAATTTTAGAAGAAAATGTTTTTTTGGTCCATAGTATTCCGTCAACTATTGTTCTCGATAATGGTAAGCAGTTCATTAGTTCCACATTTAAAAATTTGATAACTAAATACAAAATTCCTAATTTGCATTATACGCCGCTGTATACACCCCATGTAAACTCAGTCGAGCGTTATAATAAAACTATTATGACGGCTATTTCTACTTTTATCGAACGAGATCAGCGCGTTTGGGATCTAGTCGTTCCTAAGATTCAGTTTGCAATAAATTGCGCAGTAAACGAGGTAACTGGCTATTCTCCATCTTTTCTGGTCTTTGGTCGTGAATTGGTTACTTGTGGGTCACACTATGTGGTCAACAAATCTGACCCTAATATTGTCTTCGAACCGCGTGATACATATTCGGAGGCCCTCGGCCATTTGTCTCCTATCTTCGAAAAGGTACAGGCCACTTTGATAGCCGCTCACCAACGTAATTGTAATTCTTATAATCTTCGTCGTAAACCGGCCGAATTCAATGTCGGCGATATTGTGTGGCGGCGTACTTACTATTTAAGCGATAAAGATAAATATTTCAATAAAAACCTCGCTCCTAAATTTATTAAATGCAAAGTTGTAGCTAAAAAGTCTCCTTTAGTTTACAAATTGTCTGATATGACTGGCAAGCCAGTTGGCGAATGGCATATTAAAGATTTAAAATTAATTAATTACAAACAATAATTATTAATCACATACAAAAATCTCGTCAAATTTGTTGTTATAATTACTTCTGCTCACCCACAGTCCATGATGGTCGTTATAGTAATACCGATTTTTTTTTTATCTTTAAAATCCTTTTTGTTTTGACTCAGTGGTTAAAACTGTAATCAACTGCGTCTCACGGGTTCGAAGTTTCTTGAATCTATTTGTTGTGCTAATCACCTTGTTTACGTTATAAAGTATGCTCAGAGATATTAATATTAACCCATTCTATTTAGCGAGCCGCTAGCGCGCTTTCTAATAATACCTTATCCCGCGCACATAAGGCTTACTCTCGTCTACATTCGTCTCGACTACCTGCGTTGAGTTTTATGACCTGTCACTCACTCTTTTGTTGTCGAGTTGACCTTTTTGTTTTAATTGTTTTATGCAGTAATATTATAACAGATATTCCATAAACTGAGCAGCTCTTTTGTCTTTTATTTAACTTAACTTATATATAAGAATTCTAAACTATTGTTTTGAAGTGTCACTAATAAATATTAACTATTTATTCAAGACTATCTCAGTTATGCTTATGTGTAATCCTCGACGTGTTTTGCATTCAAGCAGGAACCGGATTAGTTTGAATGATAGCTAGTGCACTGGTTGTGAGTGTGTCTGGCATGTGTGCGAGATATGAAGGATTTTTTTGTTGTTAAAGGGGTCCATTGAATGCGTGATGTATGAATGGTTGGGGGGTTATACATAACCAAATTTCTTTTAGGTGGTGTTTGCAACTTAAAAGACTGACACCACTTCTCCTTCTCTGTTCCAGGCGCTGTCGGCGGCAGGGGGCCAGGGATTTTTTCCCCCAGGAAAAATTCCGGCCTAAAGGGGGGAGTGTGTGACGTCGGTGTCGTCGCACCGCTTCCCACTACGGCTGGCTGGCCGCCCCCCCTCCCCGCAGCGGCAAATATATACACCGGCGCGACAGCAAAACCCCCTCTTGAATCCTGGACGCTGCCTCAGTTAAGTGCTGCCTTCTCTTCTGGAGGACCGAAGCCTCGTCAGCCTGCCTGCCTACCCTGCCCTGAGTCTTAACTCTTGCTACTAGCTACCGGGTTTATATTGTGTAACGCTTCTTAGCAATTATATTTTGTAACGAACGCTATGCTTCTTTAATTTATCTCTCTACACACACGAATAAACGTTACAGCTTTACTGAAACGTCGCCTACAGCTTGCTTCAATAGCTAACAGTCAGCGAAAACTTAAAAGGTAAGCCAATTTTATCAGATTTAATTAGATACCTATTATCCGAATAGAGTAATTGGTATCTATTCAAATCTTATTGTTATATTTATACAAAACGTTGTTTTTCAATCTTTTGATAATTTATCAATTAGAAATAGAAAAATATGAATTAAAAATACTTGTAAATAAATAACGTTTGGTGCATACGACAGTTATTTTATTGATTAAAATATATTTTTTTAAGTCTTAACGTCGTCACTTACAACAATTTAAATAGGTAGATACCTACATTAGTTATTAATGTAGGTATCTACCTATTTAAATTGCTGACGTAAATGCCATCAGTAATGTCTTTTGGTATTTAAAGTGGACAAACTTGGCAAATACGACGTATTTTTTGTTTGTTTTCTTTTTATAATGGTTGTAAACGACATAATTACTACCTGTTTATGCATGGTAGTTGACGTAAATCCTACTTACCTTTGGTAAAATATTAATACTGTTGTTGTATACACTATCGGCCTGACTAAGAAACGCAGTGTAAAGTTTTTCTTAGAATAATGTAAATTTTTGATATAAAATTTTATAACTTATACCAAAGAGAATAAGGCATAAAAATGTATGTAAAAAATTGACTTGAATAACTAATGGGATAAAATAAAAATATGGTTAGTTCTCCGATATCCTTTGAGATTTTTCTGGGAATCGAAAAAAATCATTTTCCGTAAAACGTATGATTCCTAGTTTACTTCTTACATAGTATTTGCACAGGCTGATGAATATTATTGAAGATAACATATATTTTTTCAGATCTTCTCTCTAGGGCGATGCGTCTAATCAAACCCAAACTACTAAGGAAAATGAGATCCACATAATAGAGAATACTGACAGTGATACAGATTTTCACTTACAAAAATATGATTTCGTCCATACATCTACTTTTCATTGCCTCAAACACATTCATATTTAGTTCTGAAAAACTGATTACCCCTGAAAAAAAATTCATATTATTTCCGACATATTATTAAAATCATCATTTTTTAACGATGGTGCAGAGAAGAACGCCATTGCTGAGACCTCTGCAACTCCACTGGACGATTCTGCCGCTCCTCTTGACCATGATCAGGTACTCCTCGTTGCCGGTGCTGTGAAGAGCTCTATTGCTGAGACCTCTGCAAGTTCACTGGACGATTCTTCCGCTCCCCTTGACGATGATCAGCTACTCCCCGTCACCGGCGCTGTGAAGAGCCCCATTGCTGAGACCTCTGCAACTTCACTGGACGATTCTGCCGCTGCCTTTGGCGATGATCAGCCACTCCTCGTCGCCGGTGCTGTGAAGAGCCCGATTGCTGAGCCCTCTGCAAGCTCACTGGACGATTCTGCCGCTCCCCTTGACGATGATCAGCTACTCCCCGTCGCTGGTGCTGTGAAGAGCCCCATTGCTGAGACCTCTGCAACTCCACTGGACGAATCTGCTGCTCCCCTTGACGATGATCAGCTACTCCCCGTCGCCAGTGCTGTGAAGAGCCCCATTGCTGAGACCTCTGCAACTCCACTGGACGATTCTACCGCTCCCCTTGACGATGATCAGCTACTCCCCGTCACCGGTGCTAATAAACCTAATGCTCTTAAGAGAAAAATAAAACGAGTTTCTTATAAAAAGTTTCTGGACTTCTTATCTGATGAGGAAAAACATTTTTCAGGGGGACGTTCCAACTTATGGACTTATGACGAGTCTGATTATTCTAGCGAGGACTCAACAAAACAGAAGAGAAAAAAGAAGAGAGTAACCAAATGTAAAGAAAACACAGAAAATAAGACTGTAATACAAAAAAAAGTAAAGCGCCCTCATAAAGGAAAAAATATAAAAATACTTAAAAATGACGGAAAAGCTTATAAAACCCGGTAAGGTAAAGAGATTCCAGAAAAAGCTATGAAATCGAACCCATGCATTGAAAAAAGATGTGTAAGAAAATGTTATGAAATTTCGGAAGAAAGACGAGCCTCTTTATTTGAACATTTTTACAGACTTGATATTCAGCGCAGGCGCGATTGGTAAACAACGGAGATGATCATATGCCAGTATGCCAACAATTTTTGCTGGACACCTTAGACATTAGTCAAAAATTTTTGTTATACACCATACAAAACGCCACAGATGACATGGCTATGAAAGATAGATGAAAACCTAACGTTCCCACGAAGTTCACCGAGGAGTCAAAAAACTATGTTAGAACATTTATTCAGAAAATCCCTATGATGCCTTCCCACTATAGCAGAAAACGAACTAAGAAAATGTACTTATCCCAAGAATTTAGGAATATATCAAGTGTATATCGCTTTTATTTAGCAGATTGCTCTAAAAATGAGAAAATAGTTGTTAATGAATACATTTTTAGACTGATATTAAGTGAATACAATATCGGTATCCATGTACCTAAAAAGGATAAGTGCGTTGTATGCACGCAAAAAGAAAATAACAGTGTTATTGACGAACTGCAGTTCCAAAACCATCTTGAGGAAAAACACGCAACTTATAAAAGATTCAAGGCTCATCAACAGATAACATCACTCAAAAAAGATACAGTTGTTACATCGTTTGATGTACAGAAAGTACTTAACACTCCGCATGGTCACAGTATGTTACTGTATTATTCGAGAAAATATACAGTATATAACTTCGCACTGTATGAGAGCAATACCCAAGATGCCTTTTGCCTTACTTGGGGAGAGAGTGACGGGAATCGCGGTAACAATGAAATCGCTACATGCTTACTAAAGTAGCTTAAGCACGTAGATGAAAAAGGAATTAAGTACATATTACTCTATTGCGACTCGTGCGTTTTGTCCACAAAACAAACGCAAAACTGTATTGGCTGCGTTAAATTACTTCTTAAAAACTGCTGATAATGTTTAGTTTATTCAGATAAATTATTTATTGCCTGGTCATACTTACATGCCAGTGGATTCAGTACATGCAATTATTGAGAGAGAAGTAAAACGCTTAATTGTATGGAGTCCATCACAGTGGCCGTCATTCTTTTCATCAGCTCGCAAAAGGCCAAGACCTTATCATGTTGAAGTCTTAGATCACACAGACTTCTTAGATTTTGAAGACGTAACTAACTATAGCTGCACTCCATCTTTATTAAAAAGTCTTAAGCTCAAAAACATAAGAACAGTAACATTTAAGAAGAAAAATCCCAATGTAATCTACGTAAAATACTCCATGAAAGATGATGTACAAGCAGTTAATTTTACATTATGTGAAAAAGGAAACGTCAAGCATAAAGGGAAAGGTAAAGGTAAGGGAAAAGGAAAAGGCAAGGGTAATGGGAATGTTAAAGGAGTTCAAGAAGTAGGGCATGAAAAAGACTGTGAAAATGTAGAAAGTACTTTGGTGTGCCAAGAAAGATATAATGTGAAGCCTCTTCACCTAAACAGAATATCTTTATCATTGTCAAATAACGGTACAATACCAAAAATGTATCACGAAGAGTATCGTCGTCTGCCTTCAGATAAAAATGTACTCGACGTTTTAGAGGAAACCGATGAAGAGGAAGACGAAGAGGAGTCTGCAGAAAACTATGTTTAATTCCTTTTATTACATCATTTTATTAATGTTCATGTTTATCGTTAAACCGAATTTAATTAAAGTCTGTGATTTATAATTAAACTTGAAGAAACGTAAGGTTTACATAGTATCTTCTTGGGTTTACGCGAATGTTACACATTGAAATTAAACTACAGTTTACGGATTTTATCGCGTTGAATTGGTTTCACTAAGTTATTACATTTGAAACTAAAGATCTAGAAACTATATTTTTAATTTATTACTAGCCGACGTTTCGAATTCTTTACAGAATTCATGTTCACGGCAGACTGAGGTGATATTTGTCTTTTTCTTAAATGTATAAGTTATCTCAAAGTACCCGAACATTTTTCAACTACTGGTGTTACTAATTACGCAGAATGAGCTCACAGTGTCCTTAGGTCTTCTGGTGACTTTGTCCTTCTTGGGTTTCATTAGCCTTATGACAGGGTCCCAAGCTGTAGGAACATTCCAACCATCTTCCCTATTGAAATTAGGGTGTTTTTTAATTTCAATAGCCTCTCGTATCATCCTTGGAAGAAAACGATGTTCTTTTGCGAGTATCTGTGGTTCATCAAATCGCAGGTAGTGGTTGGGTCCTTGTTCCACATGTTCACACACAGCAGACTTTGTTGAGCGTTTATGTTTTATGTCAGCTATATGTTCTTTGAGTCAGAATAAAAAGACAAATATAACCTCACTCTGCCGTGAACATGAATTCTGTAAAGAATTCGAAACGTCGGCTAGTAATAAATTAAAAATATAGTTTCTAGATCTTTAGTTTCAAATGTAATAACTTAGTGAAACCAATACAACGCGATAAAATCCGTAAACTGTAGTTTAATTTCAAAACGTAAGGTTGTGATTTAAATATTTAATTCTACTTAATAATAGTGAAGTTAACGTGTTATTTTTTTTGCTTAATAGTACTCGTATTGAAGATTGTTTATTTGCTCGCAATACCTGAAAAACAAACGAAGTGGCAGGAGTGTTGCTGGCGCCTAAATCTATTATAAATCTTATATCCTAGCTTTGACATAAAAAAAATAAACGTTAGTTTTTCTTCTTTACACACAACTTGTAGAAGACAATTTAGACGTTTTTCCCTGCGGGTACTCGACCAAAAAAGTCGACTTGAGAATGCTCTTTATTTACTTTGGTTTTTAAAATAGATAAAGTTATTATTGATTGCTTAATTGTGTGTAAAAACGTTAAATACCATTCAAATGTGAAGTACAAACGTTATCTCTAGTGCATAATAAGTGTCAAGTGAATAAAAAGGAACTTACTAATTAATACCGGTAAATAAACATTACAAAGTGAATAAATAAACTTTTAAACTTTAACATAATTAAATATATAAATAAAAGTGCAATAAACATTATTACAAAAACATTAACAGTACGAAAAAGAGATAAAAGTGATTAAAACTATTCGTTTAAAGTTGAAAGTGACGGTCATTCTACGACAATCAATTTATAAAAATTTTTGCACCATGAATAATCACAACTAAACTGTATTCTATGGATTTAAGAAGTGAACTCCAATTCTGACACAATTGTAACAAGTCGCTGTAGCGTGGTTGGAAACCAACTGGCATTGGTTGTAATAGCGGGTCTCGGGATCAAGTCCTACTGTCTGAGAGCATCCACTTTTTGTGAATAATATAAATTGTTTAAATTACAAAAAAATAATTTCTTAGAGAACATTACATTTCGACGAGCTAGAATTCATTCCGAATCAAGTAATTTAAATGAGCAAATAAACACTAGTCTTGAGGAAACAGACTTCGAAGAAAGTTTGTCAAACAGCTTACCAAATCTATCCAAACAACAAGAAACAGATTTGATTGTTAACTTGAAACAACAAATTGAAACGTTGCAATCGGAGTTAAACAGTGCACATAAGGAAATCGAATTTTTTCCCTAGAAAACACAAATTTAAGAGAAATAAACAAAAATCTAGCGAAGAAAAATGACTTGTACAAAACTATAACTAGCAGTCCAAATAAGAAACAGAACAAAACTACACCAATAAAAGTTTATATTAAGAAAAATAACAAACAAACACAAACTGAAACAGCAATTTTGTCCACAAAGGCCGAAGAAAAAGAAAAAGAATTTACACCAATGACAATTGCACAGAATATTGAACCTGTTACGGAACAAAAAGCAATAACACATAGGACGTCAGACAAAAGGAACAAGTTATGTATAATCAGTAGCAATAAGGCTTGTTATATCACATCCATTGCCGAAAGTAGTTTTCCTAATTTTAATATATGCCATAACTTGTCCACAAACTGTGGCCTGGAACAACTCTTGTCTAATCTGCATGCAAAACTTTTAAACTACACGTTAAAAGATTATTGTATAATTTTTATTGGCGAAACTGATTTCAAGAAATCCATTAATTATTCAGAACTTGTTGCTTCCATACGTAACACCCTGATGAGCATAAATCACACAAATATAATACTTTGTTTGCCGACATATAAATGTAATAATTTCTCTGTATTGTACAATTGGCGAATAGAAATGTTTGGCTATCTACTCTATCATGACATACAAATTTATAACTATGCAATCTTTTTTGACTCTAATTTAAATTTATCATATGACCATAGCATGTTTTCTAGACGTAATGGAACACTTAATAACCATGGAATGGTAGTTATTTTTAACGATCTGTTATGCTACGTTAAAAATTGTTCGACATGTATTAATGCAGACTATAATGTTTACCAAATGGATAGATTAAGCACAACTATTCCAACAGATGGTAATTTGACGGATACGCCTATTCTTTTTCGCTAATTCTATAGAAAATGTACATTAATGCATCAGAATATGGCTGGAATTCTAAGCAAAAAAGATATGTTAGAAATTACTCTGGACCAACTAAAATGTAATGTTGACATAATATGTCTTACAGAGACATTTATTAAAAGAGGATGCGAATCAAACTTAATATTAAAAAAATACAAACTAGCTGGATCTTATTCTCGTATAAATCAACGTAGAGGCGGTTCATGCATCTTAGTAAGAAAAAATCTTAAGTATAAAATTCCTGACCTCAAAATACAGGCTATACCGTATCACTTCGAATACTGCGCTACCGAAATTAATAATATGTATATATAGGATACCCAATTATAACGCTGACATTTTTCTGGAAAATTTGGCAGCTCTGTTAAGTATATTATGTAAGCGGTCAAACAAAAATATTGTTCTGTGTGGAGACTGGAATATTGACGTTCTCAAAAATAATGAAAATCTTAAAAAACTGCAGTCTATCTTATGTAATTATAACTTTAAAAATCACATACTCAGTCCAACTCGTCTGAACTCATGCATTGATTTAATAGCAAGTAACATGAGCGATGTTGTAACCAATTTATATAGGCTAGCATTATCCGATCATGAAACCGCACAAACTATTACTTTTGAACAACCTTGTACATTAAAAAGAGAAAGACAATTCTGGTTTGAAAAAAGAAGATATCTATGTAAAACTAATAAGGATAAATTTATAGACTGTCTATCAGCCCTCTCTTTCAGTGAAGTATTGAATTGCATGGACACCGAAGAATGAACACTATTTTATGATCTTTGTTTTCCCACAATTACTGTTAAAATTACAAAAAAGCCAATTAAAATTAAATGGATATCAAAAGGTTTAATAAAATCATGTAAACAAAAGCGTTGTCTCTACTTAAGATATAAAGTCTCACGGACACATAACAATGAACAGACATATATTATATTCATTATAGCAAAATATTAAAAAAATGTATGATTAGAGCTCAAAAACTTGAAAGTATGAAATATATAAACAATGCTAGTAACAAATGTAGAGCGGCGTGGAACATTATAAAAAATTACGTATCAGGTAGTAAAGACCCCGCTAAACATATAGAACGTATAAAAGTAAATAATAATGAATATTTACATCCAAATCAAATAGCTCAGCAATTTAATAATTATTTTATAAATTTGACATCTAATTCTAATGACACTAAAAACAATTCTTATTTGACTAATTATCCGAATACAATTACGAATATCACTAATACAATTTTCCTGACTCCTGTGACTGATTATGACATTTTTAAAACTATTAAATTCCTAAACAATACCAATTCAATAGGCTATGACTTCCTTAGAACTGACATTGTAAAATCCTGTGCATAAATGTTGTGCTCTCCTCTGTGTCACATTCTTAATTTGTCATTTAACCAAGGGCATTTTCCAAAGAGATTAAAATATTCAGTAGTTAAACCTCTACATACAAAAGGTGACACAAGTGATATGAACAATTATAGACCTATAACGTTGATCCCTATACTGTCAAAAATTTTTGAAAGGATAATACATGACAAAATTTCAGACTTTTTAGAAAAAGCCCGAGCAAAACGGTTTTCGAAAAAAAAATTCCACCACTATGGCAGGTTTTACTTTAACAAAAATCGTTACTGAAAGTCTCAACAATAAAAATAACATTGTAACAATTTTTTTAGACATGTTTAAGGCTTTCGATTTTGTTAATCATAATTTATTACTATACAAGCTCGAAAAGTATGGGATTAGAGGGAAAGCGTTAGATTGGCTTAGTAGTTATCTCGAAGACCGTTATCAATGTGTAGAAATTCTTGATACTTCTGGAAAATATTACTCATCGACCAGATCAGAATTTAAATTAATGAACAGCTCGGGTGTGCCGCAAGGAAGTATTCTCGGTCCCCTTCTGTTTCTATTATACATAAATGACTTGCCTAATATGATTGAGCACAAATGTGTATTATATGCGGACGACACTACCCTTATCATAGAAGATAAAGATAAAAGTGCTTTGGAGCAGAAGATAAACAAAGCTTTGAGCAACATTATTGAATGGCTAGATTATAATAGACTTAAAGTAAATATAAACAAGACCAAAATGACACAATTCCAAACGTATAATAGAAAACCCATTACACTTAATATAAAATACAACAACAATGAGGTTGAAGAAGTGGATGCCACTGCCTTTCTAGGTACCATAATAGACAAACACTGCAACTGGAAAGAACACGTTAGAAATCTTTGCATGAACATTGACAAATTTGTGTACGCCTTGTATCGATTAAGACAAATCTCAACTCTAGAAACGGCTTTAAATGCCTACCACGGTTATGTTTCCTCTAAATTAAGGTACGGTCTGATAATTTGGGGCAATTCAGTGGAAGTTGATAAAGTATTTATAGTGCAAAAAAGTGTATTCGAGCATTATTCGGTTTACAATAGACTGAAAGTTGAAAGGATTATTTAAAAAAATATAATATTTTACCCCTACCTAGCTTGTATCTGTTCGATATTTGTCTTTTTGTGCGTAAACATCCAGACTTATTTTGTAAACATAATGATACTGTGACAAGACCAGGCAGGCACACTCATAAACTACTAATACCAAAGCAAAGAGTCAATGTATTTAGTGACAATGTATATTGTAAGGCGATACACATCTATAATAAGTTGCCAAACTGTTTTAAGAATATTGATAGATAGCATTAATGTTTTTAAAAGAAATTTATATGTATTATTAATAAAGAAATGTTTTTATAGTGTAAAAGAATTCTTAGACGACAAAGAACTGTGACTTGCATGACATCATCAATATAATTTTTTTGTAATTGACAATTAATATTCGTATGCCAAACAATGGCAGATTATGGTTTGAACCTATGTATAACATTTTAAGACCTCTGTATATCTAGATAAGATCTATACAATCTATACATCTGACGAATAAATGATTACTTACTACTTACTTACTAGGATTTAGGCCCTAAGTAAGATTCCTGTCAGTGCGGATGTAAGTAGTCTTAGTCCATGCAAAGTATAATTATATTGTTTCTCCTTATCTAAAAACAGAATTAAACATACACAATAACTTTAGTTTGAACCTCAAACCAAAATTATTGCGTTTGTATAATTAAAATAATAAAACGAAATATTAATTTGGTAACAATTAAACTTTATTTTCACTTTCCTCAAAGTGTTTTATGTATAAAACACCTAAAATAGCTATTTTATATGCGTTCACTCTAAGCCAACTAGGCTGTTACACCGTAACTTTTTACAGAACAGCGTTTTTTTTGGGTCGTAAACGCAAACATATCAATTTATTTTTGGCGTAATCACAAATCATTTTTGTAATTATTGGTTGAATTTTTAAGACCATAGAACTGTGTTATAAAGCTTCCAGTGCCATAATATTATATCCAAGTTTCATTTAAATAACATTTTAAGTATAAAAGATATGAATTTTAATCTTTTTTTTTTGTTTTGGCTCTCCTGAAAAGTGACGATTTGGTGATTACGCCATTTGAGATTTAAGGTATCGATTTGTTGAGTGTTTGGTTAAAAATTTGTTCACAATGATGGCCTTGTGCAAAGGCGCATTATCGTGGTGGAAAATCAAAGAATTGTTTTCCTCTAATTTTCTCTCTTAAACGCCGCATAACGCTCGCATAATATTCCTTATTTACCGTTTGACTTTCGGCAAGAATTCCACGTGCACAACACCGCGATAGTCAAAGAAAATACTTTGGCGTGGTTTTTCCGGTTTCGGTTCAGTTGGAAGGCGCTACTCCGAAGCTTGATGACTAGTTTGCATGTAAAACTAGTAAACCCACGTCTCATCACCAGTAACAATTCGTTTCATGAATGTAAGGTCGGAATTTACTCGTTCTAGCATGTCCTCAGCGACACTCATGCAATTGAGTTTATGGAGAAAATCCAGGTCTGTAGGGACTAACCGAGCGGTAATATGTTTCATACCCAAATGATTAATTAAAATGATACGGATCGACTCGTGAGATACAGAAAATTCGGCGGCGATCTCCCTCAAAGTTGAATGAGGATTTCCGGTCACTGCTTCCTTCACTTTTGCGATGTTAATTTCAGTTGCAGGCGTTGATGGCCTACCAGAGCGAGGCAAATCTTCCATCACATCTCGACCGCTTTTGAACGCTTTGTAACACTCATAAGCACGAGTTTTTGATAAAATCGATTCACCGTAAGAATGAAAAACAAAACAAACAAAACCGTAAGAATTCTGTAACATTACCATTGACTCCGAACACGAAATGCCATTGGTAATGCAAAATTTAAAACAAACTATTTTTTCGATGTTTTTGTCCATTATGAAATTCGCAACACACACTAGATATTATATAACTAAAAATAGCAATGTATTTAATATAACTAATATATGCAAATCAAACTCCGCGCCAAAATGCAAAACAGTTGTGCCAATCTAATCTCTGTCTAATCTGTTTTAGATAGATAGATAATTCTTTATCACCACAAGTCACATTACAGAGTTAGAAGAGAACAAGAAGAAGTTTACAAATACAATGCACAATGGGCGGCCTTATCGCTAAAAGCGATTTCTACCAGGCAACCTTTATTTTTTGCACGAAATATTTTACTCCCCTCGTACCCCATAACCTCCTGGTGATTGTTATAATCGCAATAAATTGTGAATTTATTGCAATTGATATTGCGTAGGTATACTGTATTAATTAAATCTTGCTAGAAATAAATGCAATATATATGACGGCAGATTGCTTGATTCTTGGCCGGTATCAACACTTCACATCACAGTTCGTTATAAGTTCACACCAAACCAAATCTAACAAAACTGATTATAACTATTTTGTATTACTGAACACGAAACGAGTGACAGTTTCTAGGTACTTGTTGCCCGCCCGGAGTCTCCAAGAGAAGTGATCCTTGTTGTGTCGCTCCGTTGAACGTCAACCGTCATCCCCCTCTTCGACTGGAGCGAACGTCACTAGACTCTGTCGAAGCGCGCCATCTATGCACTTCCGTTTCGTAGTTAATTGACGTCCGTACTGATGACCATTCCGTTACGGCCATCCTACAAGACACACGTCTCTGTGTGTTAATCTGTAATGAAATTTTACACGCACAGTATCACATTGCTTGGTCACTCCTGACTTAACCCAGGTAAGGGTTGAATCAAAACAGTGTTTACTATAGGAGCTGGATTCAGAGCATCACTGATAATCCAGTCAATTATCATAGATTCACGTTATAATCAAATCAAATAACTACAGCTCTACATGTGATTCATATCCGTTCAGTAACCTCCAGTTACTAAACCAGGCACTCAACCAGCCACTCTGTTGCCCCCATTCAGTAACCTCCAGTTACTAAACCAGGACTTACACCAGTCACTCGGTTGCCACCCAATTCTCTGCACATCCTCGCACGGATCGCCAAGTCCCTCCTGGACTCTATGGTTTCCACGAGACCCCTAACACCAGAGTTGTCTGCCTACCGCGTACTCACGGACAACTGCCTTCACAGTTGTATTGAATCCGATCTGTACTGATTTGCGGCTACAAATCAACCCCTGACATTGAATCACACAACCAATCAAACACCAGAGTCATCTGCCTACCTACCGTGTACTCACGGACAACTGCATTCACAGTTGTATTGAATCCGATTTGTACTGATTTACGGCTATTACGGCTACAAATCGACCTCTGACATTTAATCACACAACCAATCAACATGTAAGCCTAGTTTTCTACTGTCTTGTCAGTATTAAGGTTCACAATTTGCTCTCTTCAAGATCGTCAGTTATGCTCTGATCCTCTGGCACAAAGTTTCAGTATCAAATACAATAATCAGGAAACTCAATGTAAAACTGACATTTGCCTATTACTATCTCTCAAGATATTATTTCAAACCAAGTAAACCATAACATTTAAGCTCTACATGTGATCATTCGCATAGCCCAGTAACCTCCAGTTACTCTACTTTCTGCGAACCCTACATGGGAACGCCAGATCTCTCCAGGACTATGGTTGCCACTGAAACCCGACCTGACCCACCAGAGCTGACTGCAATACCGCCTACTCACGGACTACTAAGTTAGTAGACGCCGATTTTTACCGAGCTACGGCTACACGTAAGCCTCTGGTACGGTCCGATCCGATCATCATGTAAACTTAAACACTTTCTTCAATATCAGAACTACTTTGTTCTACCTCAATTTCGTCAGTTGTACTTTGACTTTTCTCAACCTGTCGAGTGCGTATTTATAGTTACGCTTAGAATTAAGGGCTTTGCGATCATAAAGATCATCGTAAAGAACTTCTGTGACCTCAAATGGGCTTTTATACTTTAAGATATTTCAAACCAAGTTAACCAAACATTTAAGCTAAGGTCTTTGGATTCTACATCTTCTAGGCAAACTCTTTTAATAAACTACCTTCACTGTCATTGCCAGTTTCGGCAGATAGGCTTTAGCTATACCAGTTACCAAGCTCCTCAAAGCCACATACAGGCTTCACACAGGCCCCGCGCCACACACGAGCTGCGCGCCACATACGGGCCGCACACCACACACGGGCCGCGCGCTACACACGGGCTATGCTGGCCACCAAGCCACACTCGCCACCAGGCCGCGCCGACCGCCAGGCTGCGCCGGCCGCCAGACCGCGCCAGCCACTATGCCGCGCCGGCCACCATGCCGCGCCAGCTACCAGGCCGCGCCGGCCATCAGGCCGCGCTAGCCACCAGGATTACCCAAAAAGGAAATAAATCTACCATTAGTATTTCAAAGATTCGTCTCATTGTATACCCACTAAATAGAGTATCCGTTCTTTCAGACTAATTCAACGTCCGCACTTCGTAAATTTTTAGCGAATATCAAATTTGTTTACAACTTCACAACTGCACAAAATGTAACTCCCGTCCATACTCTCAATGAGCTATGTCAAAACTGGATTTGACCACTGACAAAAACTAAAACCTAATGCGAACATGGCGAAAACCGATAAGCTACTTTCGGACAAACTGATTTCCTTTGGCTGCATAGAGGCAACGACTACAGTTCTGAGATAACTAATCGACAGTCAGAGTACTTTCAGATTCTCGCAACACGCTCTTTTCATACAACACAGAAACCAGAGGTAGATAATATTAGCGATCAAAAATCAAATGAGAGCTACTTGAGTAGCAGGGTATCCGTGATTGCGATCAACAACCACACTTTAATGTACTTTGCTCTAGGATTAGGAAAAAATTCTCGAACAGCAATCCTAGTCGTTCGGCCATTCCTGGCACAAGTCGGTGGGCAATAAAAGGTACCTACTCTGATCAAAATCATTACAGGTTTTAATGAAAATCACAACTAACTCTTTCTCTCGAAGCTGACATGTTGAACAACACGCATACTCGTTAAAATAATAGGAAACTCATTAAAATATTGCATTGCTCATACTCTGACATCCATCGGGTCTTTAACAACATACTATGAAACCTCCATCCGGATACACAACACCACCCGGATAATCATTTCGAGCGTCTAACAAAGTAATCTTAAACTAGGATTGTTCCACATGTTGCTTTGGTTTTCCTTATCACATAGCAGACTATAAGAAAATCTTACAAGGCTGATACTCTAGATCTTAAGTTTACTACCAAGTATCCAACCAGTCTTTATAGCCTTTATAATTTTGTCATGGATAGTCTAAATACGAAGCTTATCCTAACCTAATCACTAGCGATACAGCGACGGACCTTTCGCGTTCAAGACGATGGACAACGTTTGTGATACTATGACAAATGCACTAACGGCTGTTTTGTTTACTATGACAAACACAAAAGCTCTCAGTAAACTAGGCTAACGAGAAAGGCACTTTACCGGTCCAACCAATGGCAACGCATGGCTAAACATGCAGCCGCACAAACGGCTTATCCAGTTTATGCCAATCTACACTGAAGGTAACGTGGGTACCACAAAATGATCACAACAACGACTAACAAAGTACCCATTTAATGAGAATAAGGTTAAGCACACAATCATCACTAACGATCACTAACCTAGTTCTACCTACAATGAAAATTAAAATCTCTGTAACTGATTATCGTAACGCACTACGATGATAACTCAATCATTTTCTTCTACGTCTGATAATCGAGTTTAACAGCTTCTACTAGAAACACTATCACTCCTAAACGTCCTAAGCATAACTTGAAATTGGCCAGAGAACTCGGGGCACTTGACAAAAACTCCCAGCGTATCACATGAATTAAAAAAAACACACAGTAGGTAACTTTCACGAGTAAATTCTTAAAATTGAATTTAATTTTACTAGTGGTGCCATCTAGTAAGAAACATTTTAATGTGCCATGTTAAAAATTTATGCTCACAAAAAAAGCAGGTGTAATTGCAACACCGAGATCATCTGTATAACTCAGAATTACAACGAGTAACAGTGTCACTTTTACTTAGGCTCTGATCACGTTTAAACGAAAACCGTTACGTAATATCAACACCACGATAAAATAATGGCGCTAGTAATATCTTTTGACTAAGGTCAGGTTACACTAACCAACCAACCGCACTCGTCTAGACATCACTGCAGTTCACACGTCTATTTAAGAAATAAAAGCTACAAGCTGTTCTACACAAAATCAGCACAGTCAGAAGCAATAGCTCCGCACACACAGTCTTACACTATGAACTTAGTATGCACAATTCGATTCGTTTACCAACTTTAGCGCCGCTGCTCTGCGAAGGACAGTCTAGACCGGAGTTATTGTTCTAGATTTAGCAGAAAACCAACCAAGCTGGGTGATGATTCTAAAACCAATATTACAACTGCACTACAACAATAACTAGCACGTCTCACTCAAACGCACTTGCTTGGAATAATGCAAGTCGGCCTGTACGCTCACTCTCGTTTCTATTACAGTCCATAAAGTAAGACCGAGAAAAGATAATCCATTTGCAAGCAAGCATAATATGTTTACAAGGTTCGTGAGTGCGAGCCAGCCTCGCATGAAGAAATAAAATAATCGCTTTCTTTTTAACTGGCGTAGCAAACTCAAATCCTCTGTTCGCGATCTACGCTATAGCTAGTTCACTGTGGTAGTTAGACAACCATACGCTAACTAAAATTACGGCAAAGGTCACAATTAAATCATTACTACCCACATTTTTTTGTCTTTCTTACTTAAGCTATTAAAAAGAAGATTATTCATGAGATCATGCCATGGGAACCACGACACCGTAAAAGTCAAACGGTTCCACAACTCAGTGTCTCGTGTAGGAATCGAACCTACAACACTCGGTACGATGTGATGACAACGATTATGACATTTCCAAGGTTAAACGCGTAATGTTTTACTACTACTGCCACTAAACAAAATTGGCAGTACCAATAAAAAAATCAGACAAAATACGCTCACCACGGTGGCAGTTGCAAGCTCAGCTGATTCACCAACACAGCAGCGTTAGCAGTCGCCTTCGCTCGCGCCTTGTGGTCGCGCTGGTCCATGATACCACTTCTGATGACGGCAGATTGCTTGATTCTTGGCCGGTATCGACACTTCACATCACAGTTCGTTATAAGTTCACACCAAACCAAATCTAACAAAACTGATTATAACTATTTTGTATTACTGAACACGAAACGAGTGACAGTTTCTAGGTACTTGTTGCCCACCCGTAGTCTCCAAGAGAAGTGATCCTTGTTGTGTCGCTCCGTTGAACGTCAACCGTCATCCTCCTCCTCGACTGGAGCGAACGTCACTAGACTCTGTCGAAGCGCGCCATCTATGCACTTCCGTTTCGTAGTCAATTGACGTACGTACTGATGACCATTCCGTTATATATATACTTACTAAATCAATTTTAGTATCCTTCCCATAATTATTAATAAGGTCCCTTAAGATAACTGCAATAACTCAAGCTTATTGTACTTATAACTAGTAAATGGGAATCAAAAGTAACGGAATATGGTAATTATAAATGCAGTAACTCTACTTATTGCAGAAATAATTAGTACATTATTTAATACCGTAAATAAGGATCCGTATCATATCTGCAATAACTCAAACATATTGCACTTATAACTAGTAAATGAATATTACAAATAACGAACAATGCTAATTATAAATATAGTATACTATACTTATTGCAGATATAGTTAGTAAAATTTCTTAATAGCTTGAGTAAGTTATTCCTATCTATAGTTATTTCGGTCATGATATGTAAATCATAAAGCATTGACCTAGATATTGCAGTTAGGCTTAGTATTAAAACCGGCTGCGTCATAGATACGTTAAAAGTGTCTTAAAAGAATATTTAGATCTCGTTCTGCTGATTCTGAATATGTACTTAACTCAATTCCGTGCATAACTCGAGTTATTGCACTTTTCGTAAGGACGGCAGAACAGCTACCAGAAACATTGTACTGAAGGTATCTTCCGTTTATTGTATCACTCCTAAACGTCCTAAACATAGCTTGGAATTGGCTAAAGAAATTGGGGGCACTTGGGTAACATTCCCCGCGTATCACATGAATTTTAAAAACACACAGTAGGTAATTTTCACGTGTAAAATCTTAAAATTGAATTTAATTTTACGAGTGGTGCCATCTAATAATCAGAGTAAGAAACATTTTAATGTGCCATGTTAAAAATTTATGCATACAAAGAAGCAGGTGTAATTGCAATACCGAAATCGTCTGTACAACTCAGAATTACAAAGAGTACCACTGCCACTTTTTACTTAAGCTCTGATCACGTTTAAACGAAAACCGTTTCAACACCACGAGTCGATAAAATAATGTCGCTAGTAAATTAGTAATATCTTTTGACTATGGTCAGGTTACACAAACCAACCAACCGCACTCGTCTAGACAGCACTGCAGTTCACACGTCTATTTAAGAAATAAAAGCTACAAGCTGTTCTACACAAAATCAGAAGCAATAGCTCCGCACAGTCTTACACTCTGAACTTAGTATGTACGATTCGATTAGTATACCAACTCAGTGTCTCGTGTAGGAATCGAACCCACAACACTCGGTACGATGTGATGGCGATATCACCAATCACCACAATGATTATGACATTTCCAAGGTTAAACGCGTTTGCTAACCAAGAATGTTTTACAACTGCCGTCACTAAATAAAAGGAGTACCAATAAACAATCAGACAAAATACTCTCACCACGGCCGCAGTTTAAGGCTCAGCTGATGCACCAACATAGCGGCGCTAGCAGTCGCCTTCGCTCGCGCCTTGTGTGCACACTTCATTTCACAATGTCATCCCAGGAGACGACACGGTAGACAGCCTGGTCGAAGCTCCTCCCTTCAAGGCCCGGCTTAGTGCGACCATAAGCGAGGCGCAATGCGTTCAATCACATGTCTACAGTCGTCACCCAAACACGTGTATCCACATCTTGTTGCTCAGCATCGCAGTTCGATAAACAAAGGCCTTGTGACGATGTAGTGGGTATTTTCATGGCTTGAATCAGCGTCAGAAAATTTTGATTGTGTAGTTCCAACAGGCCCAGCAATTTTTCGTCACTAGCGTCTTCATTTTGAATACGTGGGT
This sequence comes from Euclidia mi, assembly GCA_944739405.2. Lineage (NCBI taxonomy): Eukaryota > Metazoa > Arthropoda > Insecta > Lepidoptera > Erebidae > Euclidia > Euclidia mi. Next base: position 73,549,423 of record OX123192.2, read on the forward strand.
CGTTGTGGTCCTTATCCCACTTATGATGACGGCGGGTCCTCATGCCTCTCACCAGAATCGTAGTCGTCTTCTATTTGGTGTGGCCGCAGACGTGGAAATAATAACTCGACACGGTAGTTGATACGCCCCCTTTTTGATTTAGCAAAAGTCAAACGAATACACCATTGATTAACCCGATGTAGATGGATAGAGAACGCGGTGATCCTCTAGAATGGCGTGACTACCGTTCCCTTCGGCGCTTCGTTCAAAAATGCCTCAACGGTCCGTCCTCACACTTTACGTCATAACCATCCTGACCTGTCAACCGTCTGTGTTGCCAATTTAAAATAATACTAACACAGTATTACGTGTAGTCACGCCATCTAGGATTTGACCCAGGTACTAAACCTGGCGTTTCCTCACGAACAATTAACCAAATCAACTTCCGTAAACGTATTTTATCCTAGGATGATGTATCTCTATGGATTTGACAAGCAAATAATAATACCGTGACAGACCGAGATAATGACATACAGAAAAACATAAGAGTAAAAGAGACAAAGATAGCATTTTTTGTCTTTGTCAGAGTTTTCGTTTTTTTCGTTGGTCACAACTGAATGTTGTGACCAACAAACGTTTGAGCTCTCGATAATTTCCGCGAAAAATTGTGTTATTATTGTTATTAATTGTGAATGCTTAGTGAAAATATCATTGGTACAGATTTATTATGGTGATTTGTTACATTGTAGGCTGTAAAAGCCATATTGAGCGGAAATGTGAGAACATAACCATTTATTCGTGAGTACGATATTTTAGTTATAATATCTATTTATACATAAAAATATTGATAGAATGATACAAATAGCGTATTATTACATAAAGAAATAATTTCTAAATTACATCTATAAACCAAAAAATGCTATTTTATTTTCACCGCGATTTTAGTATTACACAATCGAATTCAATAGGTCGTTGAATGTTGAGCTAGCCAAAAGTCATCGATACTTTTTAATTTTACAGCGTTAAATGTTTTTTAGGGATACCACAGAAACGTTTGGGAAATTACCCAAATTTTGGGTAAATTGCCGTTACTTAGTTTCATGAACCTAAGATTTGTAACGCAAAAAAGACCTTTCAGGTGTCCACTGTTACGTTATCCCTACTAGGGTGTGTTTAAATGAGAAACGTGGTTAAATGTAACAATAAAAATTGATTTAATTGCCAATTAATTTTAGACATCATTTAGCAAGCGAAAAAAATTAGGAATTAATAAAAATTTACACAAGGTCGAGTGGTTCGGCGAGGGGTGGGGTTTTTGTTGAGAATCCCGCTGCCGATGGTCCAGGAGATGTTGGTGACTTAAGTGGGAGCTGTAGCCGCCGCAAAAGCGCGCGAAGCCAACGCGTCCGCTTTTATAGAGGCCCGCGGTGCGGTGGGGGCGGAGGTGCAAGCGGCCGAGAGGTGGTGTCCTCTCGACGTCACAGCGACGTCACACACTCCCCCCATTAGGCCAGAATTTTCCCAGAGGGAAAATTCTGTGGCTGGTAGGCGGCAACTGCACTCCGGGACCCTGAAACAGATGAGTGGTAGTGGTGTCAGTAGGTTAAATACAAGGCAACTATTAACCCTGAAAGAGGAAAAAAAACAAGTATAACCCTCGGCCATTCATACGTCACCAAGCATTGAACGTTCCTATAACCTGGCATTCATCACATTCAAAAAGGCCTACACACAATCATACGCATGAACAAGCCAACATTCATTCACGATGCGAGTTGCATTCATTATAATACACGACGCGCGAAGAGGTATTATACGTGAGTTTTATAGCAAATAGTCACCCAGTCTATGTTGGTAGGCACCACCTGACCACCCATATTCGATAAGTGAAATGAATTGAAAGAGTATAAGTCGTAAACCAATATTACGATCTTACTATATTACTATACTAACAATCATACGATTAGTTGGCAGTATCACAAACAAATTGCTCATTAACGCGCTCGATGCGAAATGTAAAAGCATAAAAAAAGTGATCATTATAATAAAGTATAATACAATGTTTTGAGCCGAGTGATCGGCTGACGTAAACAAGTGAGTCATCACTGCGCGCTTGGCGCCGGCCGCATTCCATTCTCGCGGACAAATAACTGGTTTCTGATTATGATACAAAATCGACAACGGCAAATACACAATTCGGAGACAATCGATGACATAGTGTACACAACCATAGCCAAAAACACAAAAAAAAATATTCAAGGCAAGATGTAATGTATAGTACATCGTCGAAGGAGACTGTCGACGACATAGTACACACTACCATAGTTAAAAACACAAAAAAAATATTCGCCGCAAGATGTAATGTATAGTACATCGTCGAAGGAGACTGTCGACGACATAGTATACACTGTAGTGTAAGGATATATAACCGTGTTTATTATGAAATATACTCAGTTCATTACCAACATTTGAGTGTTTCACTTAGCTCCGAACTCACAACCCTACATGGCGACCCTGGTAATAGGAGAGCCTGCAGGCGCGCGCGTGCTGTCCATATTTGGACTCGCTTGTTAAAACAATCGTTGGACTTTGCGCGTGATTCTTTTCAACATGTTTGAGTTCGCTATAAACCGTTTTGGAGTTTCGACGCGTAATATTTTACAAGATTCGCAAAATTCGTTATTTTCTAAAAATGGGTGGAAGTTCTAGCAAAGAAGAACAAGTTATAGTCGCGCAAACAGCAGGTGTCGGTACAAACTATGCTCGAACAGAGCAATTGCACGAGACTACAAATATAATTTTGGTGGTGATTTGCACGATTCTGGCAATCGGCATCCTTATCGTGGCTTACAGAGTGTATAAGCGATGCCACCGCAGACAAATTGAACGACAGATAGATCACATGAGATTGAGAAGATACTCGAGTATCCTAAAGGGAGCCCAAAGGAGTAACCGAACTCAGCCGCAGTTGGGTAACCAGAAGTTACCTTGTGATCCAGAAGTCATTATATAGAAATGGTGTATAGCGGCAATCTACGGTGATCGGTGCGTATATCGGCAATTTACGGCAATCGGTGCATATAACGGCTATCTACGGAATAAAGTGCGTATAACGGTGCGTATATGGGGCAGTAAAAAGTGCGTAAAAGGTAAAGAGTGCGTCTAAATGTGCGGAACGGTAATAATATAATGTGTTAAATAGTGCTATGTGTTCGATAAATAATTTCGGTTCGCGAGTGTATTTCAGCTGGCCTAACTAAATATAGAATAACTAAGCTGTAAGTAGTTTAAGGTACTTATCTAATTATACTATTTTATTAGACGACCATAACGAAGATGTACTCAATTGGAAACATTTATTTTGTCTTTTTGTTGTAATAAAAATATTTTAAGTTATATATACATGCAGACATCTTATATGTATTTCCAAACAATAAGTACATGTTAAACTAAAATTGTGTATACATTATATGGTCAAAATATGGTCTCTAAAATCACTATCTCTGTTTTGTTTATGGGTATTGTATGTTATGGCAGAAGATTTAGTCTTAATATTAAATGAGCTGCGAAAGTATCTTATAAAAATTGGTCCTAGCCGTAGAGTAGGTAGTATATTAGAACGGAAAAGATCAGAAGCAAATAGTGTATTGGTTAAATATAACAATTATTTAGAGAATTATGCATCAAACTCTAGTAACCTTTCAAAAGAAGAAATTTCGTTAATTAATAGAATTTGCGAAGAATTCACAATATTGTATTCTGAAATTGTGTCATTGTGTAGCGAGAAAATTAAAGAGGAAGAAACTTCCTCTAGTAAAATGGCTATGGAAATGTTTAACTTAAAGATAGCTCTAAGCATCTTGCCGGTCATGACTGATAATATAGATAATACTAAACAGCTAATAGAGAGTATTGAGTACTATAACTCTATTTTAAGCAATACTGAATGTAAGAAAAAATTAATCCAATTTGTCCTAAAGAATAGATTATCGCAGCAAGCGAAATTAAAATTGTCTTCCAGCTATAATACCGTCGAAGAGCTTGTAGGGGACATGCGCAAGTTGTTGTTACCTAAAAAGAGTTACATTGCATTGCAAAACAAACTGCAACAATGTAAACAAAGAGATAGGTCAATATCCGATTTTGGAAAAGAAATCTCTGAGATATTCGTGGATTTGACAATTTCGCAAGCCGATGGAAATTCAGCTAACTATAATTTATTGCGACCTTTAAACGAAAATAATGCTATTAAAAGATTTGCTAACGGCTTGCGGGATCGTCGTCTAAGCACGATAATAGCTTCGCGTAATTTTTCATCCTTGACAGATGCTATTCAAGCGGCCCAAGATGAGGAGATATGTGTTCAAGAGGACTCAGCAGAAATAATGGGTATGTACCAACAACATTATTACTCCAACAGGAGAGGCCAGCGAGGTCTACGAGGTCAGCGCAACTTCCGGTCTAGGGGGTTCGCTCAATATGGGCATACACAGCAGCACAGCGGTCTGCAACCGCAGGTACCATTCTATAATAATAACCGCGGTAATTACGATAGTAATTATTATTTTCGCTCCCGAGGTAGGCAGAATAATTATCGCAGTCGTGGAACTAGATCGCATAGCAACATAGGCGTCATAGCAACCGGAGCCGAGGTAGCAACAGATCACGACGCTACAGCAAACGTTGAACCAAATACGGAATCACTGAATCATTTTTTTCGAGACTAATGTCATATACTCATGTAATAATCTAAACAAAGTTTCATTTATGGTTGGACAACAAAAACATGACTGGTTAATTGACACCGGCGCGTCAATTTCTGGAATTAGGCTCGATTGTATAGAGCGTTTACAAATGCCTTACCATATTGAGAAAATCAGAGTAAGGGGTATCGGTGGCGATATATTTTCAGTAGGATATATAGAACTTAATTTAAAAAGTGAAATTTATAATTTTAGGCACAGATTTTATATTTTTGATAATTTACCTTGCGTAACGAGTGGAATAATAGGACAGGATTTCCTAAAAAAGTTTCGCGCCAAACTGAACTTCGAATTAAACACGTTACAATTGCTTACTGAATATTTTAACTACGTAACCTTACGTTTTGATTGTCCATTGTTAAGTAATAATCATTATTTAATAGCGCCAGCTCGAAGCGAGTCGGTGCATTATATTGAAACAGCTATTAAGGAAGAATGCGTAATATCAAACCAGCAACTGTGCGAAGGCGTTTTCTTAGCAAATGTATTAACTCAACCGAGAAATGGGCAAATTCCCATACGTATTTTGAATACTAGAGACACGGATGTGTCATTAAATTACTTTCAGGTGAACATTACTAAACTTAGCGATTATACTATTTGTCAGTTTTCAAGGCCCTCAGTAAACGCAGACAGAGTAAAGACATTATTTTCAGAATTAAATTTGAATGGATTAAGTGTTGAGGAACAAAAATCTATCGAAAATATCTGTGCTAAATATTCGGATATCTTTCACTTACCGGGCGATAAGCTTTCTACCACGCCGATGTATGAACAAACTATTGACTTGAAACCGCACAGCAATCCGATTTATACAAAACCATATCGTTTACCCTACGCACAAAAAACCGAACTAGACAAACAGGTGGATAATATGCTGAGAGATGGTATAATTGAGGAGTCCAGAAGCCCATGGTCAAGCCCCTTGTTGCTCGTGCCAAAAAAGCTTGATTCCTCGGGGTTAAGAAAATTTCGGTTAGTAATAGACTACCGTAGATTAAATAATCATATACAAGACGATAAATTTCCTCTTCCAAATATAGCAGAAGTACTAGATTCTTTATCCGGGGCAATTTATTTCACTCATCTAGATTTGTATCAAGGCTTTTTTCAAGTTAAATTACATAAAGATAGTCGACCGTACACGGCCTTCACCACAGGCAAGAATCAATATCAAATGACAAGAATGCCGATGGGCCTAAAGTCCAGTCCCAGCGGTTTCAGTAGAATGATGACAATAGCAATGTCGGGACTAAACTACGACAAGTGTCTTGTGTACCAAGATAACCTTGCAGTCATGGGCCGCTCATTAGATATTCATAATCGCAACTTAATGGATGTTTTTAGTAGGTTACGAAAAGTTAACTTGAAGCTTAATCCTTCTAAATGTAAATTTTTGCAAAAAGAAATACTTTATTTAGGACACGTAGTTTCAGGCACAGGGATTTTACCGGACCCCGAAAAAGTAAAGGCTGTGGAAAATTATCCAAGGCCAATTAATACTGATGAGACAAAAAGATTCGTTGCTTTTGCTAATTATTACCGCAAATTTATTCGAAACTTTGCAGAGTTAGCCTTACCATTAAATCAAATGTGTCGTAAAAATTCAATATTTTTGTGGACGCCAGAATGTGAGCAGTCATTTCAAACATTAAAGTCAGCATTACTGAAACCACCAGTCCTTCAATATCCTGATTTTTCGCCAAATAACACGTTTATATTGCAAACTGACGCATCTGGGAAAGCTATAGGCTCAGTATTATGCAATTTCGATGGCCGACCTGTAGCTTACGCTAGTCGCAGTCTAAATAAGGCCGAAATGAATTATCCTACTATTGAGAAAGAATTATTAGCAATAGTATGGAGCGTTAAGCATTTTCGACCCTATCTATACGGCAGACAATTTAAGATACAGACCGATCATCGTCCTTTAGTTTATTTATTTACGATGCGCGACCCTTCTAGTAGGTTACTGAAATTCAGATTACAGTTAGAGGAGTATAATTTTTCTATAGAATATTTAAAAGGGCAATCGAATGCGGCGGCAGATGCTTTATCACGAATCACAATTACATCAGATGATTTAAAATCACTGTCCGAGCAAGTTGTTAATGTGTTAACGAGAGCACAGGTACGAAAAATTAAAATGACAGAAAATGAAAAGAGCAGTAATAGTTTATCGGTGGATAATATCAACACGGACTCAACGCCTGATCAACTGCGAGTTGTGGAGATAATTAAAAAACCGAGAAATATTACTGAACTTTCATTAATTAGCGATATCAAACTTAAAAAATTGTTAGGCTGTGCAATATGTGTAAAAAAATGCGGCAATTTTATTTATGTGCCCAGCAAGTCTAGTATTTATTTTTGTACTAAGTCTCGATCACCGATTACGCGACGCGAGTTGGTGAGAGATTTATTGCGATTGTGTGAAAAGTTTTCAATAAACGAAGTATGTATATTAAGAAATGAAGATAACAAAGACTTTATAAGCGGATTTGTAGAAGAAATCAAGAAGTACGATAAATGGTTCGGACCACGTTTATGTATAATAAATAACGTACAAAGAATAAATAATTTAGATAACAGAAGGGTCATATTAAACGACTTTCACCTATTGCCCACAAGTGGCCACGCGGGCATTAGGCGAATGACAAGTAATATAAGGAAATATTATTTTTGGCCCAGTATAGAAAAAGATGTAATTGATTTTATTTCTAAATGTGATCAGTGCAAAACGCAAAAGCATTCAAAACCTATAAAGCAACCTATGGCAATAACAACCACGGCCAACTCTGCATTCGAGAAAATTTATTTGGATATCGTAGGGCCGATACCCAAAGACGAAAATGGATATAGTTATATCCTAACCTTGCAGTGTGAATTAACAAAATTTACTGAAGCGTATCCATTACGTAACAAGGATGCGGTGAGTGTAGCTCGCGCGTTTGTAGATAATTTTGTTCTGAGATTTGGGGTGCCGCGCGACCTGGCAACGGACCGCGGGTCAGAGTTCATATCCAGTACAATGAAAGAGGTATGTCAGCTTTTAAAAATTAATCAACTATGTTCAACAGCGTACCACCACGAAAGCATCGGAGCATTGGAGAACACACACAAAACTATGGGTGCGTATCTAAGAATTAATTGTAAAAATCAGTCAAGGTCATGGAGTAACTGGATACCGTATTGGTGTTTCGCCTACAACAATGCGGTGCATACAGAAACCAAATACACACCACACGAACTAGTGTTCGGTAAGCGATGTTTATTACCCGGTAACTTCTCCGGTGCTGTCGTAGATCCCCTATATGCTCCAGATAATTATGCGCTAGAGTTGAAGTATAAATTACAGTTAGCTCAAAAGGATGCTCGCGATAATCTAATCCAAAGTAAAATCAAAAGAAAAGATAAATATGATAGTTCCATGAACCCGGTTAACTACAAAAAGGGTGATTTATTATTTTTAAGAAATCCATCAGAAAGCAAATTAGACCCAATATATTTAGGTCCATATTTAGTGTTGGATGATTTAGACTGCAATGTAAGAATTTTAAAGAATGGAAAGGCAGACATTGTTCATAAAAATCGCACCAAACCTTATTAAAATATGTAATCCTAAACCGTAGATTAGGTTACCTGCATATGTTAATGTACGCTACTAATATGTACCGATACGCACTGGTGCTCATTTGTTATACAAGCATATAATCATTTTAAATATCTTGTCTATGTTTACATATACTTATTAGAAAGCATATTTGCAGTTATACATGCATAATTATAATCTTCTATAGTGTTATTATGATATATATCATTAAATAATATCTAGATATAAGAAATGTTATAAAAAAAAAGCAATAATGTAACCTATTGATTTTTTTTTTCCCGTAATGGGAAGGTGTAGTGTAAGGATATATAACCGTGTTTATTATGAAATATACTCAGTTCATTACCAACATTTGAGTGTTTCACTTAGCTCCGAACTCACAACCCTACAACACTACCATAGTTAAAAAACACAAAAAAAATAAACACAATCGAGAATCGAACCACAGACCGATCCGACAACAACTTTTTAACCACTGAGCCATAAGGGAAAAAAATTATTATATTACGATCAGTCATTACCAAAGCTATAAGTAACAAGATATATGGGTACATGATTCAGCTGTAATTAGGAGTTAAAGATTTTTATATTATATGTAACGAAGTGTTAAGTTATTTTAGTGATTAGTTCATTAGTGATGAGCATTAATCATTACATTCTTAAACTTTGCAGTGAGTTAATTTAAGATCTTTTATATGGAAATCACCAAAAGAAACATATCTGATATTTGTATAGTTATGTGAAATTAGATAGTTATCAGATAGTTGGATAATTAGTTAGATAAATAACAGATTCTTTGTAACAATATTACATTTAATAAACTTTATTACAACTGAAACATTTATTCATTTTATGTTAGCATGTTTACATAAATCATTAACACAACACAATGCATTATCTTGTGAGCTTCGACTCGAAAACAAAAGAACCATTGTTGGCCTTCACAAATAATTATGTAGGTAATTATAACTTCGCATACATATGCGTCTTACATTGTTGTTAATGACACTGTACCCAATCGTTTATAAACACATTTATGCTATAATAGAATAAGATTTAATTATTTTATTCAGCTTTTAGGTTAAAATAGTTGATTGAGAAATACGAAAATGTATTCTTAAACTTGTACATCAATTAATTCGCTTTAGTTATTAAAGTATATAAATTATTGATTTATGTATAAGGTGGGTACTTATTTAAGTATTGAAATTATTAATTAATTTGTGTGTAAACAGCCACTTTAGTTATTTAATGAGGTATAAATATTATTATTTGATTCATATGTAAATAGGCACTTATTTATTCAAGAAAAGAAGTTATTGATTCAATTAATGTGCGAAAACCCACTTTAGTTAAAGTTAGTTTCAATTCAATTAAGTTTGATAAATTCAGTTAGATATAATAACATTTGCGTTAACACAAGAACACAATATAACCACTACTTAAACTGGTCTAGTAAAACCAGATGCATAGCATTTAGTAAAAAGGAAACAAGTTACATATTGACAATTAAGTAGTTTTCCGGCCGTCAGCGGCTTAATTTTACCATTTATTTATCATTACATGTTTTATATATTTCAATAGAAACCAGACATTGAAAGAACAATCCTAGCGACACAAAACATTACAAAAAGAACATAATTCAATAATTGCGACGCAGGAATTTTATGTTTGAGTTCACAATGAACAGTAAATGCATAAATAGATGCATTTGCAAATGACATACCGATAGGCAGTAACAAGGAGATAGAATCGAAGACCAAAAACCACGATTGTAGAATAATAAACATTTGACAAAACGAACAACTAATAATTCTACGATGATATTCGTATTTCTATACCAAACAGACAAAGATTAAACTTTTTCATTATTGTTAGTGAGCAACCTGCATGTGACACGTGCATATTTTATTAATAAATGAACGCGGAATTCTAGCTAAATACCTAGTATATAATACGCTAGCATCTTTAGGTACGTTCATTCTCAACCAGTCCAACTATGTTAGGTACACGTGGTATAATAAAGATGCAACTTTCTTAGTAAGAAAAATAGTTAATTTAAAAGATAATCGCCGTAGTAGGCGGTAAAAGTATTAAATAATACCGACTATATAGAAATATATCGCCGTACAAAATCACTAGCAGAAGGTTATAGTAGAAAATAGAAAGAAATGAAAAAGAGAAGGGTGTGAATTCGTTCCATAAGTCAGCCAAACCAGCAATTATTAGCAATAATTACCAGTAGCACTTAATTACCGTAGTGGCATTTAAAAAAGTTAATCGCGAAGCGTACGATCATCGAAGGTGACCTTAGCACGTCGTTAGTGGACATGAGGCCATAAATCGCAAAATACAAAGAATGCGATCGACGAATGTGACCTTAGCGCGTCTTTAGAGGACACGTGGCCGCAGTCGAACGATTATAACTCGTTACTTATGCGGTTGATACACAATAATTATCACACGCGGTAACAGAAATAGTTATAATATAAAATGCTTACCATGCGTAGTAAGACAAAATTTGTCTGTTGTGACCGGCTCAACACAAAACCGACCTTCCGAGCACAACAGAACAAAAAGAGAAAATGTCTATTGTGGCCGGCATCACACCACCGACTTTCCGTCCACAATAAAACAAGCAAAAAGAAACAATAAATGCCACTAAAATAATTACACACTGCTTTGGAACGATTTCACACATACACAAAAAATAAAATAAAAAGACTCACCGGACAGCGGATTCTCAACAAAACCCTACCTATAATATTCCCGTGGGCGCCACTGTAACGCAAAAAAGACCTTTCAGGTGTCCACTGTTACGTTATCCCTACTAGGGTGTGTTTAAATGAGAAACGTGGTTAAATGTAACAATAAAAATTGATTTAATTGCCAATTAATTTTAGACATCATTTAGCAAGCGAAAAAAATTAGGAATTAATAAAAATTTACACAGGGTCGCGTGGTTCGGCGAGGGGTGGGGTTTTTGTTGAGAATCCCGCTGCCGATGGTCCAGGAGATGTTGGTGACTTAACTGGGAGCTGTAGCCGCCGCAAAAGCGCGCGAAGCCAACGCGTCCGCTTTTATAGAGGCCCGCGGTGCGGTGGGGGCGGAGGTGCAAGCGGCCGAGAGGTGGTGTCCTCTCGACGTCACAGCGACGTCACAGATTAATTATTTAATTTGTTTTCCGATTCTTTGTTGTAATGAAATTATTTGTTTTTAGATTCCCAAAGGACTGCACGATCCAAAAATAATTGTGGATACGTGCAACAGGAGGAGAAAACTGGGATCCGAATAAATATGCAAGAGTATGCTCTAAACACTTTGAACAAAAGTGTTTTAGGAAAACTCCCCGCAATAGGTACTTATTTAGAATCATTCTCGAATGATAAAGAAGAGAAAATAAGAATTTTGTATACAAAATTAATTTTGTTCAAAGGACAGTAAAGTTGAGTGTCAAATAATATAATAAAAGGTATATAACTGTGAGCCTCGTGTTTATTTGGCGAGTGAAGCCAGTCCCACATATTCGACACTTTTGTTATACATAATAATATTAAGTATAAAAAATACTTATCGCACACCTAATGGATGGATTTAAATCTCCTTGTAAGGTTAGCTATATTTTTATTTTTTTATTGGGCTGTAAATTATATTATATAGATGTTTGTTACTATTCGTTGCAAAAATACCTAAACGGATATTGATGGAACTTCTCGAGTTAGCTCATAAATTCATTGAAATACCAAATTGATAAAAAATTATAGGAGATCGCGGTCTAAGATGTCTGGTAAGGTATTCAATTTCGGAACGACCGGTTGGCGCAGCGGGAGTGTAAACGACTGCTATGCCGAAGGTCGCGGGTTCGAATCCCACACAAGTCAAACATTTGTGTGCATGAACATGGATGTTTGTCTTGGTCTGGGTGTTTTAATGTATAATATGTATGTATTTACAAAAAAAAAAGTATATAAGTATGTTTATCCATTATCTAGTACCCATAGTACAAGCTCTGCTTAGTTTGGGACTAGATGGTGGTGTGTGAATGTGGTAGAATATTACTATTATAATTCAGGTTTGATACAATGTTACTTAAAAGTTAATATTTACTTCGAGGAATTGTAGGGTAAACATTTACAACATCTGGTAACACCAACTCAGGATGTACTCTATGTCCGTCCTTTACGGGTGTACGCAAATGTCGAGTCCATTTGATTCTTGGTCCTAGATTTTATCTGTCCAACTGACACCTTGCTCCGACATATACATATATTTATATCATTAGTATAGATGACATTGACCCTCCACAATCCACAGTTCAAGACTAAAGAATATTAGAATATCAACTATTCCTTTACTCAGTAAATCCTAACGACTATATAATCAATTCTATTTAACTTTCCTTAAATTTAATTTAAAGTTTTGAAAACAAATAGTAGTGATTTTAAAGGTCTTATAGTTTTTGGAGGTTTCCTATTAAAAACAAAATTCAATTTTGCGGTCCATAAATTTGGTAAAGGACCAAACTTTTTAAACCTCTGAAATGGTTTTTTAATTTAATTTGAATTGAGATGCAAAGTTTGTGTAAACATATCGTAAAGCAAAAAGTGTGATTGGTAACCATTAGTCGTTATCATCAGCCCTGTATACATATACATATCGATACCTTTGGGTAGAATGGTCGTATAATCCAAAACCCGACTTTTCAGGAGAGCAGAAAAACATTTTTATTTTTACATAAAAATTCATAACTTTTTGTTTTTGGTGTTATAAAAAAATGATCTATGAGAAAGGTTCTTACAATTTGCGAATGAAAAAGGTTAAATCATCAAAACCTACTATCTTCTTTAGTTTTAAAGTTAGCTAGGACTTACGTCTAAGAAAAAATCAATTCTTCGTTAATTAATACACCCCATGAAAATGTACTTACAAAAATCTTTATAGGTCGTATATACATTTTTAGTAAGCTTATCGTCACATTTACTGTCGTAAAAACCAATATATATGTAGTTTTTTTGTTGTATTAAAAATCATTTATAATCATAGATCAATTGAATTTTGAATAATAAAAAATCCAGTTACTCTCAGAATTAGTAGAAATTCAATTATTATTATTCTAATTCCCAATAATGATCGTATCAAATAAAATAAAACTACCTGCAATACGAAATCAACATTTATTAGGTACCGTAAAATGGGGTGAATAGACACAGATTTCAACTTCAACATCGATTTTATTAGATATTTTGAATGAGAGTCATTATTGAAGCATTTTGAAATCATGAGTTAAGTTGTAATTTACTCAATATTTGTGCTACAAATTATTAAAAACAGGACATTAATTAGTAAATTAAGAAAAAGTAAGCGTTTTCTATTTACCTTGAAACAGGGGTCAAAAGATACGGGAAGGGGGTGAATAGAGAAAAAACGCTAGGGCTGTCAAAATCAACTTATATTTTTATTCAATATATCAACATTGTTATTAATCAGACAACTATGTATTTTTTTAATAAACCAGATATCAACATTTACCTCTTTAATCATACAGGTAGGCACCTGCCTAAATATAAACAATATTTTCAATGGTTATCTGACAAAAAGGTGCGTATGATGAACTAACCTGGATTGACAACCCTAAAAAACATATTTCTATTGACCCCCCTCTCGTATCTATTAACCTCTCACGCGTATCTATTCACCCCCAATGGCGTATCTATTGACCCTAACGGCGTATCTATTAACCCCCTTCCCGTATCTATTCACCTCGAATTCGAGCAAAATAGCTAGCTTCTCAATTTTAATAGAAAAAGAATGTAAAATAATCAAACACGGACACTTTACTTTGTTTTTCTTAAAGATGGGAAATGTATGTATCGAATAATACACATCTACAGGGTGAACACAACCAATAACTTGATGTTTATAGAAAATTTATAAAGACCAAAAATTACTTGTTTTCACACCTTCACTTTAGCCGCTTAAATCTATATGAAATTTCAACTTAACGTAAATTTGTGTGTGGTGAGCCTATAAAAAACATGTTGCCAAGTAGAAAATCACAGAGAAAAACATTCGTTATAGGGCTAAATAACAAACTAGAGTCAACAATATCAAACTTCCGGACTTTTTTCTATTCACCCCACGATTTCTATTCACCCCATTTTACGGTATTATAATACCTTCTAATCAACATTTGCTATTATTTCAATTATGGTACAATATATCTAACAGGTTTTACATTTTTAAATTGAAAAAATAATTATAGCAACTTAAACTGAAAAGTGAAATAAAAAATCTACTTAGTCAAAAAAATACAAAAATTATTTAGACATCTTCTAAATTAAAGTAATCATTTATAAAATTATGACTCGATCGTTTTTTTTAAGTTTTGTACATATTTAAATGTACTTAATTAAATAAATTATTGAATTAAGCCTTTGTACTAAGGCTTACTTACTAAGTAATAATGTTCAAACATGAACATGACATTCTTGGCATTCCAACACACATCCAACTTATCACCAAGGAAGATGCGTGATATTTTAAGATCATGTAATTTATCACGTACGGCGGTCGGTTCAGACATGCTGCATCGGCACAATACACCGACGGCACACAACTAAATACGTGTATATGTGTACATAGAATAAGTTTAGTATATAAGATTATAGTTTTAAGAAATAAACCAGTCATTAGCTCACTCCCGGCTTTGACTCATACCCTACCCCTCACCTCTCACTGAGGCCAAGACACCCTTAGCCGTCACCATGATCGGTCTTGTGAGTCTGCTCGACCGGCAGTGAGAAAACCCACTTCACTACACCCTAATCCTACCCACTTTCCGTCTGTCGCCTTAGGTCTCCCGGCGACAGATATCCCGGCCTAGGGATCCCAGGGACTGCTAGGGAACTAGGGATTAGGGTTGTATACGCGACAGTCTGTGTGACCACAGTGTACACGGCCTCGCTATACACTATACCTAACAGGGCTAGGGTAGACTAGGGAGTTAGGTTAGAGTTAGATCTAAAATAGGGATAGGTATATCATAAGATATGTTAGGCTAGATATAGGAACCAGTAGGCTTAAATTAGGATAAGTCTAGGTTTAGGTACGTGCAAGCTTAGGGCTATACTTAAGAGCTATCGAAGGTTAGGCCCTAACTTGTACATTGGTCCTTCGAGCAAAAGCGATATAACATCTCTGGAACTCCTGTTCCCGTAGGCTGTCTAGTTGACTGACTGACAGTTATTATATTGCGGGCTAGTGTTCCCCAATCGCACTAGTCTCGTGGTATAGTAAGAGACTAACTAACTTGATTGCGTCGGGCGGTAGCGAATCAGGTATCGGTCTCCCACAAGCGGGTCGCCCCGGTACTCGAGAAGTCGCACTTACCGTTTCGAGGACGAGATTGCAACCAAGTTTAGGGAAAGACATATCTACGTAAACAAGTTAGGATTGGCTAGAGGAAGCAAATAACAATGAATACATAACAAGGGCCTTAGATAAACAAATCAAGGACCCATACCTTTACAATTAAGAACATGTTACAAGTCATGAAGTCCAATCGAACCTGACTCCCAGAAAACCACAGTGTTGACAAACCGCCATCGTCCTCGTAACAAGTTACTGCCACAGCCGCGATACACACTTGTATACGAGTTCTGCGCGATCAGAGTTCATGGGCGCAAAATTTTTACGAATATACTAAGTTTACTACTACTACTACAACTACTACTACTACTACAAATACTACACTACTACTACTACTACAAATACTACACTACTACTAATACTACTACTACAACGAATACTACTACTACTACAACGTCTACTACTACTACTACTAAATAAGAGAAGGGATGGAATTTCTGGAGGGGTGAATAACATGCAATGGTACAAAACAACTACATGTTGACTAAATATAAAATATACCTTGTTTTTTCCTACTACACATAGGTACTTAACATATCCACCGCAACGATCCTCAAGGTTCCACAGCAAGCAACGCAATAAGCTGCCGCTGCCAGGACCGCATCATACATGGCCTACAGCCAGCCAACCGAAGCCGTCAAGAAAACGAATCACCAGTGAACAACAAACTACAGATGCCGTTAACGTTGAGCTGAAGCCTACGCCGAAGAGACGCCAGAATGTTCACGCCTGAACATAAGAACTTTCTAGAGGCTGCCCCGGAGAGGCTCTAGAATGTTCACGACGGAACATGACCTTCCTGAAGCCTATCCCGGAGAGACGCCAGAATGTTCAAACATGAACATGACATTCTTGGCATTCCAACACACATCCAACTTATCACCAAGGAAGATGCGTGATATTTTAAGATCATGTAATTTATCACGTACGGCGGTCGGCTCAGACATGCTGCATCGGTACAATACACCGACGGCACACAACTAAATACGTGTATATGTGTACATAGAATAAGTTTAGTATATAAGATTATAGTTTTAAGAAATAAACCAGTCATTAGCTCACTCCCGGCTTTGACTCATACCCTACCCCTCACCTCTCACTGCGGCCAAGACACCCTTAGCCGTCACCATGATCGGTCTTGTGAGTCTGCTCGACCGGTAGTGAGAAAACCCACTTCACTACACCCTAATCCTACCCACTTTCCGTCTGTCGCCTTAGGTCTCCCGGCGACAGATATCCCGGCCTAGGGATCCCAGGGACTGCTAGGGAACTAGGGATTAGGGTTGTATACGCGACAGTCTGTGTGACCACAGTGTACACGGCCTCGCTATACACTATACCTAACAGGGCTAGGGTAGACTAGGGAGTTAGGTTAGAGTTAGATCTAAAATAGGGATAGGTATATCATAAGATATGTTAGGCTAGATATAGGAACCAGTAGGCTTAAATTAGGATAAGTCTAGGTTTAGGTACGTGCAAGCTTAGGGCTATACTTAAGAGCTATCGAAGGTTAGGCCCTAACTTGTACAAATTTATTAAATTGCAACTTAATAAAAAAATAACGATCAAGCACTAAACGTAACTAACTTATGTACTAAAAAGTAACTTATTTATGATATAAATTTGTATTCATAATTAGTTTAAAATTATTTATGAATTGTTGCTTTTAATTATTTTAATTATTATAATACATTATTTTAAAACGAATTATGAATTATTGCTTGAAACAAAGGTAGGAGGATTAGAAGGTACGTGGTATATAGCCCGAATCACAATTTAAAATTAGTGATACCACGAAAGTTTATATTTCTATATTATGTAATTACATTTCAGAATCAACTTGAAGTTACGTGATAATTTACCTAATTTTAACTCATCCCTAGTAGATAAAACAAATATATTGTAATTTAAGTAAATGGATATACGAGTTTAAAAAGAATCATTCTGAATTACAACTTACCGAACTCAGCACCTTCTCCCATATACTCACAAGAGTGTTCTAGCCTTAATAAATGGCAGCACGTAGCTATAATTGCGATTTGTAAGTATTAATCGTGGTAGCCACATACGAATGATCATCAGTGACGGTAGCCTATTACAATCATAAATCTCTACCTAAAGCTGCGCGTCCACAGGATCGGAATCGGAGCGTACGGAGCGGACGGAGCGTCGTCATTTACAAAATGCCGATGGGGTGTGTCCACTGCATTCGGATTCAGCATCGGCAATTTAGGTATTTTTAAAGCAGGAGGATATTGACGAGGATATTGTTGTAGATTAATTTTCGGAGAATATTATACATTTGATGAATATCATAAATAATGAATATCATAGATTTTTGGGTACATTCATATGACTTTACTAAAGTAATTAAAACATCGTCGTTCATCGTGAATAAGTATTTTTGCGAAACGCTCGGAATCCGAATGATGCGTTCACTGCGGATGACGTCATCAGCACAAATACCGGTCTCTGGCGCAGAAATGCCGATCCAGTGCACGCAGTTTCATAGAAATTAATACAAAGCAACAAATCCTTCCGCTCCGTACGCTCCGATTCCGATCCGGTGGACGCACAGCTTTATACTGGGTAAATTCGACCGCCAAGGGCCTCAGTATCATGCACTGAATCACTGGTGTCGGTTTATTATTTACTAGCTGCTGCCCGCGACGCTGTCTGCGTGAACGCTATACAGCACCCAATGTACTCTGTGACAGCACCTAACTATTAAATAAATACCTGCGATTATACCTTTTAAAAAATACGCGGCGGCGATAGCCCAGTGGTGTATGTAACGGACTGCCGAGACGATGGTCTTGGGTTCGATCCCCAGCTACCCCGGGCACACACCTATGACTTTTCGAAGTTATGTGTGTATTACAAAATATTTATTAATTAGCGCTTGCTTAACAATGTGCCCAGTAGATGGCAATAAGCTCGCCCCATTTCTTCTTTATATTTCATAGCTGCAGAAAGTGTAGTAACAGTGGGAGACTGTCTTTTGTAAAATTGACCTTCAAAAAGTGCTGATTTTCAGCCTGCTTTGAATAAATGACTTTATGGTGATTCTGCTGAATTAAGTCATAAGTTTTGACTGAAGCAGATGGAGAAAATAAGGAATACATAATAGGGTAAAATACATACTTATAGGATTTCTCGATATACGACATTAGTGGTTTGGCTCTCCGCAGCCAAAATGTAAAGAGAGTCAGGACTGTAGACGTGGGAGCAAGCGACATACAGGGCACCCGCTGCCCTCAATGTCTGCCTCTGCGACTTATTGATGGTCATCGCGAAGCAAACACTCACGGGGAACTGTATGCGCTTGAATTATGAGGTATGTAAGGAATGCGTGGTATAAATACTGCCTCGCTGACGCCACAACCCGTAAGAATTTCCTAAATGGTGTGTCTGTGGAGCGAGATGACTTTCAGGCGGGTCACGTTACACAACTTCGGAGGAGATAGGTTCCGAAGAAGCATAATCGGGACAACTACCTTCAGCTTGATGCTATGCGCTGGCAGTTCACTTGCTGACTGGGAGTTCAGAAATTCCACGGGATAATGTGTGGCGTTTTCTTGCTCGACGAAAGTGTTTATAGAGGTGTAGACCACTTCATTCCTCTCAATTTCCGAGAGAATGCATTCGTTAATTGCTACAGCCTGATCATTTTTGGGCGTCAAAATAGGCCACTCACACACTCACGAATTCTGCTATTACGGTATACAGCTGTATAATTCTAAGCTGGATACAACTCTACTGAGAGACTCTGGAAGCACCACCTGTCCACCTCTCTCCTCTGGTAGAGTGTCTTCACCAAGACTTAGAAAGACATCTTAGAATTGTTGAGCACGTGCATTGACGCCAAGCTGAGCTCTCATATTAATAGTCAAGCGCAGCATACGAACTCGTGACCACAACAAAGATAATTTCAACGAAGCACTCACGTTGTCCGTGTGGTGACGGATTAAGAATTCGGAATGTCACCACCCCATATCATCCCATGGGTGTCGTAAGAGCCGACAGAGGGAGCAAGAACAGCACTGTAAGAGAAGGAAAACTTGATACAAACCCTATACCAACCCGTTTGGCCAGCGTGGTATAGTAGGCCAATTCCTCCTTTCAAAGGAGAGGCCTAGTCCAGCAGTGGACTGTTAAAGGCTGATGATGATGATGATGATGACTCACCTCGTCAGCCCTCGATCCCCGCGTCACCACGGGAAGCGTTTGTCGGGAATCGTCACTGAACAGAACTGTGACCACCCATTAAATGCTCGTTCCTGCGGATGTCCTGCAGGGTTTTGTCCATGGCCTGAACTGCCTTCCTATTGGCCATCGTACGCTCATCCCATACGATCAGAGAGCAATCCTTGAGCACGTGTCCCTTATCACTGTTACGTGACACACCACAAACGGGTATTACGGCGCTCTCTAAATCGATGGGAAATTTAAACATGGTATGTGCTGTCTTGCCACCCGGAAGCAGTGTAGCAGCGATTGCCGGCGACGCTACAGCAATGACAATTTTGCCTTGCCTCCTGACCTCTGCAAGTATGCCAGTAGTAACAAATGTTTTTCCTGTTCCACCAGGAGCATCCAAGAAAAACATTTTAGCCTGGCTTTGCCCAACGCTTACAAGGACGGTGTCGTAAAATTCGTTATAGTCCCAATTTTCACGGTCTTGATGCGGTGATGATTGGGAAGCTGGTAACAAAAATTTGACCAGTGGATTGCCGCTGATAGAAATGACCACGTCTTGAAGTGAACTGAGACAGGTGTTCAGCACGCGGTCATCAGTTACTTCGACTTCGTCTCTAGTAACACGCCTCAAAGCTCGTAGAAAATCTTCAGACAGATGATGGCGATACTTCTCCCAGAAAGCTACCGCGTTCGCGACTCCACAAAACACCAAGATGACGTCAAACAGATGACGCATGCGGCTGGAACTGTCACTGACGCTCGCCTCCGGGAGGTTGTCATCCCAGTATTGGTCCCCGTCGAGAAAGTGACGTACTACGCAGGCTGTGCGGTAAGTGGGATACTCCAAGCCATCAAATGTCCTCAGAAAGGCGAAAGACGTTGGGCCTCGGACCGTGTGAAGTAACAACCGCAGAAAATAGCATTCGACATTATTTGTGTGTACGGTATAAACTTTACAAAATGCGGTGTCCTTGAAACTTTCCGGCAAATCTTCCACAGCACCTCGTCAACGTCAGTTAAATACACCCTTTTGCTTGTCATACGTGTAATATGAAGGCATCTCGTCATACGTAAGGGACCTCCCAAACTGATCGATTTTACAGAGCCTGAAAAATGCCAAGAGAGTTGTTTGACGCGGATTTTCCAAGTGCTCAGCAACGCTGTCGGGATCAAAATATATGCGCTGGCCGTTCTCTAGGTGGGCGTGTAAATGCATTACGGTAGGATGCTTCTCATGTATAGAGAACACCAGTATCCGCCAAACCGCTTCAGACGTAACAATAAATAAATGGCTGTGTGTGAGTAAAAATAATCTAGCTAGTTCCACATCTCACTTATGTTTACATACAGTTAATCCAAACAAAGGTACGTGCTATATGTATATCCCGGAAGACAATTTAAAGCAAGTTTACATGCGACATGAAAATATATTAATTAAGAAGCAATAATTACACCAATGTGACCAAAATGTTTATTTTGTACTAACTCTATTACTATTTATTCTGACAGAAATGATGTAAGCAATCAAGTGTGGCGATGGTGTAGTTAATTAATTAAATAACTTCAACTAATAGTCTTGCTCATCTCTGAAACGAATTAAAAATACAATTTTTAAGAAGAAAATGTACAACTCCATCTATGACTTTTGAAAACAACTATTAACGTCGCCAACATGTTCATATTTAAATTATTTATATCCAAAAAGGGCTTACACATGTAATTCGACTTGATGTTTCTGAACTCTCTTAGATGGCGCTGCATTAAAATTGTCTTAATCCTACTTATATACAATTAATTATTTTTATCAGCCTAAGTTACTTATATTGCGTGATTTTTATAGTGTGAAGCTAGCTTATAGCATAGTTAACGTAATAACAACATTCAAATATGCATTGTTACATTACACGTTGTTACATAATGCGTTGAAGAAATAAAGGTTCTCTGCTCGTTCCCTGTAGGTGAAAGCGTGATAATATGTAGCCTATGTGGTGACCCGACTTTTTAATAATATTTGTGCCAAATTTGAAGTAAATCCATGCAGTACTTTTTTACTTTAACCCGGATATAAGGATAAACAGATAAACAGACAAACAGGCAAACAGACAAAAATTCTAAAAACTATATTTTTGGCCTCGGTATCGATAGTAGATCACACCCCAAGTATTCTTTAAAAAAATATTCAATGTACAGTTTTGACTTTCCTACCATTTTATTATATGTATAGATTTACACCTAGTATAGTATTATATTTTCTGTGACAGTAGTCATATTTTTACAGTAATCTGGATCAGCATACTTATTCTCAAATTGAATGTACGGTACCCACTTTAATACCAACCAAACCCATAACACCCAATTTTATAATATCCTTTCCACATTAAACTTGAAATCAGCTTCCAGTCAGGAATACCAACTCTACGGCTAACGGCTCACTGGGCATCAAACGGCCCGCTGTTAAGCCTAGGGTTACCACATATTTACACGATGTATTGGGTGTATCAAAGGCAGCGCAAAAGCAAGCCAACATTTTGTCATGCAGAGTACATCAAGCTACAATCCACGGCGGGCATCACCATCTTTTCGAAGTAACGTGCGTATTGAATTACTAGCTGTTTCCCGCGGTTTTACCTGCGTCCTGAGGGAACTTCTTCAAGTAACCGGTTAATTTATAGTTTATACGGTTAAATTACTCCTTGTTTCATCAGCTATCCGCCAGTGAAAGTCCCGTCAAAATCGGTCCAGCCGTTCCAGAGATAACCGAGAACCAACAGACAGAGGGACAAATTAAAAAAATGTAATTTCGGTACATGTACCGTGTTTACATTCATATCCATTTAGTAAAATGCGGTTATTTTAAGATTACAAACAGACAATTCAATTTTATTTATGTGTATAGATTAATACATGTATGGCGTAGTAGTTTAAGTCTTCTCACCACTTGACACGGCGCCAAATGTCCTGGGTTTGATTCCCACATGAAGCAGCACTTTATGTGTTTCACAAATTGCTGTTTATGTTCGTTGTTCAGAAGTTAGTAAAGCTCCCCGTGATACAAGAATTATTCTTAGTACGGGAGTTGTCATGTAGAAACAAAAAATATATACCTATCGCTCGCCCTATGACTCCGACAGCGCGTTAAGTCACTATTATGGTCTTTAACAGTCGCTCTGGGATAAGGGAGTATATCATCATCATCAGCCCCTTACTGGACTACTTAGGCCTCTCCTTTGAAAGGAGGAATTAGCCTACTATACCACGCTGGCCAAACGGGTTGGTATAGGGTTTGTATCAAGTTTTCCTTCTCTTACAGAGTCGTTCTCTGCATAGTATGGTCCCTCTGTCGACTCTTAACGCGATATGGGGTATTGCGTATTCTTAATCCGTCACCACACGGACGGGGAGTATGTAACTACCTTCAAAAGTACTGACACATCCAGCTCTGTGAAAAGGCTAATAGGTATCCTGTTATTTATAGACTCACGTTTGCATTCCCGAAGGGGTAGGCAAAGGTGTAATATTACACCCATATTTCGCCAAGTTTCCATACTCCGTTTCCGACTGAGAATTCGGAAAAAAACAGTAACACTTTTGCCCGACCCGGAAATCGTTCCTGGGACCTCCTGATGAGTAGACGCTGTCCACTGGAAGCAGTCCTATTAATAATATTCTGCCTAATTTATATAACACAACTGTCTCAAATATAGTACGATAGTATATAATATGGTACGTGTGGCAGCCCTAGTACAGCCCTTTGCGTCTGGGTACAAGGGTATTAGGGTTTGTACCGTATTATGATTTTGAATAGTTTGTATCTATTCAATTGATTGTAATTAGTGTCTTGATTAAGCACTTTGAATGCTATGTTTCAGATTATAATTTTAGAATTTGAAACAGACTGTGGTTAGGGTGGGATATTAATAGTCATAAAATTGTTTTCAAACAATCTTTATATAGTTGGTAGCGCCATCTACCTTTCTATCGAGAATTAATTACATCAACGTCAATTGTTCCACGCTTGCTCGTCCAAAGCGAGCGATCCTTTGTCTCCTTTGCTCCCCTCCCACGGCACGCCTACGGAACAGTCTAGAAGAATCCGTGTCGCGCCGAACACATGTACTGCACCGCCATATTTTTACCGCTATATGCCATAAAACGCAATAAACCGCCCGCGAGTGAAGTGTAGTGAAATTTCATAGTTCTGGGTTGGATCCAGACGGAGTGATCGGCTTACAGCCCGATTCTGCAAGGAGCTGACGACGGCCATCTGTCGAGCCGAGAGAGCGATGGTAAGGTGTGCTCCCATAACCCCGTCTCTTATTCCTCCCATGAACCCATTTTCATTAACTTCTCCTTTCCTAGTCGATAAGAACCCACATCCTTACAGTCCACAATATTAATATTAATATTTTTTTTCCCCAAATCGCCTAGGAACATTTGGTTCGCCAAACCATTTTTTGATCCGTACGAGCCGGATTCATTTGCGTTTTATACGTAACCTCTCGCTTATCTCGCTCGCAGTTATAGCACCTAGCTATACTCCTAATCCAGTTTCATAACCGTTACATGGTTATTTCCGCACGCATCAGTAGGTACATGCGTGCGTGATACTTTTATGTAGCTACCTACCTATCTCATATTCAAGCACCTTTTAATTCCACCGCCTTAAAGTGTTGCCTACTTAGGTAAAATAATAGGAACTTTAGGTATTCTTATTTTGATTCGGTCTCAATAGCTTATACTTACGTAAGCCTGGCACAACAAAAGAAGCCACGCGTGTCGGAAGACAGAGAGCTGACAATCTTAGAAGCAAAACGCAATATTTTATTTGAGCGTATTCAGAACATTAACGAGCTCTTGAAAACCGCCGCCGCTTCTGATATTGATAGGGAGTCATTTCTCACTTATTGTATGACAGTAGATAGTATTCGAACAGATTTTTATAAGTTGTTAGACGATTATAACGCAAGATTGCTTTCTACTAATCCTGATGAAAAGCCGAATTATCAGGCGTACACCTCATTCCAGGATCTTTATTGTATCATCAAGCGTATACAATCACAATTGGAGGGTAATAAAATATCCAGCACAGCCCGTTTCTGCGGTTCGGACGCCGAGATTACCGCCAATTGAGCTCATGTCATTCGATGGCGATAAACGGAATTGGCCGTTATTCTATGCGAGTTTTAAGTCTACAGTGCACGATAATGGTTCTCTGACATATGCTGACAGGTTGTACTATTTAATAGGTAAACTGTCACCGAAGGCCCAGTCCGTATTTGCAGGTGTCACACCCAGTGCTGAGAATTATCAGGTCATATTTCAGTCACTACTTGATAGATATCAAGATACTCGTGTTCTAGCGTCTACTTACTTTGATCAAGCTTTAAATCTTAAACTGTCCGGTGCCGCGTCTGTCTCGAATTTCCAGCTGTTTATAGACAACTTTGTTACCGCGGTTAACTCTCTTAAAAACTTAAAATTAGAAGATCTTTCCGACTTTATGTTTCTTCAACTCGCTTTAAAAAAGTTTGACACTGAAACAATTCGCGCATTCGAGATGACGGAACGCAACAATAAAATACCTTCAGAGAGATAGATAGTTTTATTTCTTTCATCAAAGATCAGTGTCGAATATTTCATAATACGCAGTCTAGTTCATCTAGCTCGTCTAATAATAACAATAGCAAACAAAGGTCGAATAAAGCGCGAAATAGTAATAATAACTCGGTCCCTAATCCGCAATCTTACGTAACATGCTCGGAATCTAATAATAATAATTCACAGAAGTGTCTGTGCAGTAATATAGTGCACGACCATTTCTATAAGTGACCCGCCTTTAATGGTTTAAATCCGACTGCTCGTTTCAAGTGCGTAAAAGACAACAAAGCTTGCATTAATTGCTTAAGTATAAAGCATAAAACGAGTGATTGTGCTAGTAAGACGAGATGTCGTTCATGTAGTCAGCGACACCACTCATTGTTGCACTTCGATAAAAGTAGTCCGTTGTCGAGCCAAGACGGTAACCTTGACACACTTACGTCGCAAGTGCAGGCTACGATAACTGCGCCTTCCACGACTCAGAATGAAATATCGTTGTGTACGACATGCGTCGCGCGGGCGACGCGCACGCGCGGACGGCCCTCGCGCATCTATAATGATCAGCGTGGGGCCAAGCCGCAGTGTATGGCGTCCAAGACGGTTCTGTTAGCGACAGCGCAAGTTATCGTTTATGATATTAATAGATCGCCGCAAACGGTACGTTGTCTGCTTGATAGTGCATCTCAGAGCAATTCCATAACTTCGGATTGTTTCAAACGCCTCGGATTGTGGTCTAACTTTAAAAATACTGACTTAGTAGTCAAAGGGATTGGCGGGTTAGAAAAACATTGCAAGGGTTCCGTAGATATTAAAATACATTCGCGTTTTGATATGGATATTAATTTTAACATTTCTTCGCTTATCGTGGAGCGTATTACGGACACATTGCCAAACGCTAATGTTGACGTATCGCTACTTACACATCTCGAGACATTGCCGCTAGCAGACGCGGAATTTGCGAATCCGGCAGACATTGATGTTTTGATCGGAGCTGCAATATTCCCGCACTTGCTACTAGCTAAAGTGGTACGTAGTGAGCAATATAACTTAACGCCCGCTATTGAGACGGTATTTGGGTATGTGATTATGGGTACCGTACCTACGTACCTTACATACTTCTCAATATATTACGTCTTGCTGTTGTTCTGTTCTTCAAAAAAATAATATTGATTCTCTTCTCAAGCGATTTTGGGAGCTCGAAGAGATTACCGCACCGCCCTCGATGAGCCGTAAGGATCTCGAGTGTGAACAACATTTCCGCGCTACCACTGTTCGTGACGACAGTGGCAGATACGTTGTGGCGTTGCCATTCTATGGTGACCCTTATTCGTTAGGCGACTCGTACGCGGCTGCGCTTAGACGTTTCCATTGTTTAGAACGTAAACTTGATGCATCACTTAAGTTACGCAGCGCCTATAATGACGTCATTCGTGACGGCATAGATAAAGGTTTTTTGAGTGTTGTTGTAAACGACAAAGGCAATTCTCTTCCCTCATATTATATCCCGCATCACGGCGTAGTTCGCGAAGATAAAACCTCTACTAAACTTCGTGTGGTTTTAGATGCTAGTTGTAAGACTACATCGGGTCAGTCGATTGATGACATTTTGCATGCCGGCCCTAATCTACAGGGTGATTTATTTAACATCATAATAAAGTTTCGTCTTATCCAAATCGCTCTGTCAGCTGATTGCCGCCAAATGTTCCTCAAGGCGTTTTATTTATTTATTTCTAAATTGCACAAAACAAATTAAAATCTTACTATAAATTAAAAACAATCAAAGCTTATGTTTAGATCTAGATTGCAACTCAACACATGTGCATACATTAAAACAATTAAACATCAAGTTAACAGACAGAAGAGATGTACAAACATACACGTGTTACGAAATTAAACATATAAGAAAATAAAGGTTTAATTTCGCAACACAACAACAACAATACTATATCTTAAGAAATATTTAACTATTTTACTTCTATTTGGGATAGAGGATATCCTTTAGAATTTTCAAAAATGTGTAAAATCTAGGATGAAAAATGTCTAACTGTAAATTAGTTGTAACTAATTCATTATATTGTCTAGCCATTCTTACCAGCGGATTGTAATAAGAAATATTGTTTTTTATAAATTTGCAAGGCAAAGAGAGTACCACGGTTCGATCTACGTAAACTGTATTTAATGTTAAATGAAATGCGTTTGCGAATCTGACCGTAGATTTCAACGGATTTTTTATCGTTTTAACAATAAGGATCCTTTATCAGTGTATCAGTTCAATCGTGTTTGTTTTGGACTCAAGTCTAGCCCATATCACGCGTTACGAGTTGTTCGCCAGTTGATCGCTGATGAAGGCGATCACTTTCCCACCGCAGCAGCTGTTGCTACTTCCGCTTTGTATATGGATGACATTGCCTGTAGTGTCATATCCGTTCCGCTAGCAATCTCGCGTTGTGAAGAGCTTATTCAGCTTTTCAAGCGAGGCCAGTTTGAACTTGTCAAATGGACAAGCAACTCTAAGGAGGTCCTCGCATGCATACCTGATTCCCATAAAGCTTCTCCAGATATTGAGCTTGAGAAGTCTGTACCGCATAAAGTTCTCGGTTTACGCTGGGACAAATCCTGCGATAGTTTTCGGTTTAACGTCTCACCGCCAGATGATAAGTGCACCAAACGCACTATGCTGTCCACAGTGGCTCGACTATGGGATATAATGGGTTTTGTGGCTCCCACAATTTTGTACGCCAAGCTCTTAATCAAAGAACTTTGGCTATCAAAGTGTGAGTGGGATGAAACACCCCCTGACCATATTTTCACCACTTGGGGCCAGTTTTGTATTGAGCTTACCGCGCTCAATCAAATTACTATTCCGCGTCATCTTGGTTTGGTAGATGGATGTACCATCAACTTAATAGGTTTCGCTGACGCCAGCGAGCGTGCTTACGGTGGAGTCGTATATCTGCAAGTCCGCATTGGTTCTAACTACTCGGTGCAGTTAGTTTGTGCCAAGTCTAAGGTCTCGCCTATTAAAACCATTTCGGTTGCAAGACTGGAGTTGTGCGCGGCCCTTCTGCTGTCTCAGTTGCTCCGCAAGGTTCAAGACACAGTTTTGCCCCACTACCCTATTAATAAAATATACACATTTTCTGACTCCAAAGTAGTGCTCGCTTAGATTCATTTTTCTCCTCACCGCTGGCAGACTTTTGTCGCCAACCGCGTTAGTAAATTGATTGAACTTGTTCCCGCTACTTGTTTCAATCACGTCGCGGGTACTGAGAATTCCGCTGATTGCTTGTCTCGTGGTGTTACTCCACTTAATCTTCTGCATCATCCATTGTGGCATCGTGGACCTTCTTGGATTTCCCATGATCCGTCAGAGTGGCCCATGCAACCCTTTGACCACAGTGCAGAAGACGAAGATGTACCCGAACGGAAGTCTGTTTCTTATCCCGTGATTGCTGAGGTTGCGGAGTCTCCGATCTATGCACTCGCACTACGCATGTCACCGTGGTCTTAGTTACTCCGCGCCATCGTTTATATCTATAGGTTTTTTTGGCACCTACCTAATGGGACTTTTGTTTCGAGTACTGATATCAAATTCGCAGAATGTAAGTTACTACGAGCTGTACAGGCTGTTCATTTTAGTAACGACATTCAATATTTGAAAAACAATGTACCTTGTTCTCCCGCTATCCTTAGACTCAAGCCGTTTCTCGATGAACACGGCGTCATACGCGTTGTGGGTCGTCTGTCAAATTCGGATGAACCTTATAACTACAAACATCCTTGCATTCTGCCGCGTCATGATCATGTTGTCGACCTTCTTGTTGATTTTTATCACAAGAAGAACCTCCATGCTGGTCCAGAGTTGCTTAGGTCCTTACTTAGGCATAAGTATTGGATTTTAGCCGCTCGACGAATAATTTGTCACAGAATACATAAATGTAACATCTGTTTCAAATTTCGTCCGCGTCCGACTTTCTCTCCCATGGCAGATCTTCCTAGCCAACGCGTCAATCAAGTTGATAAAGCGTTTACACATACCGGTTGTGATTACGCAGGACCGCTGCAGTATACGCCAGTGCGTGGTCGATGTGTTAAAAGCCGTAAAGCTTGGCTATGTATTTTTACATGCTTAACGACGCGCGCTACGCATATTGAAGTTGCGACAGATTTAAGCACGGTGTCATTCCTTGCAGCCCTTAAACGATTTCTCTCACGGTGCGGCCCTATACAGTGTTTGTATACGGATAACGGCACTTGTTTCGTGGGCGCAAGCTCTTATTTACGCGACCTCTATACGTTTTTCAGGTAAGAATATCGTACTCGTCTTCAGGAAGAACTTTCCATAAATCATATTGACTGGAAGTTTATTCCGCCAGCATCACCATATTTTGGTGGATGTTGGGAAAGCATGGTCAAAGTAATTAAAATGCATCTCTTCAAAGTTATAGGTCAACAGATCCTCTCTTACGAAGAGCTTTTAACTGTCCTTGCACAAGTCGAGCCGCTGATCAACTCGCGCCTGCTCACGGCATTGAGTAGTGACCCTACAGTACCATCCGCGTTAAGCCCTGCACATTTTCTGAACACAGTGCCATTATCGTCATTTCCGGCTCCTGAAGCAGACTCTTCAAGCTTGCTCCAGAGACATACTCTGCTGGATAAACTCGTGCAGTCGTTCTGGCGGCGCTGGCGTGCGGAATATCTACACCAGTTTCAGGCTAGATCCAAGTGGAATAGTCCTGCATCCCCTATACAGGAGGGTACGTTGGTCGTCATAATACATGATAATGCCCCGCAGCTTTCATGGCCGTTAGCCATCGTAGAGAAACTGCATACTTCCAAGGACGGTACAACCCGCGTTGTTACCGTGAAAACCGCGAAGGGGAGCTACGTGCGCCCTGTTGTATTTCTCTGTCCGCTTCCAACTCAGTGAGATCTAGCCTGAAGTTGGATCTACCTCTTAGTTTAAGTATTTAGTTTGTAGTTTTCGCTATTATTGCGTTTGTAATTTTCGCTAAAGTTAATTTAGATTAATTTTATTATCATATCGCTGTCTTAGCCTATTGATGGGTTATGCGGTAGTACACCCAACATAGCTAAGTTCAATTTTTTTTAAAGGCAACCCTTTAGGGCCGGGGGATATGGTAGCGCCATCTACCTTTCTATCGAGAATTAATTACATCAACGTCAATTGTTCCACGCTTGCTCGTCCAATGCGAGCGATCCTTTGTCTCCTTCGCTCCCCTCCCAAGGCACGCCTACGGAACAGTCTAGAAGAATCCGTGTCGCGTCGAACACATCTACCACACCGCCATATTTTTATCGCTATATACAATAAAACGCAACAAACCGCCCGCGAGTGAAGTGTAGTGAAATTGTATAGTACTGGGTTGGATCCAGACGGAGTGATCGGCTTACAGCCCGATTCTGCAAGGAGCTGACGACGGCCATCTGTCGAGCCGAGAGAGCGAAGGTAAGGTGTGCTCCCATAACCCCGTCTCTTATTCCTCCCATGAACCCATTTTCATTAACTTCTCCTTTCCTAGTCGATAAGAACCCACATCCTTACAGTCCACAATATTAATATTAATATTTTTTTTCCCCAAATCGCCTAGGAACATTCAGTTCGCCAAACCAATAGTTGTGGCAGAATTTTGTGATCAAATTGATGAATGGATACTCTATTGGTAAAAGTACCTAAAACGAAAACGTATTTTTTTAAACAACTGTTTATATGTACATAAAGAGGCTGACATTTTTCTGCGTCAAAAGGTTTGGATGACGCAACCGGACAATAAACACATAAATATGTATATGTTTTTTGCCCGGTTGCGTCCAAGACTTACCTATACGCCTTGGAGAACGGGGTCCGCTTACCGCTATTAACCAGATATGAAGCTAAATTAATATTCTGAAGGAATATAATCATATTCGCGAACAGAAAAACGACAGATTGATTACTATCTGAGTTGCTTTATCATTTACCTTCCCTCTTGCTGCGACAGTTTTTAAGTAAGTAAAGCTTGGTTTACATAACATGGTCAAATGTACTAAATGGTTTTAATATTGCCATTTGTAATTAATAGAAACTATATAAAACTCTCATTTCTTTGGCTAGACTTGTTTAAGGGATTTCACCTTCAAGCCAGTAACGCAATGACAGGCGGTCCCATACATGTCTGTCGAGCCAGTCCTTATGCTGAAATTAGCAAAACTCTACTACCTCTTGAAATGTTTAATAATAATCCGAATCTTGATAGGTGAAGCCGTGGTTTCTGCTAGTCTTATCTAATCACAAGACAAATGGGATAAATCTCCGCATATCCAATTAGGGTCTACACCCACTGAAAGCCTTAAGATAAAGACGAATACATCCCTCAGACCCTTAAAGAGCAGTAAAGAACTCACTACGGAAACCCTTTCGTAACTCGAAGGAATGTAGTTTCGCTAGAAAATGGCTTGCGGCTGTGTGGTTTTTAACTAAGAAAAGGCTGGCCTTACATAAATAAGTTATGCGTTAAAAAAGTATTATTTATTTGAGGGAGAGGGCGCTACTGTGCGTAAACAAACAAGTAGCTACGTATTTAATTGTGAATAAAAATAGTTAAAGTGATTATTCAGAAGCAATTCACTGTTTAAAATTATGCGTTAGTGACAAAAAGTGAGGGACACTGGAGTACTTATTTATTTATTTATTTGGGACAAACAAACAGTAACACATTATATCTGCGCACATAACGTAAACAAAGATATTATTATAAATGTGAAACCCACACCGTTAGCCACAGCATATACAATTCATATGACTATATTATACTATACTATACTATACTATTCTATACCATACTATACTAATGAACAATCTATGCGAGTAAGACTACAAGAATGTTCTCCTTAAGTGTAATCCTTAAGTTTATTTAACAAAGCAGAACGAAATCTATTTGCTGACACTGAGAATAAATTTAATTCTGTAGTTTCTGAACAAAAGTCGTTATAGTTTTTGCACAAGCGACGTAGAGGCGCCCGCAGACCAGCATTGGTGCGGCAATGGGACACAGCAAAAAGAGGACGTGCGCACATCTCTCGTCTAATAACAGTTCTTGGGACACAGTAGCATATTTTATTAGTAATCTCAGAACAGTTATACCTGTTATAGCATAAGTCGAAAAGAAACATAATTTCTAGATATAAACGTCTAGACTTCAGGCTCATTAGATTGTAATTATCAAGAAGATTTTTATAGGTTGGGAAATTGGTTGGGAAATTGTGGCAGCACCTATAGTGCATCGATCTAAGGAATTTGCATTGCACTCTTTCTAGCATCTCAACGTATTTATTATAAAAAGGGTTCCACACCACCACCGCATATTCGAGTTGAGATCTAACTAGTGCTTTATAGAGATGACAATAAATGCTTGCGTGTTTAAATTCAGTAGCTGATCTCATAACGAACCCGTACATACGATAAGCCTTTTTGATGATGTTGTCAATATGTTGATCAAGGTGAAGTTTGTTATCTAGCAGTACCCCTAGGTCTCGCACGGTTAGAGCTTTCAATAGAGGTACATTGTTTAGATTATAATTATGATTTAAAACGTTTTTGTTCTTTGTAAATGATATAGTTAAACATTTAGAAATACTAAGGTAAAGTTTGTTTTGAATACAGTATTCAGAGAGTCGATTTAAGTCTTCTTGTAACTGAAAACAATCTGCTGGTTTTCTTATAGCTTTAAAGATTTTAAGATCGTCAGCATAGAGCAAAAATGTTGAGTGTCTGAAACAATTTCCAATATCATTTATGAACAAAATGAATAAAAGAGGCCCTAAAATTGAGCCCTGGGGTACGCCAGATGTTACGATAGAAGTTGCCGAGTGGGATCCCTTGATAACAACCCTTTGTGATCTATTACTAACATATGATGCAAACCAGCGAAGCAAATCTCCTCGTATGCCATTAAATGCAATTTTGGTAAGAAGCAAATTGTGGTCTACCTTGTCGAACGCTTTTTAAAAGTATGTGTACACTGCATCAACTTGTACTTGTTGATCCATATTATTAAAGAGAAAGTCGGTAAATAATAATAGATTAGTAGTTGTAGATTTACTTTTAACAAATCCATGTTGTTGTTCTATTATAATTCTGTAAATTATCTTATGTATTTCCTGATAAACGAGCTTTTCAAAAAGCTTCGACAAAGCAGACAGAATAGATATGGGGCGATAATTTTCGACTTCTTGTTTGGACCCTGATTTATATACAGGAGTTATATTAGCCCTTTTAAATTGTTCAGGGAAGGTGCCGTCTGATATAAACATATTAAATATAATTTGCAGGGGTCTGTATATACTCTTAGCAGTCCTTTTAAGGAAATAAGGGGGTAGTTGATCCGGTCCAGGACCTTTAGTGGAATCTAAAGCTTGTAATGACTTCAAGACCTGATGCTCGCTAAATGATGTCACTACTCTCTTCAGGAGGTAGCCATTCGTTCAAATTTAGGTTTGAGGGAACATAAACCGATTGAAAGTAGTCCATGAACATATTGCAAATCTCATCCGGATCACTGGATGTCTGATTTTTAAAAAACATAGTGGAAGGAATGCCGACATTACCCCTACGGTTATTGACATAGCTCCATAGGTATTTTACGTTCTTTTGAACATTGTCCTCAACAGAATTCAGGTAGTCAGCGTAATTTGACTTGCATAAGACCTGAAATCTATGCCGTAGATGCGAAAACTGTTAATAATCCGAAATATTATTATATGTTTTCCATTTCACCCAGACTCTGTTCTTATTTTTGAAAATGCGAATCAGTGATTTAGAGAACCACACAGGGAATTTCGATGAACGCGAGTTAGAAAAGGGTGTATAAGTTCTTATAACATTGAAAATAATATCGTAAAAAGTATTCAGACAATCCTCCGATGACAACCCCTGCAAACGATTAGTCCAATCTATATCGGCCAATTTTTTGTTTATGAGTTCGTAATTAGCTTTATAATAGTTATACTTTACAATTTTTACAGGATTGATTGTCTGTAACGTCGTTTTATATCTTATATCGGCGCAAAAGGGTGGATGATTTATATCGGGAGGTAATAAATTACATGAAGGTGCATAAGTCGCGCACTCGCTATTTGATATTAGTAGATCCAGAATACGCCCCTTATAATTCTTTAAACTATTGTATTGATAAGCGCTAAGCAAAGATAAGAAATTACTCATATGTCTACAAACAAATGATGAGCCAGTACTAATAAGTGCAGTCATGTCATTGTTTGTAGCTGGGATCCACTCAATATGCGGGAGATTAAAATCTCCGAAAATATGAAAATGATTAAAGCCGAATTTGTCAATCAGATTTTCTAATGTCTCAAAATAATCAACATATACTTCTTTGACCGTATTGGTATACTATATTGGTAGTACATTGATATTATTCACTTAAACGGCCAAAACACTAAAAACATTGCAAGAAAAATAACGACCGCCAATTTTAAACGATGAGTGAGCGGCAATAAAAAGTGAAAAATAAACAGTTAAAGCTAATGTTTAATATATAATACATTTCAAATTAAAAGGAATTATTTTCATATGCGAGTAACGCCATCTATCGATCAATAGCAGAACCAAGACACCAAAATCGAAACTGCCTAGTACTTGCTGCTTTATACTAGATGTCATAACGAGTGTTATTCTCGGAAATTGGCTACCTACTTATTGCGATATGGCACCCACAACTGTTTGCGCAGGATGTCACCAAAAGTTGCCAACAAGAGAATATATAGCATGCTCCCTATGCAAGTGTAAATATGACATAGATTGTGCCGGCTTATCCAAGGAGTACTATACCAAATTAATGTCCTTAGAGCAAAAGAGATCATGGAAATGCCCTGCTTGTCTAAGAGCTTGAGCGAGTTGATAGCAATGCGACTTAAAGAAAATAATAGATCTATAGAGGTACTACAAAGTACAATCCAGACTGAAATAAAGCGAGCAATAGCTGAACTACGACAAGATTATGATTACAAAGGTAACACCTTGACCTTGGAGAGTACTAAATGGAAACAAGAAGTAGACAATATAAATATCAGGATAGAAACACTATTTAATGAAAATGAAAACCTGAAAAAAGAAATAAAAAAATTATCAACACATTCAGTCCAAACGCCGAGCATTAACGAAAACAAATATAAAATAGTGCTGTATGGACTACCAGATTATTATAAAGAACCAGAAATCGACCTCTACGACAGACTTGTAATTTTATTCAACGACATTACGAATATAAATATAACGGGATACATAGAAAACATCTACAGGATGGGTAAAAAAACCCTAAAAGAATCGGCCGCTTGTCATTGAGTTACTCAGCAAAAGAATGACGAGACTGATCATGGACAACAGCCGCAGTTTTAAGGGAACTGGACTGCATATATCTGAGTTTCTAGACGCAGAAGGAAGAAAGAAAAGAGCCCAGCTACAAGAAGAACTGTTTAAAGCCAGGAACAACGGCTACTACGCAATTATAAAAAACAATCAACTGTTTATAGATGGAAAATGCGTCAATGTAACGGACAATGATTGTCATGAGCAGCATCCGGCCACAACTTACGAAGAGGATACGATTTCTTTGGGAATATCTCAACTCTCAAATCAAAGAGAAAATCATACATTTCGAAAACAAAAACCTACAATTTAAATTACTATTCCAAAATATCCAAAGCCTAAACAATAAGCAAGATATACTTGAAACTTTCATTACTTAACATCCAGACTACAAAGCTATAGGAGTCTCGGAGACCTGGCTCTCCCAAGACAAACTTGATCACGTTAAATTTAGTGGATATAAGATTACATCATCCTACTGCCGCAGTACTCGACCCGGAGGCGGCGTCTGCATCCTACTACAAGAAAACATTGATTATATTCCCAGAAATGATATCACAGATATGTCTATAGAATACGTTTTAGAATTATGTGCTATTGAGCTACCGACAGAGAATGTATTATTGATTGTTATGTACTGGAACAGAAGAGAGGAAGGAGTATTTTACAAGCAAATTAAAAACATTCTAACGTATGTCAACAATAAATATCAAAAGTTAAATATAATTTATAGGAGGCGATTTCAATATTAATATTTTATCTGATAGCTTAAAAACTAACCAGTTTATAAATTTCATGTTAGAATTTAAATTAACACAACATATAAAAAGTGCAACATGTATTACCCCAACTTCGACAACATGTTTAGACCTTATATTTACTAACTTTGCAAGCAAAGAAATGGTCGATTTTAAACTTTCGCGATTTGTATACATCATACAAAATAAATTAGCGGGTCTTAATCTCTCCGCGACCACGCTCGGTGCAAGACGAGCGAAACGTCGGAACCAAATAAGTATTTATACCTTAAATAAGTTAGTTGTACGCGATTAAGACCCGCTAATTTATTTTGTATGAAGCAAAGAAATGGTTGCGACTGTGGAAGAATTAGGATTCTCAGACCACAATAGTACTATACTACATCTAAATTTAATACAGAAAACTACGAACACAACCTGGTTCGCCAAAAAGCGAATTTACAATGACACAAACATAGCAAAATTCAAATCAGAATTACAAGAAATAAACTGGAACAATATTATAAAGCCCGATAAAAATAGTAACGAAAATTATAAAATGTTTAACAATACCCTTATAAATATTCTAAATCAATATATACCAATAAGAAAAATTAAGTTTAAGTCAAACGTTAAAAAACATTGGCTTACTACAGGCATAAAATAATCCTGCAAAAACAAGAGATTATTAAAAATACTAACAACTAAAACCATACGAGAAATAAAAAAACTACAGACCTAAAAACTGCACTGGCAACATACTACGCTTACGCATACGCCTAGCGTCATCTTGTGGGGAAACAGCTCAGACGCACCTACGCTGTTTATATTGCAAAAGAAGCTGTTAAGAATAATAGTTAACATAAATGAGACAGAAACCTGCAAACCTCATTTTCAGGAGCTAAAACTATTGACATTACCCAGTATCTACATCTTTGAAATCTGTAAATTTGTGCGAAAATATCCAGAATTATATACTAAAAGAGCAGACATAAGCACAAGCATGACACTACGCTATAGAAACAGACTTAACCTACCCACCTCTCAACTTGCCATGCTCTCAAATAGCCCATACGTAATGTCAATAAAAATATATAACAAATTACCAAATACAATTAAAAATGAAACCAAATTTAATATTTTCCTACATCAACTAAGACGCATACTCCTACAAAAAGTTTACTATAGTATAGATGAATACTTAAATGATAATTTAACTTCCTTAGTCTAAAATATTAATCTCCAACTCCAACCATTTTAAAACAATAAATATAATAAATGAAAAACCCCATTGGCTAATTAAAATATTACATTGAAATAATTAATTCTCTAATCTATAAACTCAATAATAGAAAAATAAAACATTTAAAATATCCTTGACATTACCTATAGCTTTAATTTTTTTTTCGTTAATAATTATAATATAAACTTAAATGACAATATCTAAATAGATATTAAATTATTATTAGAAATGTATATAAAACATAAAATTACCGAAATATTGTCGCCAGCGCCTTCCTCCTTTCTTCTTCTTTTGTAAATTGCCGTGCCCGTCAGGGTCCATATTTGATCTATTTATATATGTAACACCATGAAAACATATGGAGAGCAATAAAATATTTTATTTATTGAATTTGAATTTGAAGTCGTGAGGGAGCGTTAATTTAAAGATAGAAAGGAAATAGTACATTTATGCTGCTTCCAAAAGATATAAACATACTTATTTAGGCTATGAATGTTACATAATAAAAGCTGCATTCGTGTGTTCGTGCTAAGTTTTTATTCCTTCTTTGGCCTATAGGTAATTGTTTTGAAATCAGTCTTTACGACTAGTGTGGGGTAGAGCAGGAGCCATCAAAAGTAAACGATATGTTTCACACAACACTTTAATCGCGTTTACTTATATGTACTTAAACTTAGACACAGGACTACAAATTAGGGCCAATTACATTGTGGGTGCTATAGATCCCCTCGTCAGCCTCTGTGTTGGCTAGTTAGCAGAGCACTATAGCGTAACTGCTGCTTGTATGGTGTATGAATCGCTACTGGTTGAGGGCGCGAATGCCAGAAATGAATGATGCGAATACAGATTATATAGAGCGCAGAAGCGCTGGTGATGTGTGCGTATAATCGATTATACTCATAAGACAGGTAGAAATACGTATAGACTGCTACGCCCGTTGGTAGGTCGCGGAACACAGACTTTTTTGATTCATGGACTTCTTAAATTGTTGGTATATTACTTGCTAAAAGTTGAAGGAAATCGTCACAAGGCAAATATAATGTATTTCATCTTTATTTTCAAACATTAACGCTATACACACCCGTTACATAAAATTAAATAAAAGTATCATGAAGTAACCTGCATTTCTATGAGTTTTCCTAAAAGTTCTCAAAAGACATGTTAAGTCTGACAGCCCGCATTTTCCCAGCGTGATAGACTATGGCTTTTCCCTTCTCACAGTTAGAAGAGGCTCGTGCTTATGAGCCTAATAATACATTCAAAAACAATCTCAAAACAT
The DNA here is from genome assembly GCA_944739405.2 of Euclidia mi. Lineage (NCBI taxonomy): Eukaryota > Metazoa > Arthropoda > Insecta > Lepidoptera > Erebidae > Euclidia > Euclidia mi. The sequence continues at coordinate 73,588,653 of OX123192.2, forward strand.
TCAGTTCAATATATCCTTACAACATTTTACTTCCAATAAAACATGAAAGACTGCACTCGTTTTTCAAAAGTATCTTCTACAAAATAAAAACGCGTTTGCTTATACTCGTAGCTACAGGTTGTGGAAGCTAAATAAAAATAAAACTAATGGAAGTAGTATACTAAGGAGATTTACGAGTGTCCTGTAATTAGCGTCTTGTGAATTTTTAAGCTGGAAGATGCAAACGTCTTCGGTTTCATTACGTATGATGATAGACATCGCTTGCCTTCTGGGTGTTTATTGTTATGTCATAAATTTGTTTACTTGTTTCACGAACGAGTCTACTCAACCTAAAAAATACTCCCATATTAAATAAGTATACGAATGGTGGAGAGGATTAAGCGGTCGCCAAGCCTTTTTGCACTGCACCCAGTATTTGTTAATACACAGAACATGTGGTGTGTATCCACAAATTAATATTCCAAAACTGGCAATTCTTTGGTCTGTTGGTTAAATGTTGATTAGGTTACCGCGATACAGGATTTTTCTCTAGTGTAGTAAAGTTTACATATATTGATATCAAGTTGTAATAACGAGATGAAAAATTAGTTTGATTAGTATCGTATTTGCCGTTATGGATGGTTTTTCTCTCTGTGACTCAGACAGCTTACAGCTTAAAAAGCCAACAAAAAAACCTATACATATAACAAAATACCATTCATCGTATTATTTGACTGTCATTTCATACAATTTATGCTATTCAAAGGGCCCTCTTGTAACCCTTAGAGCTGTTGAGGGTCTTGAAGGCAATAAGGGAGCAATGTAGTCAATGTGAAGTGTAAATTGTTATTTTTTACAGAACACACAAAATACCCATGAAACAATTATTGATTGTTTTTCAGCCATTGCTTATAAAAATTATTTTATGGTTTCAAGGGTGTGTATTTTGGTCAATGCGCCGTTTCTGCGTAAAATTACAAGTAGGTACTTTTAAATGCATTCTTAATCAGGCCTTGATATAAACTGTCCCACTGCTATGGCACGAGTCTGTTCTCACTATGAGAAGGGTGAGGTCATCATGCGGTTTGGCAGACTTCACTTATCTTGAATTCGAGAATATTATGGAGAACTTTCAGGTACGCACATGACTTCTTAAAATATATCCGACACCTTTTATATCGATACTTAATAATTTAATACACACTTAACTTCGAAAACTTCCTTCGCTGGTTCGACAGTGGGTTTGAAGCCGAATCTATTGTCTATTCATTAGGATACAGCTTCTTATTATATGAATAAACACAAACAAATAATATCAAGGCTGATGTCTATCGCTATAACACGTAATAGGGAAGCTAGAAAGTAACTCATTGCGCTTTTAGCCGTGAAGAAACGTAGCTGTTATGATATGATTAACATACTTTATTGGATACGGTTAATTTTGCTTCCTATTTTTTATATAAAAACGAGCGTTTAAAAAATGGTGTACGTGCGCATGCATTTACGCTATTTTATCTTTTTACAACCTTTGAACATTATTCGAGGCATAATATGTCATAATAAGATATCGGTTCTCGTCCGAAACGGACTTCCTGCCAAGCGAAGTGCAGGCTAGTTAGGACAAGTTAGCACATCACTGCACACCCTTTCGCTACACATCAATACATACATATATTATAAAGCTGAAGAGTTTGTTTGTTTGCTAGAACGCGCTAATCTCAAGAACTATTTACTGCACCGAATTATATTGTTAACTAGCTGCTCAGGCAATCTTCGTACCGCCGTTTTTTTGTAATTTTTATTACACAATCATTCTCCTGACAGTAACGAACACATAACCGAAATATTAATCCAATTTGGTGCAATCGTTTGGAAGTTATGGGCGGACAAACATTGCAGTGATACATTTAATAATAATATTATAAAGAGGAAAAAATTGAGTTTTTGTTTGTTTGTAATGGATAAACTCAAAAACTACTAGACTGATTTTAAAAATTCTTCACCATTAGTAAGCTACATTATCTGCGAGTAACATAGGCTATATTTTATTTTAGAAAAAATAGGGGTCCGTAAGATATTTGGGTTTATCGGGTACGCGAAGTAGTTCCCTAAGGACGCGGGTGAAACCGCGGGAAACGGCTAGTTATTTATATAAAATCAAAATCATTTATTCATCTAGGCCACAAAGTGACGCTTATGAACGTCAAAATTTAAGTTAATTACTTAATGATTCTACATTTACATTTACTGCCACGTTCGCAATGCAATAGGTAGAACCACGAGAAAGAACGGGCAATAAAACTCATGGCCACTCTTTTCAAACAAATATAATGGTAGTACATTTTATTTTTGTAAGGAGCTGCAACTGTTTCACATTGTAGACATCTACTAGTAAAATTTTTAGTAGCTATTGATATCATACTCAAGCAGTAAATGATGTTCATATGGTAAGCCTCCCAGAGTAAATATGGTGAAACAGGAGCATCCACTTACGTCTTTTTAATGTAGGCAACTCGCGAACATGGTCAGAACTATGGTAGAAGTGAATGAAGCAGAAAGTAACGGTATTATGAAACCAAAGACCACGAGTTACCCACATTTTACAAATCCGCAAAGTTATAATGAAAGTGTGGAACATGAATGCAAAATATAGTATGAAATGAGAATATCGTAATTAACTACACTATAAAATAAAACTACTAATTATTGACCTAGTCAAAAGCGAACAACTACTTCCAAGCGTTCCTGTCATCAAAATAATCCTTCAAACTGTAATATGCCTTATTTATAAGATTCTTTTTAACTTCTGCCTGAAACGAACTTAATGGCAAGTCTAAAATATAAGTTGGTAATTTATTGTATATGCGAATACTGATCCCAATAAAAGAGCTATGCGTTTTGTGCAAACGAAAATACGGAACACATAATGTATGTCTATTTCTAGTATTGATATTGTGTATGTCACTATTCATTTTATAAGAATTTATGTTTAGTCTTACATGCATAACACTGGCATAAATATATTGTGACGCTACAGTAAGAATACCAATAGTTTAAAATTTTTCTTTGAGTGAGACTCTTGTCTTTAACTGGTAAATGGCCCTAACTGCCCGTTCCTGCAATATAAAAATATTTTGGATATCAGCAGCTCTACCCCATAACAATATGCCATATGACATAACACTATGAAAATAACTAAAATAAACTAATCTAGCCGTATCGACATCGGTCAACCTACGAACCTTCTTAACGGCATAAGCAGCTGAGCTAAGTTTCCCTGAGAGATATGTAACATGCGCACCCCATTGTAACCTCGAATCAAGTGTTAATCCTAGAAATAATGTGGATTCAGTTGTTTCGAGTACATCGTCATTTAAAACTATGTTAGGACCAAGGTTTCTGACATTAGGCAGAGCAAACTTAACACATTTTGTTTTTTTGGCGTTCAGTACTAGATTGTTTACATTAAACCATTTAGTCACTTGAATGAGTGCACTGTTGTATAGAGAAAAATACAAATAAAGTAACCACTTAAACTATTGCACCATTCAAGCAAACTATCATCTCATATTAAAAACTAAGTTCTCACATCTGTGCCCACAAAGACTGCCATTGAGTACTGACGTTGAAACTGGAGTATTTTAGAGTCGCTCAGAGCAAATGCAAAACTGTTTTGTAAGCGCTGATTTATATACAGTGTGCTGATTTGCAATTTTCAGGGGTGAATATACTACTATAACTGAATACAAATACATGAAAAAATAACTTTTTTTATTTTTTTTATTTATAGACTTACGACTTGACTACACGGTTGGCGTAGTGGATTAAGCAGCCGCCTCACCGCTTGATACTGTGCCGAAGTATTGTGGGTTCGATCCCCACACGAGGCAACACTTTGTGTGATTCATAAATTGTTGTTTCGAGTCTGGGTGTTCATTGTGTCCGTTAGTTGTATGTCTGTAAAGTTCCCCGCGACACAGGATTTAGTCCTAGTGCGGGAGTTGTCTTTTTAAAAGGAAAGGAAAAGGAAAGAGCCTGTATCCCCGAAGGAGTAGGCAGAGGTGTAATATTACACCCACATTTCGCCATGAATTTTTAGGTCCCACGTAATAGGGGGCGAGCCTATTGCCGTACCGGGCACATTACCAGACTCCGTGCTGCTACTGAGAATTTCCTAACGGAAAAACCCAATAACACTTTGCCCGACCCGGGAATTGAACCCGAGACCTCCCAATCCCATGCGCACATTTATGCCACGAGACCAACGAGGCAGTCACTTTGTTTTATTTAAATAATGCCTTTTAAAAATCAGCTGGGTGTATTGACCGCCGGCGCCGCCGTGCGTCGCTCAGCTGATCGCCGCAAGCTCACATTGCAATTACTACCGTGCAGTCTTATTCTGCACCTTTCAACAGATTATTCTGATTTACTGTCGAAGTAATATTTAATGAAAATAGGGTCTTATATTATCGCAAACTGCTTGAAATAATTTTAGATGCATAATTATAATGTCTTTATTGTAATAATGTTTTAATTTTTTTTATAGGCTCACGCCTGTGTCTCCGAAGGGTAGGCCTAGGCAAAGGTGTAATATTACACCCACATTTAGCCGTTAATTTTTAGGCCCCAGGATTACCTGGGGAATCCTGGGGCGATAGGCTATTACTGAGAATTTAGAAAACCCAGTAATACTTTTGCCCGACCCGGGAATCGAACCCGGGGCCTCCGATCGCAGACGCTATCCACTGGACCAAGGAGGCAGTCAGCAATATTTTAGTCTTTATTGTATTACTAAAATATTTTGCAAATGCAGATTAACTTATTGTATAAAGGCTAGCTTTTGTCTGCAAGTTCACTTGCAGCTGTTAGGCACCCTATGCCCTCTATTAAGAACGAGTTTCTTTTTGTGTTTCTGTTTGAAAATAAGCGCCATAGACATCATCATCATCAGCCATTAACAGTCCACTGCTGGACTAGGCCTCTCCTTTGAAAGGAGGAATTGGCTTACTATACCACGCTGGCCAAACGGGTTCGTATAGGGTTTGTATCTATATGTATATATAGTTTTCCTTCTCTTGCAGTGTTGTTCTCTGCATAATATGCTCCTTCTGTCGGCTCTTACGACTCCCATGGGATGATATGGGGTGGTGAAATTTCGTATTCTTAATCCGTCACCACACGGACTATAGACAAAATACCTAATATAAAAACGGTTGTAAAACCCTCCGTATATTAAGACTCGCGCTTGCCCAGTTTTCCGCATGACAATTCAAAAGTCGGATGCTTTTAGCATTTAGATTAAAAATGCCTGCCATCCCGAGCCATGCATAGAATCATAATGTACCAATCACCCACTTCGACATTGACAGTGGATAATAACCCTTATACAAACTGTCGCATTGCTGGGCACGGGCCTCCTCTCATTGTGAGAAGGGTTAAACCTCAGTCCACCACTCTGACCAAGTGCGGGTTGGCAGCATTATATATCTCTTGAGAACATTATGGAAAACTTTCACACAAATTTTCATTACAATGTTTTCCTTCGCCGTTTAACAAGCGACGAGTCACTATCATAGACACATAACTTCGAAAGGTAGCAGTGCACGTCTTGGGATGGAACCTAAGATTATGATAATAATAAATTGGACAGTGACTTTCTTTTGTAAAGTAGGCATACGCCAAGCAATGATGATTTTTCATAATTCCTTCTCGAGGTCTTCTCGGGTAAAATACGGGTTGAAAGTTGCAAAGGACTATGAAAATAAGGCAAGAGCTAGTACACAATAATATCATCAATGTTATACAAACTAAGGTATAGATAGCAACTCTTTCCCAAACTCCCAAACTTTAACTCTAACACAATAACTATCATAAAAAAACATCTGCGACAGGCACGAAAATATTCTCCAGCGCACATTCTTTGCCCATACATCACAGTAAACACATTATAAGCCATCAGCGTCACAATGGAAAACAAAGACAAGAAACACTCAAAACTAACTTCATATTACGACACCTACATCTCATAGAAAAACAACTTACGCAAAAAATGCGCCAACAAAACGTTCTCAGATAGCATCAACAAATATTTTGTTTAGAAACCTTTCCTACGTGAACATGGGAAATATCTGTTCGATGAACCACCTTTGAATAAATTTCAAGCAAGCTCAAACAAAATGTATGTAGGTATGACCCGGTCAAAGTGAAATATGAACTATTCACTGCTCATGTTTAGGTAGCAAGCAGCTGTTTTGGTTCTTTACGATGCTGTAGTTGATGTATTAGGTCATCACCAAAACGTACGTAAAACTTAGCGAATGTAAAAGTATAGTGTATGTCATTATTATGTGAGAGGGTAGTGCTGCCCTGGTCGAGCCGACCCACTGATTCTGAAATCAGTAAGTCTCTACTACTATAGTAACCGACAAATGTGAAGTATTTCTATTAGTATGTTTTGTTTGGTGAGCAAGAGCGCCAAGAGATTCAGAACAAGTAATCGTGCTGATAACACAGGGAATGTAAATGAAAACACGAAGTTTCGTGCTGGATGGAAAAGAACCTTAGGCCTTGCAGTCGGGGTCACCAACCACTAGAAGTACTAAAAGTGAAGTTTGCTTGACCATCATCAGTGTTGTTTTATAATCCATCCTATCTCACGGATGGATACAGGTCTTCTCTCATTACTTGAGAGGCCTTATCCATAGACCACCATGCTGGATAGGTGTGCTTTGACAGAAATACTCGTGGTCTTTCGTAAACATCAACTCTCAGCCATGCGAATTTATCACGACCCTTTGGAGATTATCATTTGAGAGGGCAGAATACCTTTTGCCTATTAGCAAGCAATAAAAAACAATTTAATAAGCTTAGTTCCACTAGCGATATAAATAATCCAAACGTAAACATATTTTTATGACAGCACGACGTTTGAATTGGAAACCTGCCAAGAAGTCGCACGATTGCTTGTTTAAGGAATCAGAAAGGAAATGAACTCTCTGAAGTATTTATTTTTAGAAGAACGACTTTGCAATTTCGCAGTCCTTACTTGTATATGACGTAAATATGGAGACACGTTCTTTGATTCTGAACAAAGTAATGACATATGGTGCTGAAACGTAGTCAATCACAGATTTATCAAGTCTCTTTTATTATTTTATTTTTATTGTAGACTTACGCCTGTATCCCCAAAGGGGAAGGCAGAGGTGTATATTACACCCACATTTCGCCATGAATTTTTAGAGACTTGGCTTGCCGTTCGTAACAGATCGGCAAAGTTAAGCAACGATTGCACAGGTCTCCACTTGGATGGGTGACCGTGTGTGGTATTTACATCTGGGCGCTACCGTGCTTCGGAGGGCACGTAAAGCTGTCGGTCCCGGTTCTTGTCTAAGCATAAGGATTATTAAGCCATGTCGGAGGCCTTCGGGCGGTATGAAAACTCCGACACCAGAGTTGGCCACACATTCACACGAAAAACAAACAAAAATTATTTCTAAGACTCTTCTCTTCTGGCAGTCTGTGGGTAGGTATACTCGGCAGCCTATTCCTGTCTCTAAAGTTTCTTGATATTGATGATAGTACGTTTAAAATCAGGAAAATTGTAGAAACTGTTTCTACCTAGATATATTGCAATTTCATCGTATACAAACTTCAACAATAGACTGTATATATCGTCCATCATACATACATACATACATAGACTCACGCCTGTTTCCCCGAAGGGGTAGGCAGAGGCATATTAAACGCCCACTTTTCGCCAGTGTTTTGATCCCACGTAATAGGTGGCGAGCTTATTGCCGCTTATCGGGATATTTAGTTTGCCAGGGCTTCGTCCGTTGATCAGCAGGTGCACCACTTGCAGGTGAGGTTGGATTGGGACCCTAAGTTCTTGGTGGGAACCCTATGCATATCGTCCATCAAAAGCCTCATTTACGGTCATACAGATCTACTCACCGTGTGGTGTGTCCGTGTGGTGACGGATTAAGAATACGGGTTGTTACCACCCAATATCAACCCATGGGTGTCGTAAGAGCCGACAGAGGGAGCATATTACGCAGAGAACAGCACTGTAAGAGAAGAAAATCTTGATACAAACCCTATACCAACCCGTTTGGCCAGCGTGGTATAGTAGGCCAATTCCTCCTTTCAAAGGAGAGGCCTAGTCCAGCAGTGGACTGCAAAAGGCTGATGATGATGAGATATACTCACATTTATAAATTTGAGCATATTTTTCTAACCACATAGTTAGCAAACCCATTTATGAGCACGAATTCGACTCAATAATAAGTTTATTCACTATATTATGACTGTGTTATAATACAATGTTAAATAATGTGCAAAACTTCGGCAAATATTTATCCAATATCTATAGGTAAAGTACATACATAAATAAAAATTACAACACTACTTATCTGTGTTTTAAGCAAAATAACCATGCTTTTCAAGCGTATATATGTAGTTCGTTACACGATACCAAGTCATAAACAACGTTCTTTTTAAATGTTTGTCTGTCTGTCTTTTTGTTTGTCCGCGGTAAAATGGCGGATCTGATTTTAATGAGACTTCACTGGAAGGAGAGAGGACTTTGGAGGGCTACAGGCTATAATTTGACCTAGTAAGTGTTCGCTGTCGAGATATCGAAGATAATGCGGTTGAAACCACAGCACACAGCTAGTTCATGATGATAGGTATACACGTACTTAAATCCAAACTTAAAAAGTTTGCCAAACAAAAGCCACAAGGGCATAGCAATTATAAAGTACGCAAAATAATATTCGCCATCCAATCAAAAATAAACTTTCAAACATAAAAGCCCAAAATTTATCGTTACGCACCATTTGCCTGCAATATAAGTCTATAACACTCTATTGAGCAACATTTTACTAATAAATTTAATCGGCCGTTCGATAAATTCTTGCCAGCAAAAATAATTTTATTTATTGGCCCGCCATTCCGTTTTTTTATTTACAATAGCGAGTGAGGTATAATATAAAATATTTATTGGTGATAAATAGCTCAGTAGCATATTTTTTTGTTGTAAGTAGAATAGCCGGAACACACTGAAATCTTTGCCGCAGGTAGGACTCGACAGCACTAAGTGCGGTTTCCTGTACACCGTAGTGGCGAAGCTTACGCAGTAGTGTGTCGTGATGAACGCAATCAAATGCTTTTGATAGGTCACAGAATACTCCCAAGCATTATAAACGAGTTTTATGAGAGCAACACGCGCATCAGTTGTGGATCTACCTTTAGTAAATCCGTATTGATCTTTGTGAAGCAGACTATTTAAATTAAAGTGTCTTAGTAGCTGCTTTAATAAAATCTTTTCAAATATTTTACTATATCTCGAGGAATATAGTGCCTCGCAATTTTTATTTGCTAATATATTGTACATATATTAGGCAAAATATAGGTTTATTTTCTACAAAAAGTGATATACATAATATAAATACTCCAAACAGGCATTAGTTATATGCCCCTTATCATCGTTTACATAAAGTTAATAATTCTTTTGTAGGTCTAGGTATTCGTATATACCTACAATAAAATACCAATTAGTCTTATAGAATTACCATTTAGTATGTTTAAAAGTTAAATAAAAGACTGCCTTTTTAGGAAAGGTTATTATACCATTAATGATTATTTCAGTGATAAGGATAGATGGTCACTTACACTAGCCAACTCTTGATCTTTGTACTTATTTTGAGTTAATATAGATACCTTGCTTTTCAGTTTTTTTTAAATACAAAATCTCTAGTCATATAAAATTTATATTCATGTATTATTAGGTCATTTAACTTACTACATTTACATTTGCATTGTTGTTTCACTAATTTTATTAAAATTTGCTATAGTGTTAGACGAAGATAATTCATGATCATGGGCTGTACACTAACTTTTTTGTGATTTTCGTGTATTCATATATCGTCACTTTCTGTAACATACATTTCCACTATAGTTCTGAACATGATCGCGAGTTGCCTACATTATAAGACGTAAATGGATGCTCCTGTTACAGAAGATTCACATTGGAAGGCTACTACAGCACTTAATTTAGTAACTGCAATAATTGTTTAAGTATTATGTATGTTCCTATTTACTATTTACAAGTAATTAATTACAATGTGAAACAGTTGCAGCTCCTTACAAAAACAAAATATGTACCATAACATTGGCGATTAAAAAGAGTGGCCACGAGTTTTATTGCTCGTTTTTTCTCATGGTTTACTTTATGATCTACTTTATGGAAGTGCTAATACCGTAGTTTTCTGCGCCTTGGTTATGTGTTTTTAAACGGCTCATAAATATGTGTTAAAAGAAACTGTAGAACTTAAAAGCTTTATTTCATCATCAGCCCTCTATACTGCTCAACTGCTGGACACGGGATCACTATGAGAAGGCTAAGGCCATGGTCCACCACGCTGGCCAAGTCAGACTTCACATGTCTTTCCAAAACATTATGGAGAACTGTCAGACATGCAGGTTTCCTCACGATGTTTTCCTTCACCGATAAGCAAGCAATAATTACCAATTTAATAAGCACTTAACTTCGGAAAGTCATTGGTTCGTGCCGTGGATTCTAACCCGAGACCCTTTGCGTGGCAGTCCGTCGGTCTCTCCACTCGGCTATCGCTGCTTACTTACCCTCTGTATTTCTATCCTTGAAAGTAAATGTTTTTTCTAGTTCTGATTTTTGGAGCTTAGCATAAAAATGTTCCTTTCTCATAATTAAGTAAGTTATAGCAGAGACGAGTAAGCGTCTCTGGTTATAGTCTCTTTTGCAGCGATAGCCTAGTGGAGATACCAACAGTCGGGGTATCGGGTTCGAATCCACCGCGCGCACCAATGACTTTTCGGAGTTATATGCGTATTGAATTGTTAATTATCACTAGTCCCGTGCCCCGGAGAGCACGTTACGCCGTCGGTCCCGGTTGTCATGAAGATCTTTAATAGTCGTTACAGGGCGTCAGTACCTTCTAAATAAACTGATACTAGTCTAAACCATGGAATATCGCTATCCCTTCGGGTTGCAGAGGTCAGGCAGGCAGTCACTCTGTGGAAAAGCTAATATTCAGCCAAATTCGGTTAGACTAGGAAGCGGACCCCAGATTGAAAACTGGGATAACGCTAAGAGGATGATGATATAGTCTCTTTTGCATTTGGACAATCACTTTACATCAGCCTGTTGCAGACTATTGCTGGACGTAGGTCGCCCCCAGGATACGCCACAAGACCCGATCTCCCGTTTTCACCATCCAGCCACTACCAGCTACCCTCTTCAAGTCGTTCCATCTGAAGTGGAGGCGTCCAACAATACGCTCACCAAGATGTTTTTGGACAAGAGTATTCAGGTATTGATTTATTACTACAGCAATTAGTCAATCTGATCAGGAGTCAATAAATCTAAGTAAGTATTTTATCAAAAGTATCCAATAATACTTTATTTGCTCCACAATTCCAATTCTGATCTTCCCAACGCATTGTCCTATTAAGAGTATATCTCTGAAATCGTCGTTTATTGCTTT